>JARHVA010005387.1:187500-540000 GCA_037957365.1 Torreya grandis
CATTATTCCTAGATACCTTCACTACTAACTACACCAATGCACAACCTGATTGAGCTTCTGTTAATGTTGTTAGATCTATATGACAGGTTATGTCTTTGACATCGTCCATAAATGGATCTTCCCTATAGATTCTACTTGTAGGTACTTCAAATTTTAATTCATCCAAGTAGGTGTCCATGATAAAGGATATATTTTTCTTTATGATCTTAGAAGTGATGTCCTCATGAATTTGACTCCATGTAAACAATTCAACTACAAGTATGTTTCTTTACACCTTCTCTATTATTGATTTTTTATTCATCTTCACTATAGGATTCTATTAGTGCATTTTTTCAAAATCAAACATTGAGTGCATATATATTGATTCATATGGCTGGGTTGATATTTATGCACCATCATCAATATTTTATTCAAAAGTATTTATCTCAATAACCTCTTGTCTTGATCCCTTGCTTGCTTCTCCATATTTCATTTCTTCTCCTTTTTTATTTTCCCTTTCTCATCTATACATCCTCCTCTTCCCCCCTTTTTTATACCTACACTTTTATTTCTTCTATGGCATCATCATAACCCCCTATTTATTTACTTCCCCTTCTCTTTATGTTTCTTTCTCTTCTTTAGACATGTAGGTTCTTTCCCCAAAGTATGAATTTATTTAAGATTCAATGCCTTGTCATCTTGTTGTGCACTCATATAAATACCCATGGGATTTGACTCTAACACAACCTCTCCTTCATTTTTACATTTTAAACTATATGCCTCCCTAGAGTCTTGTATAATGATATCTAATGGGTTGTGCATTGGTACTTGTACTTATGCCCTTTCAAGGAGTTGCATAATGTTATCTTTGGTTTTTACTTTGATTTCAATGAAGTAAGATACTATGGGAATGGGTGTTTGGTTTTATCTAATGGTGATGGTGGAGGCTAATTAGGTGGAGAAGGTGGAGGTGTTGGAGGTTGCTTAGGTGGAGAGGTTATAAATGATGGAGGTTGCTTAGGTAAAGGAGACAATGTAGGTTACATTTGAGTGGGCTACCTTGGTGGAATTTACATGGATTATGGTGGAATTGGCATAGGCTTTGGTGGTGGTGATGGTACCTTCCTTAGGGGTGGCCTCTACTTTGGTGTAGGGTTATTTTTATTTAATAGTGGCATGTTATCCTATTCATCATATGAAAATTTTCACTTTGAGGCCCCTGCATTGGATTTTGTCTTCGCATCAAACACCACATGTTTATTTTTTCTTTATTTTCTTGTTGTTCTACTAAATGAATCTATAGTTTTTTATGGTGTAGGGTGTGAAATATTATACTTTTTTAAGATCGTAGGGACTTCCACATTCATCCCTTTGTCTAAGACCAGCTTTACCATGGGTTCATCTCAACAACCACTTGTTCATGTTCTTGTTATGGTGCATGATCTTCTTGGTGCTTTCTTTTATTCTTCTTGGGATTTAGTTCATATAAAATATTGCATAAATGATTTCCTAATGTTTCTTTTAACTGGGGATTAATTTTCATTTATTCATCATCAAACTCACTTTCATCACTAAGTTTTGTCCTCCCTAGATATACATGCATTTTTATAATGAGAAATATGTCCTTATCAATTTTCATAGTGTTCACCCTAATATTTTTCATGTTTGGTATCCTCTTTACTATACTTTCAAAATAACACACCAAAAACCCATATGAAAACTTGAGCCATGAAGACATGTTAACTATGAGGTATATCTTAGCAAGTGAATGGTTCATCATCAAAAAAACTTTACATATCGATTATAAGCCTCTGGTAGTTTCTTTGGGATGTGCCATTCATCCCCAAAAGCTACATTACAGTTATTAATCCATTTTTCCATCTTAATTTCATAATATTTATTGTAGGCATTGAGGCACAAATGGTTTATATACCTTTTGGCTAGAAACTTGCTCCATAATGGGTGGAACCAAGTTGTCTTGCCATATCCATCTGAGACTCTAGTTTCATCTAGTACCGATAAATAAAGACTATAACCCACTTTAAAGTTTCACCAGTATTATGGTCTTTTTTTGCATTATTAATAGTTGTATCATAAATAAATTAACAATATTAAATTATGCACCATCCACATGATGTAGAGATATCATTTGCTTATGCTATTCCACCTACCAGTTTCTCTAAACCTAGTTCTTACCAAACACACATTGACCCAAGTGGTACAGTCCTGAATGTTTATGATTGGGAAGGTAAATTTCTCCTTTTTATATTTTAAAAATTTGGACACTCTTTATACTTCCTTTTTATTTAAGCGCAACCATTATATCCTCACTAGAATAAGCTAATCAAGGGGGCTTGCTTAGGCACTTTGGGAGACAACTTCATGTGTCACCACAAAAAATAGAATCTATCCTCAAGGATGTGAAATAGGAGGAATCAAACCATTATTTTTGGTTTGCCAAAGTATATTAGCTCAAACAATTGAAAAAACCCTATTTTCTCAAGTATTACTTTTATTTTTGAATCAAGATATCATGGTTCCATCTATAAACACTCTCTTTCTCTACACTGTATAATCAATCTTTAGATCTTTATTATTTTACCCATATGGTGGTTATAGTTTTCTATCTTACCTTGCAAAAATTTCAACTCCCATTATTTTATACATAAACATGAATCTATAAATTGTGTCTTTAAAAATTTTATTGGAAACTATTCAGTCTTCCTTTACAACTAATATTTGATTGTGTATTTAATGATGACCAAGTCACATTTTGATGGGTCTAAAAAATGTGTTTGCATATGGATACTTTATGATTTTGTCCCTATGGACCCCTTGGCTTTCATATTTATTTATATTGTGGTTTTGAACCTATTATAGCAAACCTTAAGGTTGTGGACCTTAACTAACCCCCTAATTTTATGTTTGGATCTTGAGATTTGATACTTGTTAATGAAACTTGTCCTATCCTTCAACCTCAATTTCATTGAAATCTGCCATTTTCTAGATTTTTGTAAATTTTTTTGCTTAAATCACATTGAATTCCTTCAAATATTCTAATTCTGGTCTTAGAAACCTTAAATTATTCAAACTAGTGAATTTTCTTACCCTAATTCACTATATTTTTTCTAGGCTATATGGCTCTTAATCTCTTTGAAAATGATAAATAATGAAAATGACATGCAGGGGAAATCTATAACACCCAAAAACAATTAAATTTACCTAACGACTCATGTGACATTATCAAATAACTATTATTTTTACTTCTATATATCTACATTTACTCCTAGTGACATCATCCCTTGTGTATTTCCCTTTAGGTGTGACATGCCCCTTTACCTTTTCCCTATGTTCCTAGGAGCAGTAAGTATCCTATTTCCTTTGTGCTCCCTTCCTTTCAAATCTCATGTATCTAGATACTTGGTCAAATTTTTTGCATGCATCTACTCGTATTCCTTTCTAATATTACCTTCATTGCTTGTTTGAGCCTTAATTCAATGCACCCCACATTAAATATGCATCTAGTCCTCCAACACATCAATTTACTTAGCCAATAGGTGTGTCTTTATTATTATGTAGAGATCCTTTTCCATTTACCTATGTGTTTGAAAAAATTACATATTTATATCCCAATTAACCTTATTAAATGCATATGTGAGAATAATAAATATTATGCAAAGTGAGATATGGTGAGTCATGTTGTTTTTGGAATAAATATTACCTACGTACACCAATTTTATGCAAAACAATACTTTAAAATATCAAAAATTCTAACTTATATCTTTGAAATCAAATTTGAGATATGAAATCATTTACTATAAAAATGCACGACAACACCTTCCAAAAAACACTTAGTTGTCAAGTGATTTAACTTTTTAGGGTTATAGACTTTAAGCCCTAGTTTGTTAAAGGGTATAAATATAGTAAATTAGGGTATAAATATGCAATAAATACAACCAATAATTTGTAATAAAATAGAATTAATTTGACCTTTCTAAATCTATCAATAAATAATGCAAATAAGTACTTAATTAAAAATTAATCGAGATGGGAGATTTGGAGGCTACAATCATAGACATGAACTATTCTAAGTATCATGAATAGGATCTTGGTGTCAAAAATATTCTTAGATAGTAGAAACCTAATTATAAATTAGTGTTTTGTGGTGATAGTGTCCTTTATACATAACTATTTTGAGCTTCTAGGTGCACCTGTGTTTGGGTCTACCAAGCCTATTCTTATGTGCACTAGTTCTAGTTCCCTATAGGTGATCTTTTTTAACTAATTTTATATGCAAAACCTAAACCTCCATGTTTCTAGGGCATCTATTTGATAGAAGTAAAAAAGTGTGTTTTTAGTAGGGTAGGCTGGATAACCTCAACACCCTATTGTGATGAGAGTAGCCTACATACCAATACTTTGAAGAGGGATCATGCTTGATGTAGTTCTCCCCTCATAAGTTTTGATGCAAGTATAATTAAATCTAGTTTGAATTCTAGTTTTATTGATTTGAATGTTCTTGAGATTGTAAATATGAGTAATCTAAGCTTATGAATGTTTTAGATGGATATATGCAAAAGTAGGGCATAATAGAGATTGATAAACTTGATTGGGCACAACTTATTCTGAGTTTGGTTTTGTAATTTTCATCTCATTTCCATCTATTAGATAAAGGGCTAAAATTCATATATATATATATATATATAGTGATTTTATGAGTCTTAAAAGAGGTATAAGCTAACCCTAAGGGGTTACTCATATGAAAATATATTCGTTGGAGACAAAAGGAGGGAAAAGGATAATAATGCCTAAACTAGGACATTAGTGCCATGGGGTGCTACTATCTAAATTATGGTGCTAGTGTCTAGGTGGAAGAACTTAAGGCACTAGGGGCCAATATGTGAAAGTGAGGGTCTAGGATTACTTTAGGGATGTTTATGGATGCATGTGGCCTACAAATTTTTTGAATAAGTGTTTAAATAGGCCCTAAGATAGGTATAGGTCTAATCTCAAGATGGGTGGTCTCAAGTAACAATATTAACACTTAAGTGTCATTATTAGATGATGACATTTACCCCCTTGACCCCCCCTTTATTATATAAATTAAGCAAATAAAAATGACTAGGATAAATGAAAAATAAGCGTACCTAGACTTACCTAAGAGGTGAAGCCCTTGAAGCTGGATCTAAGTATGTAAAATATGTTCTATTATGTATCCTACAAATGAAACATGCATAGATTAGTCCTTACTTAAGAGATATTAAAATTAAAATAAAAAATTAAGTAAAGAGATAAGAGAGAGAAAATGATTGAATATACTTCACTGGGTATGTAAACTAATGCATAAACCTAGTGATGACCTGTGTGTGTGTGTATGTGTGTGTGCGCGTGCGCGCGTGCACGTGCGCATGCACGTGCCCTCGTGTGTGTGTGTGCATGTGCATGTGTGTGTGTGTGTGTGTGTGTGTGTGTGTGTGTGTGTAGATAGTGATTAATCGGTAAATAACTTGGATTGAGTTGATGGATTGCTCAATCTCCATATGGGTGGATCAATAAATCAATATAGTATTTAATCCATCATTTCCCACCCTTGCTTTGTAAGTCATGATTTATGAATAGATTGGATTGGACTTATGGTGTGTCCAAACCTCTAATATAGGTGGCTCAAGAACTCAATTAGAATACAACTCCATCATTACCTACCGATGTGTAGTAGATGCATCTAAAATTAAAATTGTGTAATGTAACTAAAGATGTGTAACTATAATTAGAACTATATATGTTAGCTTTATGGCCACTTGGGAACTTGTAGACACTAGAATTATACACCATAAGTCTTTTATGACATGTACATTATGGCTGAGTCTAATATCTTGAAATCCTAAAATAGGCTAAGTCTGATCTCTTGAAATTCTAAAATAGGTTTAGTCTAAAATGTGGTAAAATCCTCCACAACCTATAATTTGCATTATAATGCCTAGAGGTTTGAAACCCCTCTCAAACATCTTGAAAGTATAAACATAAAATATAACTTAAAGTATAAGGAAGTAAATGTATATATATAACTGTTAACTTATTTTATGTATATACTACCTGATTCACCCATGATAATTATTTTTACTAATTATCATCATAATTATCTTAACTACCCATAATCCTAAAATATCTAAAAAAAATCCCTTTTAACCAAGTAAATTTGTATCTTTAAAAACTTCCTTCATAATCAAAACTCATGTAACAAATAATAAACGTATTTACTTAGCTTAAACACACAGTTAAAAATATCCAAGTAGAATGTAGCTAAAAAAAGCATAATCATTATCGATCCTCTCATGATCATTATCAATCCTCCTAAAATTAGTGTCAATCCATTTTGGATCGACATCGATTATAAAAGCTTATGCATTTCTCTTTACTGGGGATGGTAATTTTACACTAGAGTGCTACAAGAATTCTCCTAGATAGGTTACAGGATGTTACTCAGCTTTATGATGGTAGGCCTTCTTGTAATATTTAACATTAGACATCCTTCAACAAACCCAAAAATCCAATAGACGTATCTAGATAATTGAATTTCATTTAAGGTAAGTTTATCTAGTTTCCTTCGTAATCTACTCTTTCTATTCTATTATTTATTCATGTTCAGTTCTATCTAAATTCCTAGGCCACCTTATGTCCTTATGAATCTATCCTTTAGTAGTCAATTTCAACATTATAACTTTCTATCATAATTGACATTGACCCTATTTGGAATCAAAATCAATTCATAGAATCGATAATGATCTTGAAGGAATTTCCATTGATCACTATGTAAACTATTTTGTCTTAAATTTGAATCAGTTTTAGTAGAATACTAGTTAAGCAAATCAAGTATTGGATCTAATATTTATTGTTTACTTCCTAAAGCATGATCTTTTATCTTTGAATAAGCATATTTTATCTCTTAAATATATATATTTAACATCTTACCATCTTTATTATGTCATTTTATTACCATATTAATTGAAGAATTAGGGTTGACATCCATCTAAGGAAGCTCATTACTTCTCAAAATTGGCTTGGTACTAGGTAACCCACATACCTATCTTATTAATCTAATTTTATCCAAGTTACCTCTTGTGTGTAGGTAGTCCTTCCTAGCCAAAAATGATTTCCCACCTAACTAGATCAATGGTGCACAACCTTCATCATAGGTATTGCTTAAAAAATCTATATCATTTATATTTTTAGTAAGTTAATTTATTAAGAAAAATGAATGAATAAATACTAAAACATTTTGGCATGCTCAGAGGGACCCCTAAGGTCTCATTATTCTTGTTGTATTTCATTATTAAATCATTCATTAGTTGCATTTTATTGATTGTGTGTTTCCATTAGAACAAGAGAAAATATAAAATTCTTGTTTTCCTTTTTAAGGCTTAAAAATAATTGCATTCATCATCTACTTGTGTAGAGAATCCACATAGATTAATATATGTATATTAATACATCATGATAGTCATACTTTATCACACATGACCAAACCACAATAATCTTAAAACAAGCATCAAAACATTTTCCTACCTAAGGTAGACCCACTTGGATTTCATCACCAAGGGGAAATTGAATCAGTGTACTGGTCAAGTATACAAATTCTGGCAAAGAAGTATAAAGGCTAAGCACCTATCACCCTTATCTCTATGACGTGTAAAGTGAGGGGTAGGCCCTAATGCCAAGCCATGTACTTATTTCCAACATAGAATTAGGCCTCAATGTACCTTTATGTATATAAAGGTTCCTATCCTTAAATAAAACTTGAAACCAACTTTAGACTACCATTTATTAGTACCTTCATTAACCCATCTCCCCATCACACTCTAAATTTAGTTTCTTAAAAAGTAAAAATATTTTAAGTACGTTTAATAGAGTGTGTGTTTTCTTTCACTAAAAGTGAGATAAACCAAAAAACATTATTCTTGTTTGTGTTGTGTTTTTTGTTTTTATTTTTCTTGGCATACATATTCCTCAATGGAATATTCACCAAACCCCAATACATTCTTGAATCCATCGAGGATAGTCCTCCATAATTATATTTTCAAGGATATCTTGGGTTTGATAGTATTTTAGATAAAAACCCAATATCTGTTAATCCTTATCTTACATTATGAGCAAGACATATCCCTATTTATCCCCTTATTTAATCTAATCTATTTACACATATCCCACCCCTATAATTATTTGATAGATAATTGGTGGATATGGTTTTAACCATGGAACCTCAAACACCACCACCAACAACTATTCCTCATGAAATAAGTAACATCAACACAATACCACTAGTGACAACTAGTAGTCCTCCTTTTTCCACCACTAATGTTGGAACACACCAACCACCCCCAACAACATCAAATCCTTCTACAACTACCATTAAAACCCATAACACTATCACTTCATAATATATGTCTCACATACCACCTAAAACCCCCTTACAAAACCTAATGTTTTCCATACCCACAACACTGCCACCAATCTAGACACATGTGGCCACTAGTCCTCAACATCTAATACCTCCACCATAATCCTCTCAATAAATAGCTCCCAAATATCAATATATATCATATCTAAATACACCCTATCAAAAATACATACCCTCCCATTATCATCCCTATGTTACCTTAACTCCATCAATCAACACCATGACCATTAGTTACCATCGATATCAATTGCTTCCCATCTCATTACCTCCTCAACACTATCTTCAATAGAATTACACCCATCCTAACATCCTAAGTGGCCTTCCCACACATGATCCTCTATTGGACATGATTTATGTCCTCATGGATATAATTTCCCATATAGAAATATCTACCTTAGGAAATAAAGGTATACCCTCTTATGAACAAATATGCAACAATCCTATAAACCCAATAGTCCCCATTTGACCATATCCTACACAATGGAAATTGACCAAATTTACCAAATTTCAAAACAAAGAAGATCCCAAACAACACATTAGGGTGTTAAGGAATGCATGTTACCTCATATCCCATGATGATGCCATCCTCTTAAGAAATGTTATAATATCATTAGCTAGACCAGCTTTGGATTGGTATAGTTTATTCCCCAACACTCTCTATTTTCCTTTAGTCAATTATCTTAGATTTTCCTAGATAAATTTTCAATAAAAATCACAATTAAAATAACTATCAATGGCTTATATAATATTCAACAATTTGAATATGAATCCATTATCGACTTTGTTGCTCAGTGGCATAACATGGTTAATCAATTTTCCTTTCCTCTTCCCCAGCTGAAACTTATTGAATTATTTTACATGTCCTATACCATGCATATCTCATGTACACCCCAAATCCAATCCTTTAAATTTTTTATGAAGCTTTCATTATGGATTAAAAAATATAAATTCAAGCCCTCAATCAAGGTAAAGTCAGACTACGAAACTAAAATGCCAAATTAGAACCCTTTAAGGAATTCAACAACCCAAAGCCAAAAGGCACCACCAATACTATAGTTATAAATGTTCTCCTCCATCGAAACCCAACTAGTCTAATCCTTCCTCTTCCTAGACACAACCTTGAAGATCATCCATGTGATTTCCCCATAAAAAGTACACACTATTATGGTGCTTATGTCATAGATAAGATTTTGAATCCTCTATTATATAGCTTCCTCCAATTGTGCCTAATGATGATTCTTGTCCTAAACCAAGTTGGTTTATAGAAAATGAATTTTGTGGCTACCATCATGTAATAAGTCATGACGCAAATAAATGTTGCTTCTTTAAAACTCTAGTCCAAAATCTTAACGATCAGGGGGAACTTTAATTAGACAACCACGATCTTCCCCCAAATCATTCCTTATAAATATCTAGACAACCATTTCCCAATCATCCCTCAACAAAATGCATATAAAAACATACTAAAGATCCCTAATAATAGGTAACTCACACGAAAAATACTCTCAATGACCAATTTATACCATAAGAAGTTAATGTGTCTTTAGACTTACCCTTAGAAATACTATAAATCCTTACAAGAGATACCTTGGAGGTAAAATACCCAAGCTGATCAAAACCATCCCCATCACCCATTCCAACCCTATTTATCTCATTACATGAGATCCCCCAAAGGAGAAATGTTTATAAATATTATTGAAATTCCACTTAAAAAATATAAGATAAAAAGGCAAATCCAAATAAATGCCTTGGTATACCAAAATAAAAATCTATCCAACATCCAATAATAAGATTAGAGATCCCCTCACCATCCAAAGGCAAAAATATTAAATCAAGTTATAAAAATATCACTAGCACATCTAATAGAATTAAAAGTGGAAAATTGATCACATCCCTAATCCCAAACAAGCCATCCATATTAGGACCTCACCCTTTGACCAAACCTCCCACATCTAAGAACCAAAATATTACACTTAAAGACCCAAAGAAAATTCCTATTGATAAGCCTATCCAGATGACAAAATCCAAAGCCAAATCATGTTAAAAATTTTTACCTTAGAGGATAAGAATCTATAACTAAACCCATTAAAAGGATCGTACGCTACCCTTCTTAAAATTTATTTACCACCCCTAAAACCTTTCCATCCCCACACCAAAGACCCTCCCTGGTATAGGGAAGATAAGGTGTGCACTTACCATAGGACTCCCTAACATGATATTGAAAATTATAATGCACTTAAAGCCATAGTCTAGGATCTTTTATAGGATGATGAATTTTTAAATGAGAAATTTTACCTTAATCACATATTTGAATAGGAATGTAACTCAATCCTTATATCTCTTCATAATATATATCAAAGTAGACCCAAAATCACTCACCAACCTCGATAGGCAAACCATTCCTACATATAAACACTATCAATATAGCTAAAATATCACAGACACAAGTTTCTAAATCTCAAGATCAAACCAAGGATAACATGCCCATCATGGGGAATCATTCCTCTTCATTACATCGATGCCTCAAATATACATATAAAGTATAAACCCACACTATCCCAGTAGACCCACATTGATTTAAGCAACTCTCACTAGGGGAATATTGCTTATCCACACTTGATACCCCTCTGACTCCTCAATTGTATGACCACCCTACCTAGAAAAATGCCTATCACCTCACCCTTAGAGAGGATACCTCCCTTAGGTTATTTTCACCTCTATACCCATTTAACATATGGGGGATAGATGAATCCTCATCATAAATTAACATGTCATAAGTATGAGAAAATAGTAATCGAGCAAAATTTGATCCTAATTGACTTGGATCATATGGATTTGGGGCATACCATTTGGAATCCTTTGATAGTAAACCAAAAGAGAGTCTCCTAATGCTTTGCATCTATGATTTGTTTATTGTTAATAGTTTTTGGTTATCTGCAAATCAACACAACCTTTCCCAAAAGTTATATCCATAACACTCCACACATATAACCTATAATGATATAGAATCATGTGGTCATCTGACATCACTTTTTCATGACCTTAAATGTGAGCATCTCAATTCTACTCATATTATTTTTATAAATATGCTCTACCTATATGTAGGAAGGAGCCCCAAATCATTATTTCCCATAGTAAGGATCATAATATCACCTTGTATCCTAACTTTTGTCTTAAAAAATGTAACCTAGGAAACTCAATTTTAGTCTATGTTTAACTTAATATAAATTAGTAATCCAAGATAAAAACATCAAGCAATGTGAAAAATCATAGACTATTCCCTTGAAGGACATCTATTCATAAAAAGTACAAGGCACAAACTGCTCCCTTAAAGGATAGTTGTTCATAAAAAATATATATACCACTCCCTTGAAGGATGGATATCCAAAATTAAAATCAAGAAAGATTCCTATATTGATAAAATTTCCTATCTTATCCAAAAGTTATTAGGCATGCCCAAAAAACTTTAAAATAAAAATTCAAATAATATCCCAAGAAAGCTTCCTGCATCAATCAATTTTCCAAAATCTAGTAGACTTCTTACATTGATCAGTCTATCCATAAAGTAAACATGGGTTGGCCCCATTTGATACTATTATCATTTTTACACCAAGGATTAGCCTCTGACCTAAGGAGATAAAATGATCTTAATTCCATTTCAATATCTTCCCATCTTCACATCATTTTCCATTTTTTAGGATGCCTAGCTTTGGTTGATTGACAATCACCAAAGCATTTATTAGCATTAGACAAGGCTTGAAAAATGAATAAATCATAAAGGATATCATGCCTCACCATAATCCCAACAAACTAAATAGTTGAATTCCATCTTAGTTACTCTTTTATCATATATCATACATTAAATCCATAAGCACCATCCATCCATCCATTACAAACCATCCAAATTCATTATATCTGATAGATAATTGACCAATAAGTAAATTACATTTGGACCATAATATTTATAGCCATAATAATGATTAATGTCAATCCATGATGATCAACCTCTATCCCTTATTTTGAATTTTCTTGTGTTTTTCATAGTAGATAGTCTTGTACCAAAGCCAAATAAATTACAACCATTACAATTATGACATTTTACACATACCATCTTAGGTTAGTGGAGGATGACCCCTTGCTATTCCCTTAACCTATCTTGGGTCACCCTCTATTATAAATGAATCCCTGGTGGTTCCTAAAAGAGCATGTTTCACCTTGAGATAATATTCTATAGGTGGTTCCCCGACTCTTAGCACAACAGATGCTTTAGTTAAACCTCCTTATTGTTTGGTTTCTTGGTAGCCCAATTATTTTTACACTTATTCACAATGGTGGTTATATGTTTGCCTTAAGGCATTTTTGTCTATCATATCCCTATCCTTGTACATGCAAACAAGTTGCTCACTAAAAAATCCATGTCATTTAGATTCACTTTTATCCCTTAGATCTTCATCCTATCCTATCATCCACATTATTTCAAACCCATCACCACCTCATCATCCCTCATTAGTTCCTAGTTTGAGGGGGAATACCTCCTTACATAAACTTAGGGCATCAAAACCCTCCTAGTTTTTATCTCGTGGCTAGTTACTAAACCCACTCAACAAGAAGGGGCAAATGTAGACACTTAAATTATACACCATGAGTAATTTATGACATGTGCATTATGGATGAGTCTAATATCTTAAAATCTTGAAATAGGCTAAGTTTGATCTCCTAAAATCCTAAAATAGGCTAAGTCTGATATCCTAAAATCCTAAAATATGTTAAGTCTAAAATGTGGTAGAATCCTCCAAAACCTATAATTAGCATTATAGCTCCTAGAAGTTTGAAACCCCTCTCAAACATCCTGAAAGTATATACATAAAATATAACTTAAAGTATAAGGAAGTAAATGTCTATATATATAAACATTTACTTCCTTATACTTGAATGCTTATTTTATGTATATACTACCTGATTCACCCATGATAATTAATTTTCCTAATTACCATCATAATTCTCTTAACAACCTATAATCCTAAAAAATATCTAAACAAAATACCTTGTAACTAAGTAAATCTGTATCTATAACAACTTCCCTCATAATCAATTTTTTTTTAACAAACAAGAAACCTATTTAATTAGCTTAAGAACATGGTTAAGAAAAACCAAGTAGAATGTAGCTAAAAAGAGCATAACCATTATCGATCTTTTTGTGATCATTATTGATCTTCCCATGATGGGTGTTGATCCATTTTAGAATGACATCAATTATAAAATCTTATGCATTTCTCTTTGTCAAGGATGGTAATTTTACACCAGACTACTTCAAAAATTCTCCCAGATAGGTTGTAGGATGTTACTCAACTCTCTGATAGTAGGACTTCTTATATTAATCAGCATTAGACATCCTTCAATAAACCCAAAAATCTAATATACATATCCAGAGAATTGAATATCATTTAAGGTAAATTTATTTGGTTTTTTCATAATCTACTCTTTCTATTCTATTATTTATTCCTATTTAGTTTTATCTAAATTCTTAGGCCACCTTATATCCTTATGAATTTATACTTTAATAGTCTATTTCAACATCCTAACTTTTTATCATAATCAAAATCAATGCTACTTGGAATCGATGTTGATTTTTAGAATCGATACCGATCCTAAAGGAATTAACATCAATCACTATACAAACTATTTTGTCTTAAATCTAAATCAATTTTAGTAGAATACTAGATAGGCAAATCAAGTATTGAATCTAACCTTATCATTTTATTTCTAAAGCATGATCTCTTATCTTTGAATAAGCATATTTTATCTCTTAAATCTATATCTTTAGAATCTTACCATCTTTATTATGTCATTTTATTACCATCTTAATTGAAAAAAGTGGGTTGACATCCATTTGAATAATCTCATTACTTTTTAGAATTGGTCTGGTACTAGGTAACCCACCTACATATCTTATTAATCCTATCTTTTCTAAGTTATCTCTTGTGTGCAGGTAGTCATTCCTAGCCAAAAAGGTGTTTCAACCTCACTAGATCAATGATACACAACCTCCATCATAGGTATTCCTGAAGAAAAGTTGTACAATTTATATTTTTAGTAAGTTAATTTATTAATAAAAATAAATGAAAAAATACTAAAATAGAAATCTAGAATGTAAAACGACTCTAGGCCACTCAAGAATATTAATCAAATCTAGGCCACTCAAGAATGACAACCACACAGATGGAATAAGGCATCAATCTAGTGTGTAAATTAAAACATGGCCTCTGGTGTGTATAATGTAGAGACTTATATGGATTTTGTCATTCCATTTGATCAACCAATGTATATGTGAGTATATAGAACCAATGTACCACACACATGTCCCCAAATCTGATATTTGAGTATATATATTCTGGATTGAGTCATAATAACATGTATTTGAGTATTTAAAATTGAAACATGAATGATCACATTGTGCATGACGACCCCAATCTAAGTAAATTGGTATGAATCTAAGCTAAACTGAGCCAAAAATGTTAATACATAACTAAACCTATGCAAACCTAGATTGTAATTGCTATACTTTTATATCTAATCTAAATTTTATTAAAACTAAGGCTATTGGACAATAGCACTATATCTTAAATAGTAGCACCATGTGGTGATAGTGTACCAATTTGGGCACTAATGTCCAACTATTTTTATTTCTATGCAACTAGAAGTGGTCTCTATATCACAATTTCCTACTATGTTTTCCTAAAACTAATTTCTATATTATGTGCCTGTGTGCTGAAAATTGTACTTTGAGTTCATACAAATAACCTGATCTCTATGACAAACCCTTATGAATACCCCATATTTTTAGGGGAGTTGTTGAACCTATGCAATAACTTACCTTAAAAGAAGATGCTTTGAAAAATGTGTGTTATCTAAAGCATATATAATATCTACATGATAAACCAATATAATAGGCATACATAACATCAAAATGTAAGCTAATATAAACATAAGTTTGTAGTTTATGATGTATGTTAGATATAACATTCACAAGGCCGTCAAGATAGATATAACGGTTTATATGAACAAAAAATCTAAGTAGTAATTGAGTAGCTACCCAGGGGGATGGGGCATGATGTCCATCATGACACCCAAGTAAAAAGGGGAGATTCATGAGGTCACTCATGTCATTTAAAACTAGAGTGTGTAACAAGTAGGAAATAAGTGTCATAGACATGACACATAAAAGACGACATACATACAACACACACAAGACACACAAAGTAGGCCAAGGGGTGTCACCATACAAGGGACATGGACACATGTCACTAAATATGAGAAATCAAGACATACAAGGACATGTTAAAATGTCCACATATGCAAATAATAACCAATTTGGATTAGAGCCACATGGAAGGGTATGTTAAAATGTTTGCATACACAATCAAGAAAACACACACAAGGACATGGGCACATGTCTAAAACATACATATAATGAAAATAAGTATCATAGAGACATAGAGTAATGACATTTTCAAATACCATTGAATAGAAGAAGCATAGAGACACAATCAAGTCTAAACTAGGAAAGATATAAATGAAAGTATGCATGAACATGTGGTATAAATATGTATAAGAGCTAAGATATACATAAGCTAAGTCTAGAATATTAGTTGTCAGAAATGAATTTGAGTAGGTATAGGATGATCAACATCAAAATATAAAAATGCTAAATTTATGATGTATAGTTTAGAAAGATGTAACCTAGCAATCAAAACTATGTATAGGATGCCCCCAAATGGGTGAATGTATTAAATCAAGAACTCATATATCTATGTATTTACCCCCAATGGGTAGATGATATAAAATCTAGATATGTGTAGTGGACATGGGTCCTGTAAGTATATGTAAACACTCAACAAGAATAAGTGAAATAATGTATGTATGATAAAAAATGACTCTACTAAGATAGTTAGCATATGTAGAGCTTGGCAAATATAAGAAGTGTAAACATGACAATGCCTAGAATTTATAGTTTTGTATTTTATGAGTAAATATTTGAATGTTTTTGGGTTTTGGAATGTTATATTGTTTTTGTATTTTTTGGATATAAGTTATGTACAAGTAACATGAAAATGAAACTATATACAAGGATCAATAAATAAGAAAATTATGTATAAGTAAGGAGAAACATACTAACCAATGAATCTCATGGGAGACTCACTATTTATGTGGCATGTGTCAAAAATAAGAATGGTAACGTCTCATGTAGTGTGATTGATATGTTTTAGTTGAATTAAGTTGGATTATTAATATGAGTATTGTTCATTATCAGCATCATAATAATCATAATAACTTGGAATGCCAGCATTGAGTTTTATTAATACTAGATGAGCATAGGGAATTACCTCATAGTATGGATTTGACCTTTATAAATTTTTATTTGTGATATTAATTGTAAATATGCCCTTTTAAACTATGTTTATTTGAGGCATATGGTGCTTTGGAGGCTCTTTTTATAGAAATACTCTTTTGAGAATGCTTGTTAGCTTAGCATGATTTTGACTTTGTAAGTTAAGTTCTTGCTCTTTTTGTAAGATTTCTTATGTATTTGTAATTTTTTTATTAATAAAATATATCTATGAATGATTTGACTTAAGATTTTTAATAAATCCCAAGCCTTGTTGAAAAACATTATCAATAACTAGAATACGGGTAATGATGCCTTGGTCATGTTTGCCCAATTGTTGACCTTGATACTCAAATTATTGTAGATAATTTTGACCAAACCTATACTGCTTTGAAAGTGAGATATCCTTTTAGAGAGGTATATTTGTATCTTTTAATTGATTTACCTATACTTATTGTACTATTTCTTTATCTGATTATGTTTTGTGAACCTTTTGTTGTTTTAGTTTATGTTTTGGTAACCACTTTTGTACTATTTTTGAATTTAAATCTTTTTCAATATGTTACTATATCATTATGGATTGTTTAAATGATGTGTTGTTGTATATTATTTTTCAATCCTAAAAATAAATCTATGTGATGACTGTGCATTTTATGGTATGCAAAATAATATATGGATGTCCTCACTAGATGTAAAGGAGGTAGATTGATCAACTTAGCTTTAATCATTTACATTAAAATATCACTTTAACTCCTATTTGATATTTGAATACTTTTTTGCATCATTAGTTGTAGATACACTTTGTTGAGAGTTCTTATATTGATATGTAACATTGCTTGCCATAAATTGACTAGGTGAAGATCCATATACATGATTGGCACTAGTGTGCCATGGAGGCTATTGTCTTATAAACTAATTTTCCAATGTTTTAATATTTTCATGTAATAGATAATTTTTATTTTTTAATTCTATAATTAACTTGCTCATACTGATAATTTAATCATATAAAGTCTCATAAGTGTAAACTCTAGTTTCTTCTAATTGAACATGTAGGCACACACCCTATAGAGGAGGTATGAGAAGAAAAGGGTTTGAAGGATGGATAGGTTGAGTATAGAAATTTGAAAGAATAGTATAATTTACCTCACCTCGTGGAGGAGTGATAAGATGAACCTAGTTAGAGGGAAAGTATCTATCATTCTTATGGAGGTGACGAGGAGGAACCTAATCTTCTTTATCCATGAAATTTGGCAATGCAACTTGGAAGAGGGATGCTAGGGTAGAATATATTAGGTCTAAAAACCCTAATTATGAGCCCCATAAATGTCATGTTTTTTCCTCATCTGTTACACTCATCCTTCTTGTTTACCATACTTTTGAGTCACTTTCCCATAAAGTTCCCATCCTCAAATAACCATAATTTTGTAAATAACATTATGTTCTCATAATATTTGAATAGTTATAACTTTGTATTGAAATCAAGTATATAATATTTATTTTCTTCTATAGGATGGTCTTATCTATAATGTGTTATAAATATGTTTTGAATTAATAGGTATATAATATAGACCATCTTGTAGTAAAGGAATCTCATCACACGAACACATCCTGTAACCACTACATGATCAAATCCATAGATGAACAAAATTTGATTCCTATTTCAACCGACTTGAAAAAACAATGATAACCTCTAGGGAGCACAACAAGGATGCAGTTGAAGAGTGAAATAACTATGTTTGTCTTAAGACAATATTTTAGGATTCACATGAATGGTGACCTTGGCACCAGGAGCCAATTTCTATTATCCTATAGCTAAATGTTTCTTAGTTTAGAATATATATTATTTTGTATAAAATAATCTCTCATGTTCAATATATATAGGTAATAATAGGGTTGAGAAGGTAGTAGATATAAATTAGAGAAATATATCAGAAGTACATTTTGTAATGTAACTATTATTGTAATTTCCTTACAATAATTCATTACTGCATTTTGATTAATATAAAAAATCATTTTTGAGTCCATTTCATTGTTTTAAGATGAAGGATTGAATTTGGAGTTGGAAGGAGGAAGGGCCCACTTTGGAAGTCTTGTAACAACAATCTAACCCATTAAATGGCTAAACATGTTATTTAGTTTCTTTATGTGCTGTGTGTTTTATTTTTGAATTGTGTGATTTCCAATCTTACATATTATTATTTTAAGGAAGATTCTAATAGTGTAATCATTTAATTCATAGTATTATGTTTATGTTTAATTCCAACATGTCATTTCTTGTATGATTTTTAGCCTCTTAGATTATAATCAACAGAAGGTCAAATTAGAAGATTGAGTGTGCACATATAGTGACATCATCCTATTAAATTTACATCCTCAAGTTGACATTTAAATTAAGTAGAAGATATAGGTCTATGGTAACTATCTTTGTTAATTTTGATCAAGAAAATTATATCTCATTATGAATCAATTGCTATTCATTTTTGGCACCATTACCAGGGAAGGGTGTCACACACTTATAATCTTCAATATTGATAACCGTTGTTTCTAGATGTTTATTATTATTTTTGGAGCTTTCTATTTTTTAGATTAAAGGTTTCTTGCTTTTATAGTTTAAATTTCCATTTTTGCAAGTAGGATAGTAATTTTTTTCAAAAACCCCCATATTACTAACCCTGTATAGGTAGGATGGCCAAAAATTAGAAAAAAAAGAGCAAGAAAAGTGGTTGACGTACATGCAAAATAAAGAGGATCATAAAGGAAGAGTTTTACCTAAATCATCAACCATTTCTGCAAGATCATAAATTCATCCTATAACAATTGATGAGCACTAAGAAATTCCTAAAGATCACTCACAATTGTCAATAGAAGAGGTAAAAAAGGAAGAATTTTTGGCTGGATTGGTAGCACAAGCTGGAGACTTTGAAGAGGTTCATACCTCTGGAAGAGACCCACATGTACCACCCTTGAGAATTCACACCTTATCACCTCATGCTTAGGAATCTGAAGTTCACTTCCCTCCATCACCCAAATTTATTTCTAAAGAGGTATTCAAGGTTATTCTTGCTCCTACATGAAATACTAGGTCAATGGAATCTTCCAATTTAAAAAGACTCTTTACTAAAACACAAGTTAAATATTTTTAAACCTCTACACCATCCCCATTGTATAGAAAACCATATATTCCTAACAAAAAATATAAAGTCTCCATCTTCTACACCATAAGAAATAGAAGAATTGATATGAATTTTGAATGGTGGCTGGCAACAATTTTTGGTCTACCAACACAAAGAGTATTCATGGAAGATCCTCAAGAAGAAAACACTACCAATGAGTCTGATACCTTTGAATTTACTATCCTTAATCTTGATATAAATACACCCATGAAGAATATTCCTCACTCTACCCTCCCTAACTTTAGGGGAAAAGCATATGAGGATCCAAACATATTTCTTTTTAAGTTCAACATCTTATGCCATAGTTATGATTATAATAAAGACACTCATAAACTCAAATTATTTCTAGCAACACTCAAAGATGCAACACTTAGATGGTTCATGAGACTTGGAAAGGTTGCTATTTCTACTTGGAAAGAAATGAAGGAGATGTTTTTGATGCAATACCAAGACTATTTTAGGGGCATAAAATATAAGAGAGATGACATATTTCGAACGACACAAGATTATGATGAGTCATTAGAGGAATATATGTAAAGAATTTTTGTCAACTTGTAAAATTCCATATAGACTATAATGGATAAAAAATTGATCAAGCTGATACTCCTAAAATGGATTAGATATGATTATCTAGAGGTACTAGATTTAATTTATGGTGGTAATGTTTGTACACTATCCTTTAATGAACTAAATTTTTTATGTACAAACTAATCTAGATCAACCATGAACAAAAGCGTAGAACCCTTCCTACAACATCTATAGTAGGACTATCTAAAGGTGAAGCTAGAAGCCTACTCCAAGACATGAAGCAGGACATTATTATCCACCTAGCTACTCAGCTTGATACATTACATATGTGGAATTAGGAAGAAACTAAAAAAACCTTAGCCATCTATTGCCTTGAATGTAGAAAGAAAAGGTGGATTGCACATGCCATTCTATGAAAGATCATGTAACTAGCATAACTGAGGAGAATCTTGAAACAATGGAGCTATATGCCATAGGAGAAGATGAGAATCAAGTGTTTTTCATGGCTCAATAGAAACCATGGGTTTAAATATCAGGTATGTGATCAAACTCTAAGTTTGTAAATTTTCAATTCTCAAATAACCCTCAATATAGTTCTTATATGAATGTACTTAACCAAAATTGGCCCTAAAGAAATTGACAGTTATCCCATAGTTAGTTGTGGATGTAATAAAATGGATAATAACCTTAACTTGGGCAATTCCAAAAACAATAATGGATCTTTCCCTCTAATTGATGGTAGTAATCATGGAGAGGTAATCAAGGCTTTCCTCAATAAATTTAACAACCATAAAAATAACAAGCCTTAATTACAAACATTTAACAACCCTTTAGACCCACTCAATTACCCATCTAGTCCATCCCCAACCCTACCAATATATTGGTTCAACCAAAAAAATCCATTAAAATAATGCAAAATCCAACATACACCTTGGATATCAATCAATTCCAACTTTTCTCAGGATGCATTATTCCATAACCAACCTCACTTTTAATCACATAAAATTTTGAAGAACCTAATCTACTCCATACTAATCCATAACCACCCATGGCTGGTCTTGAGCAAAGTCCACTAGAAAACTAAAAAGAACATGATAATCCTTGTTTTTCAGAGAGATTAAACATATCACACACTAAACTAGAGCCCAAATTTGATATCTTAGGACAATTCAAGAATGTGTGTATAAAAATCCCACTATTTCAAGTAATAAAGGATGTTCCTATATATGATAAGGCTATTAGAGAGCTATGTTTGAAAAAACTAGGAAGAAAGAAGAAGGATCCTAAAATAGTCCAAGTTATTGGCCAGCTAGTAGATATTATATTGGGAAATATAGTTCCTCTAAAATATTTTGATCTTGAAAGTCTTGTAGTTAATGTTAGCATCCATGGCCAACCCATCTCCAATACTTTAGTTGACTTGGGTGTAGCCATCAACATGATGACCATGGAGACCATGCAGTAACTAAAACTTACAACTCTTTGTCCAACACCCACCATCCTCCAGATGGTCGACATGTTAACTATTAAGCCTGAGGTGATTGTTGAAGACCTAGTTACCACTATGGACTCCTGACAATATCCAACAAAATTTATTATCTTGTGGCCAAAAATCAACTTGAGAGGTTATCTTCTCATCCTTTTCTACCCATGGTTGGCCACCACTAATGCTTTTATTGGTTGTAGGTCAAGAATTTTTTTAATTTTCCAATGAAAATGACACCAAGAAATTGGTTCTCTATCTGCCAGCCCAACCTTCCCAGAATGATGGCCCAATACCTTGGATTGATGGCTTTGAGGAAGCCATATCCTTGTAAACTCTTTACATAGTAGACCAGAGTCCAACATTGTAGGCATATGAAGAAGACACTATCCTTACTAGTTTTCTACAAAACACCTATCAACAAGTTCCTGTAGCCACAACATGTTGGAGTGTACACCATGCCCCCTTCAACATACTTTTCTTGAGAATGATATTGATAAAAATTCAAGGGACATGTGGACATTCCATCAATTACTTCCCCAACAATGTAGTTATGTTCCTTTAATCACCAATGTAGAAACCATGCTCTTTTTAACAAATCAAGTAGACATTATACCAAATAAACCTCTCAACATCAACACCTCCTTAACACCCCAACAAGAAATCTAGTTACATACAATGCTAAGAAATCACACAATAACATTTTCCTGAGACTACCATGATATGAGAAGAATACACCCATATTTATGCACACATCATATTTACATTAAAGAAGAATGTAAACCCATTTTTCAACCCCAATGATAAATGAATCTTGCAGTTAAAGATATTGTCAAAACTAAGTTGCAAAATATCTTGGATGTAATATTCTTTATCCTATTTTGGATAGCTAGTGGGCCTCTCCCATGGTTATTATCCCTAAAAAATGGGGTAAATGGTGTATTTGTGTTGATTACTGAGAGGTGAATGCTGCTACCAAGAAGGATCACTTTCCCCTTCTATTTATCAATCAAGTATTGGATATATTAGTAGGGAAAATGTATTTTTTGCTTCCTAGATGACTATAGTGGTTATAATTAAATATGAATTACTCCATAAGACCAAGATAAAACCACTTTTACTTGCCTTTAAGGAATCTATGCCTATGCCATCTTACCATTTGGTCTTTATAATGCCCCAACTACTTTTCAAAGAGTTGTTTTGAGTATATTTTTCTATCTCTCCCATGATTATTGAAATTTACATGGATGATTTCACTATCTATGGGTAGACATTTGAAGAAACACTGCCAAGCTAGAGAACTTTATTCAATGTTGCTAAGACTATCAATTATCTGTGAGTAAGGAAAAGTGTATTATGCTTATGATTGAAGGGATTATGTTGGGGCATCACATCTCCCTTGCTAGAATTTAAGTTAACCTAGTAAAGATAAGTATCAATAAGGATCTACCCACACCAAAGAAGCAAAAATATGTTAGAAGATTTTTAGGACATGATGGCTATTGTAGATGATTCATCAAAGACTTTAGTAAAATTTTTAGCCCATTGTTTGGATTGCTTATTAAGGATACTAAATTTACTTATACTAATGATTGTCAAACTACTTTTCAGTAATTCAAAGACCTTATCATAACAACTCATATTTTGAGAGGGCCTAATTGGAAGAAGCCTTTTCACATCCACATAGATGCATATAACACCATTTTAGGAGCTATCCTTGGCCAAAAAGATGAATATTTGTGCTATGCAATCTATTTTATCAACAAGAATCTTTAATGGGATGAAATAAACTACACTTCAATAGAGAAGGAATTTATTACCATCATCTATGCCATCAACAAATTTTGACATTACATTATAGGTTACCAAGTATTCATTCACATAGATCACATAATAATTAGGTTTTTAATGAAATAACCTACTATAACATGTAGATAATTAGATGGTTGCTTTACCTACAAGAATTTGATATTACCATTGTAGATAGACTAGGTAAGGATAATGTAGTAGAAAATTTTCTATCTTGACTAAAAAATGATGAGCATAGTATTATTATTCATGATTCTTTTCCTGATGAACATTTGTTTGCAGTAATTATTCAATCTCCTTGGTTCATAGATATTACTATCTTGATGCAGGATCACTACCACAACATTTTTCATTAAAGGAAAAACAACATCTGATCCAAAAGAGTAGACATTTTTATTAGATTGTAGAATATATCTTTATCACTAAACCAAATTTAGTTATGAGAAGATGTATCTAATAAGATGAAGCTTACGACATTCTCAAAGCCTACCATGATGAACCTTGTGGGGTCATTTTGCTGCCAAACAAGCTTCTATGAGATTACTTATTACTAGATATTATTGGCCTTATTTTCATAAGGATGACATGATGTATACTCATAGATGTGATTAATGTTAGCTTATGGGGAAACCCATTCACTCTGATGAAATTCTATTACAACCATAAATTATTTTAGAACTTGTTGACAAATGGGGACAGGATTTTGTAGGTCCCATTGATCCTAAATCCAACAACAAAGAATATATACTAGTGTGTATTGATTATGTAAAAAAATGGGCTGAAGTCAAGGCCTTAAACCATGCCTAGATGAGAAAGTAGATGAGTTATTATATGAATAAATCTTCACTTGATATGGAGTACCAAGAGAAATAGTCATAGACCAAGGACCATAGTTCACATCAGACCTCATAACCACCTTGGTAAAAGAATATGAAATCAGACACAAAAAATCTACCCCTTACCATCCTTATTCAAATGGTTAGGTCAAAGTTAAAAAAGATAATTGGAAAATATCATCACTAAGACTATCAACCTACATAGAAAAAATTGGTTAACTCATCTTTTATAAATTGTTTGGGATTATATAATCACTTAAAAAACCATAACTAGTTTCACTCCATATGAACTAGTTTACAGTAAGAAGTCCAATCTAACTATTGAATTTGAGCATAAAACATTAAGGACACTGCTTGATTTGGGATTGTATTCTTTCCAAATATCAACAAGACAGGATCGTGTAGTTGAATGCACTTGATGAACTAATAAAATAAGTACTTCATCATAATGAAATAGTGCAAAGACAATGTGTGGGTTGGCATGACAAGAATGTCAAGACTAATAATTTATAAATTGGTGATTGGGCACTCATTTTTGATTTTAAATACAAGAATCATAAAGGAAAGCTACAGTCTAGATGGCTTAGGCCTTATAGGATCGAGAAAGTTTTTCACAATGGAGTTGTAAATCTCATGACCATTGACTCTGTTTCATTCTGACTACTTGTCAATGTCCATAGACTAAAGATGTATAAGAAACCATTTTCCAAGGAAACTCTCACTCTCTAACTTATTGAAGAACAACATCCATCTCTTCTTCATGAAGCAAATCAACCTATTCTTACAACCAAAGGGTATTTCTAATAAGCATTCTCTAATATTTTCTAAGAGGAGTAAAGCTTCTTATAGAAAAGAGAAAGCCATTCATAATGGCTTGGTTTAGGATGAATAAAATCCTACCTCCTAGACTTTAACAATTCTAGTTGAGTTGGGACTAGAAAATCTTAAAAAAAATTAGAAAATTAAATAATGAAAACCTTCGGGCATTGCTGATGGATGTATTAGAAAACTAGGTCACTAGCTGATCAACATTCATTACAAAATAAAAATAAAAATGAGATTAATACAACAATAAACCTTTTGTTTTCATCTATTTTTACTTGTAGATTCATTTCTTTGGAGAAAAAATACACTTTCTTCTTTGCTATAAGATGAAAATCTTATTGTTGTAGGACAATTTTTGCTATTGCAAGAAACATTTCTCACTACTAAATAAATCGTTATCACTCCATCATACATTACATTCTCAAAAAACATTTTTACTTCCAATTAAATAATAAAACATACTAGTACACCTCACTTACAACTTTAATTCATCATTTATGCATTAATGAAAGGTATTCCTATAAGTAATAAGGTAATTATCTTATATTTATTTCATGTATTAAGTTTTAATTATTACTAAAATGATGAATCCTAATTCTATTAAAATATATCCATACCTTATCTTTATCATGCCATCTTGAGATATCTTCTCTTATACTAATTAATGTGACCATTGAAGTGTTACTATCACCACCATTATTATTGCCATGAGCCATTTATGCATGTCAATTATATCCTTTGAGGACATACAATAGTTTAAGTTGGGGGAATTTACCATAATTTAAATATATTATCTCACTCCAAAAGAAAAATCACAAACATTCTGCCCAAAGATACAAAACCCTGACTATAAGAGCACAAACCCTACAACTAGAATTCCATCCTATAATATGGAAAGGGAATTGCTTAAACATGAGTCTCTTCATATCTGTCCTCTGACCAATAACCTAGACATCCTGGTCCTATTTTATAATGTAGTATGGACCCAATATTTTGAAAGGACACATGCTCTAGATCAAGGCATTGTAGAAGAATTCACTAGCTCATTATATAAAAACTTGGCAATAGTAGGAGGAATGAAAATAAAACTAAAGGAAACTATCTTCAGTAGAGGAACTAGATTTCCATGAATAAGGGAAGTATGGTAGGAAAAGTTTGATGCTGAACTAGAGAGGTATAAATTCATTAGAGGAAATGAAAGGCTAAATACTTCAAAATAGGGCACTACACTATTATCTTTTGCAAAAAGATGGGCTAGATTTGCTAGGTTTATCTATAGATGTTTCACCTATGAAGGGAGATATTCCATGCTACATGGCATTCATTTAAAATTAATGAATCATTTATAGCATGGTATTGAGATAAATAACCCCAAATTATTACTTAACATGATCATAAAAATGGTAGAAAAATTTCAAAGAGGTAATCCCAAAGTTCTTTCTCATCATTATTTAATTCAATTTATTGTTCAAGACTACTTACAAAAGACTAGACCCAATATAAGTTGGGAAGATTTTCTCCAAATACCTATAAATATAAAAATTAATAGTGAAGGAAATAAATTAGAAGAGGAAATAGTGGTAGAAGAAGATATGACAAAACAAGACCTTCTTGCAGCTCCATAAGAACCTATAAAAGAAGACCTTCTTATAGCTTTACAAGAAACTGCAAAATAAGACCTTCCTGTAGCCACACAAGAACCTACATAATAAGATATTATTGTAGCCAAAAAAGAACCTATAGCAAGGATAAATCTTGAAGAAGGGGCTTCCACAAGCAAGGATTATAGAAGAATAAAGAAAAAACTCATTCTCCAACATAACTTTGAGGAATCTAAAGAAGAACTTCCACCTTTCCCTAAAATGGCTAAGGCCACATCTACTCCTCATAGATACCATAGATTAAGAGGAAAGATGAAAGGTAAACCAAGAATTAAATATTCTTCTATTATAGAAATTAATGAGGAATCTAGAGAAAAACAAACTGCCAATAGTCATGAATCACTAGAGGTATTTAGTTTCAAGACTAACAAGGAAGAATGTTCTCAAGAAGACAATAAGGAGGTAGAGCAAGTAAAACATAGTCCTAAAGAATTACAAGAATAACCAATGTAGAAAGAGGTAGGACAAATGGATAAACCCACCTTACAAGTGGAATTTCCTAATTTAATATAAGCCCTATAAGAAATAGAGTGATTAAGGAAGAAGCTATAGGATTAGTTAGGAGGAGGACTAGATGTGTTTACTACAATAGTTTCTCAGTTACAACCCTTTGTCAAAAATAATCTTTCAACCATTGTTTCACAACTTTTTTATCATAAAAGTAATAGGAAAAACCTATAACTACCCAAGCTATCATGTATAATTCATTATTTGTGGTATCCTCTAAACTAAATAATGGATAGACAGTTAGTATGAAAGTCTTAGGGCATTAGAAAAGGATAATAAGAAATTTAAATAAGAGGTTAGTTTGAAAGAAAAAATAATCTTCAAAATACAAAAAATTGAATATATGTCTTGTCATACTCAAGAGATCATTGTCTGTAGGACTTTTGCAAGGGTATATTTAGTTTATCTTGAGGAGCAATGGTATAAGTTTAAATTCATGAGAATTTATTGTGCCATGCCTTATGAAGTAAATAATTCCCTCTCTTTATTTAATTTATATAAAGAGAGCTTACAAGAAGAAAAAACATAATTTCTGAGTTCTATCTTCATAACTATACTATGCTTTATGAAAGGGAATGGAATCCTAACATGTATGTTGGAGATGTCCTTCTAAAAGCATTTTCATCATATCTTTTGAATGGGCAAAGGAGAGGACAAGAGATGAATGAATATAGAAAATAAGATAGGGAAAGTCAATTACTTATTAGAAGAGAGTCAATTACACCTGATATTATGTTGATAGAATATGATAACATCATGTTATGGAAGGAAGTCAAAACTTGGTTTGCCAAAAATTATGATGCAACCCAAGATTTCTACTTAGGGTTGAGAAATTATGTTAGACCCATAGCAAAAGAATCCTACATTGAAATATGGAATGAGCTCACTCTTGAGATAAAAAGTAAAGAGCCATATTCCCATTTCATTTTAAAGGCAACATTTAATAGAGTCACAAGATATATTTTGCTTATAGGTAAAATGGGATCTCAGTTGTTGAGCATAAAAGTCTACCCCGCTCTATTTTGGTAGCCTATTCTATATTGGTAGGATAAAAATACATTAGATGAAGCCAAAGAGGTCAAAAATTGGTAGATATATGAAAGCCAATGTGGATTTTATGCTTACCTATCAAGTTGTGCCATAGACCCTATGGATTTCATAACTATTTGTAAAATTGAGATGAGAAAGTTTATTTTTTGTGGCTGAGCAAGGTCTTAAGTTGGGGGGTGTGATGAGCCCCATAAATGTCATGTTTTTGTCCTCATTTGTCACACTCACCCTTTTTGTTTACCATGATGTTGAGTCACTTTTCCATAGAGTTCTCATCCTTGAATAACCATAATTCTGTAAATAACATTATGTTCTCATAATCTTTGAATAGTTATAAATTTGTCTTGAAATCAAGTATATAATAGTTATCTTCTTATGTATAATGATTTTATCTATAATGCATTTTACATATGTTTTGAAGTAATAGGTATATAGCATAGACCATCCTGGAACAAAGAAATCTCATCACATGGACACATCCTATAGTCACTACATGACCAAAGCCGCAGATGAACAAAATTTAATTCCTAGTATAACTAACTCATAGAAATGATGATAACCTATAGGGACCACAATAAATATGTGGTTGAAGACTAAAACATATTTGTTTGTCCTAATGCAATATTGCAGGATTCACATGAATGGTGACCTTAGCAGAAGGAGCTAATTTTTGTTATCATATAGCTGAATGTTTCTTAGTTTGGAATATATATTGTTTTTTATAAAAAAATCTCCCCTATTATATATATATGTATATATATATATATATATATATAGATAACAATAAGGTTGAGAAGGTAGTAGATATCAATTAGATAAATATATCAAAAGTACATCTTTTAAAGTAGCTATTATTGTAATTTACCTACAATAAGTCATTGCTACATTTTAATTAATATGAACAATCATTTTTGAGTCTATTTCATTATTGTAAGAGGAAGGATTGAAGCTATAGTTAGAAGGAGGAAGGGGCCCCTTTGGAATTCTTGCGACAACAATCCAACCCGTTAAATAACTAAGCATGTTATTTAGTTTCTTTATGTGTTGTCTATTTTATTTTTGAGCTATGTGATTTCTAATCTTGTATAATTTTTTTAAAGAAACTTCCAATAGTGTAATAATTTAATTCATAGTATTATGTTCATGTTCAATTATAACATTTCATTTCTTGCATGATTTTTAGCATCCTAGATTACAATCACTAGAAGGTCAAATTAGAATATTGAGTGTGCCACATATAGTGACAACATCCTATCAAGTTTATGCCCTCAAGTTGACATTTAAATGAAGTAGAAGATACAAGTCTATGGCAACTCTCTTTGCTTAGTTTAAATGAAGTAAAAGATACAAGTCTATGGTAACTCTCTTTGCTTATTTTGATCAAAAGAAGTATATATAATTGTAAATCAATTTCTAGTCACCTAACACATCCACTAAAAAAATACACAAAAAGGAGAATCCCTAATAACATTTAGGATCAGGGTTTGAGTTGTATTCAGAGTAAGTTGGGTTCACCAAATGATTTAAATTTTTAGGGTTATGGAGTTTAAGCCCTATGTTGTTAAAGGGTATGCATATAGTAAATTAGGTAAAAAATATGAAATAAATACAACCACTTATTTGTAATATAATTGACTTAATTTAACATTTATAAAAAATAAATAAATTATGTAAACATGTACTTAGCTAGAAATTAATTAAGACAAGAGATCTAGAAGCTACAAAATGGGATAAGAGTTATTCTAAGTGTCATAAATAAGATCCTAGTATCAAAACCCTTAATATATAGTAGTGACATAACTAGATAGTAGCACCATATGTTGCTAGTGTCTTTGTTTTATCGTTAGTGTCCTCTATGCAAAATTATTCTAAGATTCTAGGTGTACCTATGACTAGGTTTTCCAAGCTTGTTCCTATGCAAATGAGCTTTGGTTCCCTATAGGTGATATATTAAGACTAATTTTATATGTAAACCCTAAACCTCCATATTTCTAGGGCATCTAGTTAGTACAAGTATAAAATTTTGTTGTTAGTGGGATAAGATGAATATCCTCAACACCCTGTTATGATGAGAGTTACATACATACCAATACTCTAAAGAGGGATCAAGCATGATGTAGTTCTACCCACCTAAGTTCTAGTGAAAGTGAAATTAAAACTAATATTAATATTGTTTTAAGTTTTTAAAAGGTTCTCGAGACTATAAATCTAAGTGATATGAACTTAGGAAATTTTTAGATGGTTGTAGGGTAGAATAGGGATTGATAACCTTGATTGTGCAAAACTTGTTCTATGTTTGTTTATTTAATTTATATCTCATTTCTATCTAGTGGATAAAGGGATAAAATTCATGTATATATATTATTCTAGTGCTTGTGTGGGTATTAAAAGAGGTCTAGGCTGACCCTAGGTGGTTGTTCATTTAAAAAGATATTCATTAAAGACAAAAAGAGGGAAAAAGACAATAACACCAAAATTAGGACACTAGCAACATGGGGCACTACTGTCCAAAATATGGTGCTAGTGTCCAAGTGGAATAATTTAAGGAACTAGGGACAAAATGTTAAAGTGAGGGTTTGAAATTTCTTTAGTGATATTTAGGGACATATGTGACCTACATGAAGGCTGAATAAGTGTCTAAATAGGCCCTAAAATAGGTCTAATGAAGTTATGGATGGGTGCTCTCAAGTAATAATCTTAACACTAATATCATTTTTAGATGATTACATCAATCATAAGGACCTCAATGAAATACTTCACTTGACTCATCTTATTGGCCTTATAGGGTTGTGCAATTTTATTATTACTCTTAATGGCACAAAAAAAGTAATTTGTGTTTATTTGTAGAAATAAAATAAACTACCACAAAATTAACATAGAAAAATGAAATTAAACATTGACATTAACCTTATTTTTGAGAGGCTCATTTACAAATTATATATGATAAGCCTTGAGCATACTCCGATTGAATTTCCCAAGGATAATTTTTCTATTCTAATGTGCAAAACTTACATCCACAAGTTTCCAAAATATCATGTGTAACATAGGACCCCATCCAATGATTATGGAGATATCCTAGATGCTTACCATATTTTGAGTCATAGAGTAAGACATGTGTGCCTTTTCACATTATTTTTACTTTGATGTGTTGATCATGTAGGTCTTTTGCTTAGCCTTTTTGATGATTTGGATCTAATGAGCGATGATGTTATTCTCATCTAAATTAATAAGCTCCTTTGGTCACCCATTAAGATATTCTTTATCATTTAGTCATTTTATGTGAACCATATGAAAATAAGGCACCGATAAATCCATTGAAAGAACCACTTCCTGTCCAAACACCAACTAAAAGGTTGTAGATTTGTTCATGCATTTATAAGTGGTTATGTATGTTGGAAAAATTAATGGTTAAGTGGTGTTATTTACATACCATTAATATATTGTATTACATTTTTTAAATAATAATTTATTTACCATGAGTTTCTCTTCATGTAAATAAATAATAAAATATATTAAATAACCTTTTGATAGGTTAGACCTAGTAATGTGGTGGTTATAAAAGGTCAAATTATAATGGTCAAATTACCTTGCTTATAAAATAAAGATTTTAAATTATACAATGTAATGAAGTGCTAGTGAGACAAATGTGGAGAACACATTTCCATGTTTTGTGAAGATTGATTGAGAAGAAATGGGAGGAAGAAAAATTATATTAGGTACTTTTAGTTTCTCTTATATGAATAAATTTTTTGGTTTTTCTTACCTATTTGAGGTTTTCACACATATATCTAGTGTTCATGGTCTTTTGTTCCTTTTCTATTGATCTCAAATATAGATTTATTTCTCATATGCATTATTCTACATGTTTTATCATGGTATTAGAGCTAGTTGATGTTTGATCTAGTGTTAAGGTTGTAGATCATATGTTTTGGATTGTGTTAAAACTTATTTATGTGAAAAATTAGCTTGTAAAGCCTGTGGTCTAGTCTTGAGAGTCACATAAAGCTTATCTCTCTTTCAAAGTTCATTTTATGCATTTTTATTACTTGTAGGAGCTTAGTGAATTCAAATCTGAGAAAACAAAGCAATTTTCAAAGTAATTTTTATTCAAGGGCTATCTAGGCATCCTTGTATAGCCCATGAATGGATAAATCAAGTTAAAAGTTAAATAATAATTTGTTTTATTGCTTATGCAATTTGAAATTTAATTTTTGAATGCTACATCTTCATTTTTTTGACCTACCTAACACTCCTACAAAGCTTGTGAAGCATCAATTTAAAATTTACAATTTTTTATTCAGCTTGGAACATCCTTGTACAATGATGTATGGCCTAAGAAAGTTTAAAATTTATAAAAAATCATTTTAATACTTCTACAAGTTGTTTTCTATGTTCTAGAGTGCTAGATCTTTGTTTTTTGGCTAGCCCAACACTCCTAAAAAGCCCATGAAGTATCAAAATCAAATTTTTGATTTTTCCATCCACCTACGTCATGATGGTACAAAATTTTATAGATGAAAATATTAATTTTTTTAAATTGATTTGACTGATGTTTCTCTTCTTTTAGTGGCTAGATTTCAATTATTTTGGCCTGCAATCTCTCCAGTAAAGCCCTTAAAGCTACCAATTGAAATTATGTAAGATCTAATCAGAAATAAGAGTAACTTTATGGATTATATAGACTATATAAATTAGAAAAATAATAATTTTATGCATCAATTTTTTTGTGTGAATGTTCTATGGTCATTAAGAGCCATGTGAAGGAGTGTGTGGTAAGTCTCAATATCTATTATGGTGAATTGATCATCCTATTACCATTGATGCTTCTTCACTTATTCCATGACTATGTAATGACATCCTAATATGAAGTTTTAGTTTGAAAAAATCATTTTTTGTCAACCAAACTTAGTTCTATTTTGATAGATTTTTAGAAGGGTTATTGTAAGGTGGTTCAAGAGTTTATAGGGCTTGGTTTTGGTCCATTAAAGCTCCCCTATTGTGCCCACTTGTGAAAGTACACACTTTCATGTCATTTTGTGTGTTACAACTTCCAAATGGTTAGTAACATTCAAAAAAAAAAGTAATTATTAAATCATTGATTTATTAATTACCTTTTTCCATGCAAATTATGGTGAGCCCTATCTTTGTAAGTTTTATTTATAAAAAACATTTAATTATTTTTATTTATAAAATAAAATAAATAATTATTTTTACATGAATTTAATATTTTGATTTTATAAATTAGAATAAATTAAATATGCTTTAAAAAGTGTATCTTATATGTATAAGCTTGTGTGTGGTCGAAGGGAAGTTGGATAGTAATATTTTAGAAGACACTTGTAAATACAAGGTCCTGAGTTTAAAAATCCATCCCAATATATTTTTTTGTCAAAAATAATTTATTTTATTTAAAATTAATTAGTTAAAAATTCTAGTTATCCATGCAAAATCTCATGTGTTAATCTTTTGACATTTTTGACACCCTTGACTTGTCTTTTTTTTATCAAGGATGGTCACATGACTATTAAATATTTAGGTTTTTACATATTTTAGATGTATTGGAATGATAAATTGTTTTATTTTGATCTTAATCAAATGAATTTTAGTGTATAAGTTGTTTTGTGACACTTTCAACACTTTTGAAACACCTATGACTTTCACTTTTATTGTGATTCTTCCTATTTTTTGAATTGTTTTTCAATCAAATAAGTAGATAGTGTTGTTTGATCACTAGAATACATATATTTATTAAAAAATTAAGTATAAACAATGTTAAAATTTTTAATTTCTAAACATTTTTGTGTTAATTTAGTATAAAACACAAACTTGTAATGCTGATTTTAAAAGTAAAGGTTTCTCCTAATTTTGTACTAGATAAATCACAAATTATTTCATGATATTATTATCAAAGAAGAGCAAGTTCATGCTAACATTATTATATGCTTCATAAGATATGTTATGAAATACAAAGTGTAAATTAATTTTGTATTGTGTCCTCATCATTTAATTTACTAAGCATTTTATTCATACATATATGAAACTATTTATCTTAGTCTCAAATCTGTTTGATTGGATAATTGCATTTCATTCTAAAATTTTCCATATTTTATGTATGAGAGGTTACATAACCCAATATTTTATTATATCCAATTTTGTATCATTAGAAAACTATAGAAAACATATTAAGCTTGTAAATTTTTTGTTAATACTCCAAGTATAAAATGTTTTATTGATTATAATTTATTTAATTTTTGGCTAACTTAGTATCAGATTATTAGTGAATTTATTGTATGTGCATCACATAATCTACTTTTTAAATTGAAAGTACTTGATTGAAATATTAAATCTTACTTCTATTGAAGTTTGTGTTAAAACTTGATCTAAAAATTGTGGGATAAAACTAACCCCATCCTTTATAGACAGCTTGTTGGTAGTTTGATTTATCTAACCATTACTAGGATACGTATTTCATATGTTGTGGGTGTTTCTCCCATATTCATCCAGGATCCATACTTGGATAATTATGAATTAGAAAAATAGATACTTCAGTATATAAAAGGAACTACAAACTTTGGTTTATATTATTCTTCCTTTGATAATGCTAATTATATGGTTATTGTGATACTAATTAGACTATGCTAGCATAAATATACTTCTAGATATGTATTTATGTTTGGGGTAGGTGATATCACTTGGATCACTTCATGTGGAAGTTGTTAAAGAATCCATGTGGATGTGAAGGATGTTAGAATAAATTCATGTGGAAGTTACTCAATTTACCATCCTTCTAGGTGATATTCAAGTTGTATATCTCTAGTGAAAAATCCAACGCAACAAAAATAAACTAAACATATTAAAGTTCATGTGCATTTTATTTGAGGGAAAATACTCAAAGGGGATATGGATCTACATTTTTATTCTATGAATGTACAGGTGATAGATATCTTCAAAAAATCATTTGGTGTTACCAAGTTTTTTCATTTTCATACAATGTTGAACCTCTTAGAGTTTCCAATGAGGGGGAGTGTGCATGATAATGTCACTTCCTAACCATTGTGTGGGTCATGTGTTTGCTTATACCTATCTAAATTATTCTCATTGTGAAGCATTGTAATATATAATTTTATGTGATTATGGTAGAATTTGTATATAAATTTACATTATACCTAATAGATAGTAGCATATAGGTCCTTATGTTATAAAAGACCCCAATATGCTTGGTTGATTATTCATGAGAAACTATGGGATGTAGTCTCATGATCATGCCAACCTAAATTCACTCTAATTTATTTAGGGTCACATAATGTAATTAATTTAAAGGTGCCTATGAGGACATAGTGAAAAACCTTTGGGTATCTATAGTTATATAGTGTAATTCTTTTAAAGGTGACTATGTGACTATGGTTAAATAGTGTAATACCTTTAGGTATCTATTGTTAAATAGTGTAATACCTCTAGGTGACTATGTTTACATAGTATAACTCCTTTAAAGGAGACTATGGCATGATGAAGGATGTTTCTTTCAATTATTATCTCTTAAAATTCATCATCTGGATGTTCATGGAGTCTAAACTCATTATGTTGTCACATTCTAAAACTCATCATGTGGATGGATCATGGATTTTAACTTCTTTGTTATAAATGTGATTATGACATGTATACCCAATTAAAATTAAGGGGGAGTGTTGGAACAATTAATGGTTAAGTGGTGTTATTTATGTACCCTTTCTATATTAAATTACATTGGTTAAATAATAATATATTTTCTTATTTATTATGAGTTTATCCTCATGTAAATAAATAATAAAATATATTAAATAAAATTTTAGGAAGTTATACCCATTAATATGGTGTTAGAAAAATGTCAAATTATAATGGTCAAACTACCTTGTCTATATAATAAAGAGTTTACATAGTAATATGCAATGAAGTGGTAGTGAGATAAATGAGATGTGGAGAACACATTTTCCATGTTTTGTGATTGGTAAGAAGTGAAGGGAAGAAATATTGTATTGGGTATTTTTAGTTTCAATTATATGAATAATCTTTGTGGGTTTTTTTACCTTATCATGAGGTTTTTCCATGTATATCTGGTGTTAATGTATTTTGTGTCTTTTCTATTGATCTCACATTTAGAACTATTGATTATATACATTATTTTGCATATTTTATCACTATACACCCAAAATACTTAAAAAACTTGGTAATCCTAGTCATTGTGCACCAAATAATAAAGAATTTTTAATGTTTGACTAGGGATATTTTTAAAAGCTTCAATGGTTCCATTTAACTAAAGATATGGTGTGGTTTTATGGTGCTACCATGGGTTTGGAAAAGAAAATGCACACCATATCAATTAAAAAATGTGTTCCTTGATCACTAGTAAGACTCAAAGGACACTTATACCTATTTATATTATTTTACAAAAGGAAATGTGTCATCATTTTTATAATACAAATTTTAATTATTATTGTTTCTACCCATATTGTTAATTAATCCATTACAATGATGATATAATGAGCACTAGTTCTACACATAGGCTCGGAGATGGGTCTTAAAAAAAATAAATCTCCCATTTCTCAAACATTTATCATGTAGTGAAATGAACCAATGGAATCTCATCTTAGCCATTGGGCTTGCCAATTTTATAACATGCATCACTTTTATGAGAATATTCCTTCTCATCCTTGAATAAGGTTGGCCACCATAGGCTAGAAAACAAAATATTTTGCACATTGACTTCTCCTAAATAATGTCAAGTAGTAACTCCTTTAGTATCTTTGTGCATAATTTATACACACTCATATTTTAACACACACTTGTGCAAAACCTCGTCATGCCCCATATTTATAATTACCCCTAGTGAGTTGATAAGAATGGCACATAATGTTAATTTTTTCTTTTCTTTCGATGCCAACTCACGAGGGGATATGTGCATGCATAAGTTAGGATCACATACAACTATAATCTTTCTATCAATAGACTAAGACTCAAATAAAGTCAATAAAATAGATCCTACGATACATGGAGCATTGAGTAAGGACCAAATAAAATTTGTAGATAGGATAAAGGGTAACCTACAACACTGATGTCAATAGAAAAGGGTTACAAATCCTAGGCCTCTAACACAAGGATATAAATCTAACTATACCTCAATAAAGATATACTATGGTTGTAAAGAAAATGGTTAAACTAAGGATTGATCATAATAATTATAAAAGGGTAAGGTGAGATGGTCAACCAAATTGGGTTATATGCAACTTAAAGTGATTTATGGCATGTTTAAGCAATACTATGGCTACACAAAATTATTTAATATAGATAAATCATAAATAAGGATACACATTAATTCATCCATAAATAGAAAATAAATATCTAACCTTATAAATAAAGGAAAGAGTACAAGGATAAAAATACTTACCTTGGGGTGGACCCATTGATGTTTCAATCTCCCTCTTATCTCAAGTGAAGTTTTGAAAGAGATGTTTTAGGTTGAAGACATTAAATGATTGCATGAATAAATAATATATACTTAGATATGAACTCCCAATGACTCATACTATTTAGCTTCAATGAATACACAAGACAAGATTCCTCAAGATAAAATTCTAAACCACTAACTCTTCCAAATGATACTTAGGGAAGATGTGTGAGTGAACATAGAGCACACAAATGGTATATGATATGATATGACATGAAATAAATATGACCCATATGTACTTATATAATACCCAAAACCTATCCTAAAATCTGAGTCAATGTTATCGAGATGATTGATATAGTTAGAAAATTTTGGCTGACATAAAATAGTATGGCCAGGTTGATACAATTCAAATATTAGAAAAAAGTCAATATTGCATTGGGTTGATTGATACATTACATTAAGGGTGAAGGCAAAAAATATAGGGTATCATCTAGTCTGATATTGTAAGATATAGACAAGTTAACAAATCTGGACAAGAAATAAACATATAGACACTTATAGGAGGTCAAACTGATAATATAAATGGTGTAATCAAGATAGAAAAGAAAAATCTCATGTAAAAGAACATGATCCTTTCCAAACCCATTCCTAGTGCACCCTTTAAGGCATGTACTTAGGGAGACTAATGTACCAACAAGACTTACAAGTTAAAGTGTTAGTAAATTATAAAGTGAAAAATATTGTGTATGCATATGCCCTACTTGAAGTTGATCACATGTAACAATAGTGTAACATGGGATGGTGATTTAGGAAAGAAACATAACAACACTAAAGAACATGATCGAAATGATATGCTGAAAGAAATAAAAATATATACCTTCACTTATTTTGTTGATCATAGAAGATGTTGTGTATGTCATAGGTAATAGAAGGTGCCCACTAAGAAGATCAAGATGCAGACCTACAAATAAGATGAAATTCCAATTTTTTGAAAAAAAAAATATTAAGACCTAAAAATTCTCTATCTCACCATGATTCTAAATATTCTTTAGGTTCATGAAAGGGACCTATAAAAATAAATATATGGGAAAAACATGAAATATCATGGTAAATAACTAAAGGGTACATTTTTTCTACTATAAATAGGTGAAATATATATGTTTGCACTTTTTTTATTTTTGGAAAAATAGAGCTCTAATTATCTAATTATAGATATTTGAGAGATCATGGCTCACCAATGATGAGGTAGACATGCCAAGGGATGTATCATGACTATGATCATACAATTTAGGTATGTTATGCATTTATTGTCTATTTTTTCTTTTTTGGAATAAAATGAATTAGATTAAGAAATATAGGCATTAGGGAAAATCCATGTAATGGAATTTTCCCCAACATGATTCAAAATGAAGCTAGAATTATGATGGTAAATGGGTAGTTGAAGGAATGTCAATACTATGGCTAAGAGAATTTATTAGGGCCAGGGAAATAAATCATTATGCCCAATGAACTATATCATCCAAGCCAATACAAATTGTAAGGAGGATAAAATTTTTTGGTTGATATTTTAGGGTATGGCTATTATATTTAGATGAATTGATGGCCAATATAGTATGGTATGGTCAATGTAGTAGGAAATTATCCAAGTGGTTGATATTGTAGGGTATGGTTGGTGGTGTGAAAAGATAAACATGGATGATGTAGTTTAACATTTGGTTGATATAATATTAAGGGGTAACATGGTTGATAATGTGGGTATGGCCAATGAAATAGGATTAAAATATGGTTGATATAATAGGATGGATAGATGGTCGATACCAAAAGGCATAGCTGATACAATATACTAAAGTGTTGGCCTATATTATATGGTATGGTCAGTGTAGTTAAAAGATTACTTTGTTTGATACCATAGCCTATGGATGTTTTAGTAGAAAAAATTCATTTTTTCTATTTTGCATTAATTTTAGCATTTATTTCATACTATTAGATTAAAATATGATTGTGTTTTGATGTTTGATTTTCTAGAGAAAACAAAGATTATGGTATAACATTGATGAGAGTTCGTTTCTAGATCTGTTAGAGAGATTGGTAAGGTTAATCAAGTTCAACTTACCACATTATGCCTAAGAGGTATTATGAAAATGTATTAGGTGCCTCTCAATGTAGAAATTATTTCTATGTTTTTTAGGGATATGGGAAAGACTCACTGATACATTCTAGTGGGTTGTAGATTAGGATATTATTGAGGTGGCCATCACCCTAGAGGATGTACATGAAATCCTTGTACTACCTATCACTTACACATTTTTAGTGTGCAATACCTCAAATATGATAAATGAGAGATATCCTGGTGGGATATATGATTAGATAGGTATGATGGGTGTAAGAGTATCATATAGTTATTTGAGGTATATGTTTTAGGCATTCTTGATATCTAGAAGTAATTGATCAAATTGATGAACACATATGTGTTATGTCATAACTTTGATGAAGATATGACAATATACATTATAGATATGTGTTGATTTATTATAGAATAGGGCACTCTATTTGACATGGGATTGGTCATTTGGGTATATTTGGTTCATGATTTATAGAGTATTTTGAGTAGGGACCAAAAGACTATGGGCCCTATCATACTATTCACTTATTAGATATATGATATATTCCTAATGTATTATCCCATGGTACTACCTCATGTTGTATATGATCACCTCCTATGAGTGAGGAGGTGGACTCAAGACCATGTTGTTTGAGCAATTCTGCATGTGATGGAACTAGATACCATATGACATGATCAAATAATATGGATACCATATAGGGGTATTATGGAAATGTGGCCAACATGGAAGACCATATTATATAATAAGGGTTAAAGTCACATTGCCAACCACTACACATTATGGGTAGAGCCATAACCATGTGACTACCTCTCAATGTAGTTTAGAATTTCACACTTGATGAATCCCTTAGTGGTCCAAGATCATAGACCAAACATGCTAGAAAACCATGAGGCATAAGAGGATGAGGGATTTTAGTTATAGTTCTCATAGTGGAAACTTGATATAAAGTGGTGGAAATATAATTATAAAGGTTTTAGCAGCTAACCTTGAGAGAGGGAATATGTAGACAGGTTAAATACATTCCTCAGAGATAACACTAGACCCTCATGTAGCTCTAAAAAATTGTTGGACCATACAATGATGAGTGTTGAGGTATTATTATGTTATATTGGTATAATAAAGGAGGTTTATAGTATTTTCACCAACACATAATTGTGAAAACAACCATGTATTTGGTGAACACAGTGATGGCACTATTGTCAGCAAAGTAAATACATTTTATTTTACTCTATCAATTTCATTTCCTAGAGGTAGAGATATGCATGCTATGTATTAGTGATAAATATAATGTAATTTTTTATATACATGTGATATATAATGCTATTTTGGTTTGTATATTTTATATGTGATGATAAATGAGGATACATGGTGGAGGACTCTAATGGAGGCTACCCATCATGATATTTTAGACGTTGTGTTATAATGCAGGGCCATTACTCTTAGGGGAATTTGTCTTGAATTTTCATTTGATTGAATTAATTTTAGTTTGGTGATGCATTATAAGGATTTTAAATTCCAAAAAATCCTTATTTTTCAAATTGGTAGCTTAGGATTGCATCTAGGTAGTTTGAAATTCAAATTTCCTATTTTCCCACCAAAACATAATATTCAAAATTTTGAATAATTTGATTAAGTTTAGTGTTTCAGGAGTACATGAATGACTTAACCAATATTATTAAAATGTTTTAAACAAATAATATGACCCATTTAATTCATATCAAGGAACTAATAGCTTCACATGTATGGATTCCACCTTTGGGTCAAGTTCTGTGCTTCTAAACTCACTTTGTGATTATTGGTAAGGTGACCAAGGTAGTTATAACAATTGTTTTCAACATAAAAGATAATATTTTTCAATATTTAATGGTTTTTTTATGTTTAAAATGATAAAGGTTTGAATAAATCAATAAATAAGGCCCTTATTTGAAAATTGGTGGATATAGACCCATGTTCTTGTCTTATTTGCTTTGTTTACAGACTGTATGTTTCTTTTTTGGTGGACAAGTGATATTATTAATTCATAATAAATGTGACTAAAGGTTTTTAGATTTTTTTTATCATATATGTTTCAATAAATAATATGAAAACCTTGGTTTTAAGAAGTTTATGATTGTAGACCCCTACTTTCCTATGTGTTCTCATTATCTTGCATGGACTATGTAACTATATAAGAGAAATGACATTTGAAAATAATTACATTGGTTGATAAAAAAATTAGTGTGTGTTTAATGAATTTAATTTTGTTTAATCCTTTAATTTTCATTGGATATTTTATTTTTTTAAAATTGTGATACAGGCTTGTAGGATACACTTTTTCCTACACAATGAAGACATTTTGAGTTAAAAACCTATAACAGTGGATTAAAAAGGGGAAAATAGTTCTTGGAAGAGTTGAGTGGGGTTGAGGTAGAGCCATAAAATCTTTCAAATTTCATGTAAAACTTTTTAAATTCTCACTAAATATTTATTTTTAATCTTGGGTTGTAACAGGGGTGAATAAGCCCTAATCTAGGGTTTTGATCATAAAACAATTTACAACTATCAAAAAATCCCCAAAACTCATAGTCTAATGTGTTTCTATTATATCTAAGTGAATAAAATGTTTATATAATTTTATATACTCTTGTGTATGCTATTTAGACTATGGTGGTGTGTTAAGGCTTAAAAAGGCCTAATTGGGAAAGGCTTGAAGCTAGAAAGTGGGACTAAATGAGGAATTTGGTCCTAAAATTTGACACAAAGGTTTATTATAATAGAGGGCCCTTGATTTTTTTTATAAATTCTCTTAAATCCTTGTAATTTTTCCATACAAGCTAGAAAATAGAAAAAAGGTTAGTAGGAAGGTCTAAGAGACTAGGGAGATAGGTCAAGAAGTCAAAGTTGACACGTATACCAAAGTTGCTCTAAATAATTTTGGTATTAGATCTAAGAAAGGATACATAGAGTAAAGTGGGAGAGAGGATATTATTTGGAAGAGAGAGAAATAGGTACTTATTTGATAGATTACTTGAGAAAGGATCAAGATGCCACCTCGAAGAAACAAAGGAGGTGTTGTAAGGAATGAAGGGAATACAAATGTTATATTAGAAGAATTAAGGGACCTCAGAGTTATATTGGATTCTAGGTTTATTTTAGTAGAAAAAAATCAAAGGAGAGGAGTCATAATAAGGGATTTGAGTGATAAAGAAGATGAACCACAAGTTCACGAGGAAGAAGAAGGAGAAGAAACCATTGAAGGACTTGAATAAAAAGGTATAGAGAGACTCATAAAGGTAATAATGGGTTAAGGATATAAATAAAAGGTGGAATTAACCACCTATGTTGGTCGTATTGATGGAGAAGAACTCATGGATTGGGTGAATGAACTAAATAAGTACTTTGAGTATGAGGAGGTACCTGATGAGAAGAAGGTTAAGTTTACAAGCACCAAATTGAAGGGACATTATTCATTATGGTGGGATTTCACTCAAGATGAGAGAATAAAGAAGGGAAAAAATAAGATAAATTATTGGGATAGGATGGTTACCCATCTCAAGGGAAAATTCTTGCCAAGTGACTATGAGACAAACCTTTTCATAAAGTTGAAAAGCTTGAAGAAAAAATAAATTTATATAAAAGCATATATAGAAGAGTTATATAAGATTACTATTAAGTCAAGACATGTTGAAGAAGACAAAGAAAATATTTCAAGGTATTTGAATGGTCTAAGGTATAATCTACAAGATGAACTAACACTTGTTTGCCTAAGAACACTAGAGGAGTATTACCAATTTTCACTCAAGTCTGGGGACAAATAAAATAGGAAATATAATCAGTAGAATACATGAAGGGGAAAAATGTTCAAAGTTAGAGAATATCAAGGGGGTAGATGATATTCATAAAGAAGCAATCAAGGAGAGTGAAGAAATTCAAAAGAGCATCCCTCTAGTTCAAGAGGTGGTTTTAAAGGTAGGAGACCTTACAATAGATGTGGTTATGCATCAAGGGGTAGAGGATAAAGTGGATTTGTAGGAAGATGTTTCAAGTGCAATACATTTTTTGGCCATAAATCATGGAAGGGTCCAAAGGACCATCCATCAAGAAGTCTAAGAACTGAAGGGAGAAATCAAATAGCACAAGGAGGTGAGGAAGTGAGTGTTTGATCTCCATCCCCGATGGAAGAGCCTAAAGTTGGAGAATAATTTCTCATGAGGAGGGTGATGATCAAGCCAACCAAGGAGAAGGAGCCAAAAAAAAGGAAAACTCTTTTTAATACATCTTATAAATGCCAAGGTAAGTGTTGCAAAATGGTCATAGATTCAGGAAATATGGATATTCTTGTTTTAGTGGAAATGGCTAATAAAATTGGGTTGAAGAAACTACCTCATCCATACCATACAAGGTCTCATAGTTGAATAAAGGTCAACAAGTCTTGGTGAGTGAACAAAGTTGGGTAGAATTCCAATTTGGAAGGTATAAGGACAAGGTGATTTGTGATGTCATCCCAATGGATGTGTGCCATGTGCTTCATGATGGAAGAAGGAACATGTAAACCATAATCAAGGATGGAGTAAATCATACCTTTCTACCCATGAAGGATGATGAGAGTGATCAACAAGTTGGCTCACACATGATGTTGGTAAGTGGTAAGGAATTTTTGAATGCCATGCATGAAGAAGAGTTAGGATTTGCTTTGGTAGTCAAGCCTAGGACTATTATGACAACCACAAAGATCAATGAGATGCCCCAAGATATCCAATATATGTTGGAGAAATTTGCAGATATAATTATTAATGAAATTCCCAACACATTGGCACCTATGAGGAACATAACACATCATATAGACTTTGTACCTAGAGTAAGTCTATCGAATAAGGAAGCCTACAAAATGACCCCTCAAGATAATGTTGAGGTTAAAAAACAAGTATAATATTTACTTGAATAAGGGATGATCAAAGAAAGCTTGAGTCCTTGTGCAATGACTATAGTGTTGGTTCCAAAGAAGGAAGGTGAGTGGAGGATGTGTATTGATTTCAAGGCCATAAATAAGATCACCATAAGATATAGATTTTCACTTCCTAGGATGGAGGATTTTATGGATTAATTGAGTGGAGTAAGTTACTTTTCCAAGATTGATCTCAAAAGTGGGTACTACCAGATTAGGATCAAGCAAGGTGATGAGTGGAAGATTGATTTCAAGATGAATGAAGGTTTATATGAGTGTCTGGTCATGACATTTGGTTTGAAAAATGCACCAAGTAATTTTATGAGATTAATGAATGAAGTACTAAGAGATTTCATAAGAAATTTTGTAGTGGTGTACTTGGATGACATACTAATATACAACCATAGCAAAGAGGAGAATATTCACCATTTGGAATTGGTCATGAGGAGGATGCAAGAAGAAAGGTTATTGATTAACCTCAAGAAGTATGATTTCATGAAATTATAGTTGGTTTACCTTGGATTTATCATATCAAAAGGCATGTTGAAGATGGATAAGAACAAGGTGAAGGTAATCATGGAGTGGTCAACACCTAGGATGGTAGGATAGGTAAGAATTTTTCGTGGCCTTCTAAGTTTTTATAGGAAATTCATTAGGAATTCTAGTGGAATATGTACTCCTATCATAAAAACTATCATGGGAGAAAATAAAATATTTTTTTGGAATGAGAAAGTAGAAAATAGCTTCTAATACTTGAATCAAAGAATCACAGAGCAACTAATATTAGCATTTCCAAACTTCAATAAGGTGTTTCAAATTGAATGTGATGTAAGTGGGGTGGTAATAGGGGTTGTATTAAGATAAGAGGGAAGACCTATAGCCTATTTCAATGAGAATTTGAATGATGCCATAAAGATGTACTCATCTTATGACTTAGAGTTATATGTAATGGCACAAACATTGAAGAAGTGGAGGCATTATATCAATCTAAAGGAGTTCATTGTGTACATGGATAATAATACAATTTAGTTTATCTCTAATCAGACCAAACTAAACAAAAGACACATGAAATGGGTGAAGTACATGCAATATTTCACCTTCACCATCAAGCATAAACAAGAGCAAAACAATAAGGTGGTATATGCATTGATTAGGAAGGTCTTATTGGTGCATGATATTTAGTTAGAAAGTGTTGGGATTGAGTCACTCAAAGACATGTATGAGGATGATGAAGACTTCAAGGAAAGCATACCATGCATGCAAGAACCCAATAACACTCAACAAGGAGCCATGGGTTGCAAGAACCCAAGAACACTCAACAAGGAGTCATGGGTTGATTTTGTTCTTAAAGATGGATTGCCATTCAAAGGAGTATAATTATGAGTGCCAAAAATTTCTATAAGAGGAAATATTATCCAAGAGAATCATAGTGAAAGCATGGTAGGCCACTTTGGGCTTGACAAGACATTGGAGCTGATCATGAGGCACTACTATTGGCCCAAAATAGAAGAAGTGTGGAAAGATGCAAGATTTGTCAATTGGAAAAAGGTAAGATCACTAATTTAGGTTTGTATCAACCATTAATAGTCCCAAATAGGCCTTATGAATCTATAATTATGGACTTTGTGATAGGATTGCCTAGGACACAAAGACATTTTGATTCAATTTATGTAGTTGATATATTCTCTAAAATGGCACACTTCATACCATGTAAAACCACTAATGATGCCACACATGTGGCAAATTTGTATTCTAATGAGGTAGTGAGACTTCATGGACTACTAATAAACGTTGTTTCTAATATGGACACCAAGTTCCTTGGTTACTTTTTGAGAATATTGTGGAGGAAGCTAGGAACAAACTTGAGTTTTAGTTTAGCTTACCACCCTTGAATAGATGGGAAAATTGAGGTCGTTAATATAATCTTAGGTAACTTATTGAGGTGCTTATATAAGGACCATTATAAGTAGTGGGGTCTTGTGTTGCCTTAAGTAGATTTGCTTATAATGACTCTACCAATAGGAGAATTGGTATGACCCCATTCCAAGTAATCTATGGTATGAAACCAAAAGGAGTATTTGAGGTTAGAAACATAATTTATATGGACAAGATGAATGTTGAAGGTGAATATTTTATAATGGAAATGAAAGAGGTAGATGAACAGGTAAAGAAGCACACAGAGTCTAGTATTGACAAATATAAGAAATAATCATATCTGAGTAGAAGGGAAGTGAATTTATATATTGGAGACTTATTATTAGATCATATTAGGAAGGAAAGGTAAAAATAGGGTGAATAAAATAAGTTGAATATGAAAAATATTGGTCATTTCAAGATTCTAAAAAAGTTTGCAAATAATGCATACAAATTGGAGTTGCCTAGTGGGGTAGGTATCTCACCTATATTAAATGTTTTAGAATTTTAACCTTAAAAATAAGGGATATAAGGAGTAAAAACATCATAATACACACATAAAATAGGACTATATTTGGAAACATAGTTTCCTAAGTCCAATATAGAAGAGATGGAGTGCATACTAGATAAGCAGGGGATCAAGAGGACTAGAGACAAGTAATACTTCAGGTACTTGATCAATTGGAAGGATAAACAAATATAATATTACATGTGGAATATTTAACATTAAATAAACAAGGATGGGAGTACTCTAGAAGCACTCATGGACAACAACAATCCATAAGTTCTTTTCTCTTTCCTTGGGAGTATGATGTGGAGGCATCACTCTTAAGGACATTTTATCTTGAATTTTGGTTTGATTTCATTAATTTTTGTTTTTTTATTCCTTACAAGGATTTTAAATTCCTCAATCATCCTTATTTTTCAAATTGGTTGCTTAAGATTGCATCTAGGTAGTTTGAAATTCAAATTTCCTATTTTCTTGCTAAAACACAATATTAAAAAATTTGAATAATTTACTTTAGTATTGTAAGGGTGAATGAGTGAATTTTTAAATGTAATTAATATGTTTTAAACAATTATTATGACCCATTTAATTCATATCAAGGACCTAATATCTTCACATGTACAGAATCCACCTTTGCGTCAAGTTATGTGTTTCTAAACTCACCTTGTGGCTGTTGGTAAGGTAACCAAGGGAGTTAAAACCATTATTTTCCATATAAAATATATTATTTTAAAATAAGGAATGGGTTTTTCATGTTTTAAATGACAAATATTTGAATAAATCAAGAAATAAGGACCCTATTTTTAAAATTGGTGGATATAGACCCCTGTTCCTATCTTATTTACCTTATTTGCAAACTATATGTTTCCTTTTTGGTGAATAAGTGATATTTTCAAATAATAATAAATGTGACTAAAGGTTTTTGGATTTTTTTGAGCATATATGTTTTAATAAATAAGAGGAAAACCTTGGTTCTAATAAATTTGTAATTATAAACCCCTACTTTCCTATGTATTCTCATTATCTTGCATGGACTGTGTAACTATATAAGAGAAAAGGCATTTGAAACTACTTAAATTGGTTGATAAACACTTTGGTGAGTGTGTTTTTAATGAATTTAATTTTTTTTAATCCTTTAATTTGAATTTAATATTTTATTTATTTTCAAACTATGATACATGCCTATAGGATACACTTTTTCCTACACAGTCAAGACATTTTGAGTTAAAAACCTATAACAATGGATTAAAAAGGGAAAAATAGTGCTTGGAGGAGTTTATTAGGGTTTAGGTAGAGCCATAAAATATTTAAAATTTTATGGAAACCTTTTTAAATTCTCACAAAATATTTATTTGTCCTCTTGAGCTGTAACAGGGGTGAACAAGCCTTAATCTAGGGTTTTGATCATAAAATAATTTACAACTATCAAAAAATCCCAAAAACTTGTACTCTAATGTATTTTTATATGATATAAGTGAATCACATGTTTATAGACCCATATGGAATCACGTGTACAATATTTAGATTACTATGGTGTGTGAAGGCTAAAAGAAGCCTAATTAGGAAAGGCTTGAAGCTAGAAAGTGGGTCTAAAGGAGGAATTTGGTCCTAAAATTTGACACAAAGGTGTATTCCAATAGTGGGTCCTTAAAAAATTTCATAAAGTCTCTTCAATCCTTGTAATTTTTCTATACAATCAAGAAAATATAAAAAAGGCTAGTAGGAAGGTCTAAGAGCCTAGGGAGATATGTCAAGAAGTCAAAGTTAAAACTTATACCAAAGTTGATCTGTATCATGATTTTTTAACATGACACCATAGGGATCTTATATCTCATGTCACCTATGACTAGAGCATATACTAGTTGGTTTTTATTGGTAATGGAGGTTACCATAGAGCTTTAGTGATTAGATAAGATTGATTCTCAGGTATCTACATTAACAGGGATGGGAGGGATGAGGCAAAAACATGGTGAGAGTTGGCCATAGGGAGAGCCACTCACATGACTATAATTGGATAGGTACCAGGGCTATAGACTGATATTACACAACAAATCCAAGGATTATAGTCATAAATTCATACACTACAATGGAGTCTACATGTTAAATGATCTAGAGTTTCCATGGTGAGTGTGGCATCTCATCCTCCTGAGGGGGGTCCATGTGGTCCATTGGCCTAGATCCTATTATGAACTCAATTGTAGTGTTTTGATGTATATATGATCATGATGTAGAAAATTGAGCCATATTTTATATATATATATATATATATATATAGATGCATTTTTATCTCATTTTTTTCTACATGTGTGACTTATGATGCATGATTTTTTTAATTTCTAACATGCATTTCTATTTAAAATGATGATATGGGAAAGTGTTATATTCTATGATGTATGCTTTATTCTTTTCTAGAAAATGTGAACAAATGCATTGTAAAAAAGTAAAAATAAAATAAAAATACATCTTAAATAAGTAGATAAAAATAAATCAATAAATAAAAAAATTAAAAATGATAAATGTGAATGTAAAACACACCATAAAAGATATGTAAAACATTGTAATTAAAAATAAAATATTCAATTTGAAAAAATACAAAAGCTAATAAAACAAGGATATGTATGAAATAATATGTTTTTCCATGTAAGACGAGTAAAATCTAGATAAATCAAACACTAAGAAAAACACAAATGATTGTAAAGAAATGCTATCACAAATGTGAGACAATTCAAGTCAACTAAAATCAAACAAAAAGGAAAACACCAATGATTTTAAGTAAAATTTTCTATGTGATAAAATTGAATTCCACCAAATCAAACAAGAACATGATGGTAAAAATAAGCAAATGACTTCAATGGGTGAAAACTCAAAATCAAAGTTTGTTCTAAAACATGATGTAAGATAAATCAACCATATAATGATATGAATATAATGACTATGATAGTGTGGTTAAAAATGATGTAAATTTATAAATAAGGCCTGGTTGTATCCCCAAATGTCTTATAATACAACTCACAAATTGAAAATCTAAGTGGCATCATAAATGAAGATGGAAAATAAATAATAACAATAAATGAGACAAGACATGATAAGCTATAAGTGATATCCAGAAAGGGGATATCAAGGATAAAATGATGTAATGATGGATCTAAGGCCCCACAAAAGTGATGTATAAATATTTATAAAAAATGAGAGACTCTAAACAAGTAGGCAAGGCTAAGAAATTTAGACATAAGAGACCTAGGAAACTCCACCTAAGAAGTGCAAACTTGGGATAACAAGTGAAGTTACATAAGTCATCCCATGAAATTGATGTGCATGAAAATTAAAATTATCCTATCTTCCCACAAAATGTTACCCATTCCTTAGGACCCATTATAGAGCTTTCAACCTACTAAAAATATTGGGTACTTGTGTGGGAAGATAGGTGGCACTATAAATGTAGGAAAATATAGTGATATACTAGTATAAGACCTCATACTCCAATATATTGGACTTCACACCCAAATGGACCTTGGATCTATAATGAGTCCAACCTTGGAGTTTTAAATTTGACAATAATATGATATGTAACAAATAAATATCACATCTTTTATTGTGGTCTGAATTTTAAGACTGTAATTTGTCTTTTAACATTGTCTTTTCAAATGATATGAATTTTAACTCTTTTGGAATTTTCATTTTTCCTCCTCCATATGGATTTTAAAAGACCAAACATGGGTGGTATAGATATACAACACAAAAGAGAGAACATTTTGTTTCTAAATAGGAGAACCTAAATACCATGGTGCCTAAAATACTTCTAGACTTTCCCCATATGGAAGTGTGCAATATCAAAACTGACCTACATGTGCCTCAAATGAAAGGAAAATGGATATATGGGTATCATCAGATATTCATCCATGTAAAAATAAGTGATATAATGATTTATAATCTTATATTTGACCAAAATAAGGGAGAATAATGCTTCAAAAGTGAATGGGTTATGTTATGAAAATATAAGTCATGTCACTAGAGAAACAATACAAACCTACATGGGATCTAACACAAACACTAATTTACGAAGCCATCCCAAAAGAAGGGGAAAATAGAGATAAGGCCAAAGAATCATAAGGAAACTAAGTCAAATTGATAGAATTTTTTATATATAAAACCCAAAGGGGATACCTAAAATCTACATGAGAAAAACAGGTTGATTGTAAAATGATGAAAAAATAAGACATACAATGTTAAAAAAGTAAATCAATGAAAATGTAAAGATAACATGATATACATGAAATATATATACAAAAAACATCACATATTCTAAAATTAATAATAAAATGAAATCCACTCTTATGAAAATGTGAAAAATATGATGACTCAATTATTTTCTCACAAATGTCATGATAGATATTGGTAGACATCATCTATAACATCTAATAAGTCCTACTATAATTGATAGATATCTCTAGTCATAGACTCATCTATTCTCTAGTCATAGATTCATCTATTCTCATTAAGAGTTATGTGAGGATTTCCTGGCACATAAGCTTTATGGAAAAATTATGCATGTTATAAGGAGGGAATGGGGCCTTCTATTGACGTAACTCAATGTGAGGAATTAATGACATTGTGTCACATACATCCTATATTATACTGGAAGGCTCTGGTCATAGGGTAGGCTTTTAATCTATCCTAGGTGTAATGTATGAGCACTATTGTGAAGGTTGAGCCAAAGGCCTTAGGAAATATGGAAAAATATCAAATGGTTTATTTATTTATGGTATTATAGCTCATTACATATTATGAAATAATTTTTTATCAGATACATATAAGAAAATGTTGTTGGAGAGTTATACATTTTAATATTTGATGGGTAGCTCATTAGTGCTACAGATAATAGACCTCCCAATGTTTTGGGATATAGTATAGTGATATCTTTAGTGGTACATATTTGGAATACTATAAATCTACGTTTATTTGAGACAAAGAGAATCTAAGTTCCACTGAAGATCTCAATAGTGAGTCAAAGAATGCATGATTGTGATAGAAACAAAAAGTGTACCTTGGAGTAATAGACTAAGGTGGTTGACTATTTATAGTTGGATTTGGGCCTTAAGGCTTATGTGGTGCTAAAAATATATATTATACTTGACAATATTTTGATAAATGACCCAATACATTTTAAAATTTGTTGTATGGTTTGTCTTCTTGGGTGGGTGGGTGTGGTACTGCATCTGGGCTAGGTGGAAAATCATAATAGGGACTATTTGGAACCTCTCAAATAAGTCACCATTTTAAAACATAGAGCAGTATATTCAGGAACTTGGTTTAGGTTCATATATATTTGATATGATTTACACTCGTGGTATGAGTGACCATAGTATATGTGAAATGAATAAAAATGTGTTGTTAATTCTTTGGGAGTGAACCTCAGTGAGGGTTGTATTAGTGTGGCAAACATATAAATAGGAAGTGACCTATAAGGATTTGAAAACCTAGCAAACTGATATGGTCTAGTCATGGATCTATCCAAAATCATGGTCTGAATAGGCTCTTAAGGTACTAGAGTGGTATGCATGGTATAATTTGGAATACACTCCATATTATACATATGGAAATCAACCAAAGGTTTAATGTCAAGTAAATTATGAGGTAAAAAATCTATCAATTAAGTTTTAGATTGAGGTAAAAATAGGTTTTGAAGGGGTCCCGAAACCCTGAAACAGAGAGCTAAATAAAGAACATCTAAGCCCACAGGCTACGCCTAAAAAACACTACAAAGAAGTAGCAAAAATAGGTTTTAAATGGACCTGAAACCATTAGAGACACATCTGGTCAAAACCCAGAAACAAAAATCTGGTAGCACAACAAACAAAAGATAACAAAAGGAGAACAAAGATCAGTACCAGTTTCAAAACCAAAAAGAAGGACCAGACTATTCATCCAGTTCCAGTATCAAGTTCATGGCTTCTTTTCCTTTCAAAGTAGTTTCCTGGGTGGTAACCTCCAGCAAAGCTCCTTTTTGTGTATCTTTCTTTCTGGAACTTTGCCTTGTCCTTTTGCTGGGACCCTCTAGTGCTTTGGTCTCCTCATTAGCACGTTTACCTATATTGATAGCAGCTGCACAAATGTTGGATGTTACTTCCTCCATTTTCTTTCTGTTGTCCTTTATTAGTTCCCAGAGGTTGTTTTTGTAAGCTTTGAGCTTGACAAGGATCTCGCTTAACTGATTTTCCATGTTGTTTACTTTGTTCCAAGCAGCTTTCAGAGAATCTTCCAAAGTTTCCACTTTTCTCTTGAGATCAATGATCTCCCTACACAACCAGGAATCAAATTGGGAAGAAGACTCAGCTTTATAGTTAACCTAGGTCATAGGAGTGTGTATTTCATCATTCTGATTCTTCCCTCTCCAATCCTCAGACTTTTTATTGGGGCTATTCCTGGCTTCTTCAAAGAAGTCTTCTTGACTCTTTTGTTCCCGCTCATTGATTCCAGTTTGAATTTCCATCTTCATTTTTTGAATATCATCCTGGACAGAAATTTCCTTTTCATTCTTAGAAGTTGGGTCCTCACCAGGATCTTCTTGGACAATATCATCCTCCAACACTTTCTGGTTTTCCTCCATCTCTTCTGTTCTGATAGCAGAATCCTCCTCTGTATTGACTTTATCTTTTTCAATTTCCTTAGACCCTTCTTCATCATTACTAGAGTTGGTGTCCCAACTCTCAGTTCCTTCTTCATCCTCCAGTTTTTCCTCCTCAGGTTCTTCAATTCTCTCCCGACCCCTTTCTTCTTCTACATTCTGTTTATTAGGACTAGGGGTCTTAATTTTGCCTCTCCTGCTTACATTTTCATTCTTTTTATTTCCTGGTAGCTTATTTTTCCCTTGTTTGGGATACTTAACCAGTGCCCTATTCTTGCAATAGCCTTCAATAAGCAGAATAAGGTGTTTGTGAAGAATAGGGCGCAAATCCTTTTCCCTATGAGCGTAAAGGCTTTGGATCAGGGAGTAGTGAAGATAGAAAGGAAAAGACAAACTAACCTTATGCCTGAAGTGGTTGAGGAAGACAAAATGGAACTTATGCACTCATTTGCTTCTTCCGTCCAGGATGAAGTACTCCCTAATACAGCTTAGGACATCCCTCCATAGCCCTTTAATCTGGTCCAACTCATAGAAATCCCCATTTTTGACCAGCTTCTGCTCCTCCTCATCCGTTTTGGGGAACTTACAAAAGGCCTCGTTCGAAATGCTAGTCTGCTTGGAAAATTTGAGTCCATCCATTGGCAACCCTGTAACCTCAGGAAGAAAATCCTTAATTAAATTTACAGTTATACCATGCAAGGTGACCCTGTCGTCAGACCAATTTTTGAAGAAGGCCGTCGTGATATGCGGTTTAGAGCTGTGGAGTCTTTCCATGTAGCTCGTTACATTTCCTTTCTACAGAATTCTCCACACTTGATGTTTCTCTCTCCATTCTGCACAGCTCTTGGGCTCCTGTTTACGGGGTTCTCCCTTCCTTTCACGTGCCATACTCATTTTCTTTGAATCCCAGTTACTGTGGATGTTACCCTGGATCCTCCTACTGTCAAGTTGATTGGGACATTGACTTTGTTTGTGGCTTTTTAGGATCCGCTTCTCCCACTTGAGGACCTTACTCTTTAATAATTGAGTTCCTTTCCCCGTGCTGCCACTCCTCCTACTCATTATGTTTTTATTACACTCCAATCTTACCTTCTTTCGCATGTGTGGCATCAAGAAGAATGATCACCCTTAAATCCACGTTCCTTTCTAAGGTTTCATCCCACCTCACTTTTTGACCTTCCTGGACATCACAGTTAGCAAGCCAATCTGCAACACCATTGGCTTCACGGTAGGTGTGGGTGATTTTTATTTCTTCAAATTTATTCAAAAGAGTTTTCATCTCCTTTACCTTATCCTCTATGGTCCATGGCACAGTATTCTTATTATTAAGGATATTTATAACATTCAAAGAGTCCCCTTCAAGCCACAGTTTGGAATAACCCGAATCCACAGCTAATTTAAGGGTCTGGAGGGTAGTTGTAACTTCGACAATGTGGAAATTAAGTTAATATTATAATAATTTGTAGTTTTATAATATGAGCATTGAAAGGAAGAATGAAAATGAAGGATTTACACATATTTAGTGCAGGTTTAGTTGGATATGTATATGTCATCAAGAGAATAACCATAATTTTAATCTAGAGTAGTAAAAAATATATTTAGGGATTTTACCACTATGTCACTAGAGGATAAAGGGGAAGAAATTTTCTTAGGAACAACCATAGAATCAAAAAACTTGTCAATCAACATCTTGCAAGAATGAGGTCATAGGGAAGGGGGAAACTAAGCTATGATATCAAAAGGGAGGTTTTATTTTTTGATTTTAATGTTTATCTCATTAGGATTTTCATTTACAAAATCCAAGAGGTTAGGTGGTATGTTTCCCTTAAACTCAGTGTGACCTTTGTAACCTCAAATATAATTGATGAGATAATTAAAGCATTTGTACTTTCAAAAAGGGATGCTAGACAAGGGTTCACAAACAAATATTTTAAAAGACACCACACTCTTAAAATTAATATATATTCTAAGAATTAATGTCAAATTTTTTTACATCTCATTTGGCATGTCTTGCCAAATGTTAGGCTCATAGGGAGGTGTACCCATCCAACCTCTCCTAAAAGTAGGTCTATAAGGGGTCTCCCTAAGGTCTTTATCTACTAGGTCATGACATGATAGGATTTATTTAGTTGTTCATTATGCATGGTTCCAACTCAAGGGTCATGTTGGCATGAAATATTTTAACATCTTAGATCCTTAAATAAATTAGATAATATTTACAACTTTTTATTTTACTCAAATGGGTTTCAATCAGAAATGGAAAATGACAAAGCATGTGCATACATTTTCCCAAGTGTAAAATTAGGGTTTGAGGTAAAATTAATTAAAGTTACTAATTTTAGGGGTTCATTCCATTACATTAATAAAATAAATAGTGTGGCAACAATATAGGTGATTTAAATTTTTAGGGTCAATGAAACTCCTATGTTTAGATTAAAGGGGCCGAGATGCCTAAATCAACTAAATAAATATGCAATAATTAAGTACTAATTTGTTATGACCTTTGACTTTTTTTCATTTTTAATAATAGAAATAAATAGGGGTAAAAAGATACTTATCTAAAAATTGACTGTCACAGATGATCTTGGTTCTAAATTTTGATATTTAGGTAGTAGCCTATGTCATCAATAAGATTCTATTAGTCATCTATTCACTAGATAGTAACAACTAATTTAGATAGTAGTGCCATATGTGTGTAGAGTCCTCAATATGGAGCTGATTTACCTATTTTAGGACTATTCCTATTTTCAAGGAGTAGTTGTGCCTATGTTTTTAGGTCTTAATCCTATGTGACCAAAACATGTAGCTCTATGTTGTACCTAGAAAACTTGATTCAATGTGTAAACCCTAGTCTCCTTAAAAACATGGCACAAGTAATGATTATGTGTGTTTTATTAGGATGGATTGGACATCCTCAACACCATAATGTGTAGAGAGTTTCAAACATAGTAATACTTTGAAGAGGGATCAAACCCGATATAGTTCTTCCCCTAGTGCTTGATGTATATGAAAGTGAATGATAGAATGAGAGTGGCCATGGATGGATTGAATGTGCTTGAGATTTTAAATGATTGAAAAATAAGCTTAGGGTTTTTATAGATGGTATTATATAGAAGTTAGGGAAGAATACGGATCAAATACCTTGATTTTGCATAACTTTGTATTTTTTTGAATAGCTTTTGCATCTATGTTTTATCCAGTGAATAGAGGGAAATTAGACTTGTATTTATAGGGTTATATTGCTTGTGTGAATGATAAAATGAGATTAATCCAACCTTATGAGGGGAAAACCTTTGAAAAAATATCCATTAAAAAGATTTATGGATAAACACAGTATCACCCATTTGGGGACACTAGTGCCATGTGGCTATAGTGTCCCAAATGTGGTGTTAATGTCCTCTTTATAAACTACTAAGTAAGTTGGGTTAGGATCTAGGAAGATAGTTTGAAGACTATGTTTTTACTAGCTATAGGTGAGTGTGGTCTATTGAATGACTAGAAATGTAAATCTAATGCTCAAGGTTAGGTCTATGGCTTGCCTAGGGATATTTTAACTCAAGCGACATTATTAACATCCAATTACCACTTTTAGGTTATTACATTTACCCCCCCTTTATGATAGTAATATATAAAAATGAAATGACTAGTATAAAGAAAACATAAGCATACTCTAACTTACATTTAAAGTTAATCTTGTGTAGTCAAGTTTGAATATATGAATCTAGGTATACATATGTGAAACATGATTGAAAGCAATGCCCTATAATGAAAGATGAAAAAGTTAGTCCTTACTTAAGAGATGATCAAAAGTAAAAGACTATGCTAAAATGAAATAATTGAGTAAAGATGAGTAAAGAGAGATGAAAGGAATGAATACACCTTATTGGGTATGTGAACCAATGCATGAACCTAGTGACAACCTATGTGTGTGAGTGTGCATAGTGATCATATCATTGAATAACTTGAATTGAGATAATGAATTGCTTAATCATCATATGGGTGGCTTAATAACTCAATCGAGTTTTGACTCTATCATTGCCCACCCCTACTCAGTGATCTTGATCTTTGTGAATAGCTTGGATAAGATTGTAAGTTTGTCTAACCTTCTCATGCAGGTGGACAAAGAAATTAAGTGGGCTATGAATCCATCATTTCCCCTTGTGTGAAGTAGATGAATCCATAACTAAACTACATAAAGTGTTGAAAGTATCTAGCTAATTAAATCTAACTATGTGTTCAAATCTATAGCCACTCAGGTGTATTAGATAGATTTCGGCCACTCAATAATTCCAACAACTACAGTGGAGTAAGGCGTGAATCCAATGACAATATGGAATGTCATAGAAATTGTATATAACATAGATAATGACATGGAGTTTTCCATTCCATCTAATCAATCTATCTGATGCTAAGTGTATGGAAAACAATGTGTTACACACATGGCCCTACTGAATCTGAATCAAGTTTGTAATAGATGAACCTATGTAGTTGATCTAAATGTATGAGTGATCATGTCACACATGACACCCCCAAATCTAAATAGTTAGTATGAATTTGAGCTGAAATCAATCTATCTAAGCTAAATTTGAACATAACTACCAAATATGTGATTTTATCTATCCAAATCTATACTTTACCTAATGTACTAGTATACATGATCAAGATTTTCTTGAAGCTAGGGCTACTAGATAGTATCACCTTGTAGTGGATAGTAGTACCCTATGGTTCTAGCTAATGATTACCTAGTCTAATTTTTTGAGTGATCTAGACTAAATTCTAAATCTCTATTCTATTCTATATCTACCCTGAGTCTAATGTTTAAAATTGAGCCTATGTGCTAAAATGTATCTATGAAAAGCAAAGTAGGAGCCTGATCTCTATAAAAAAACCTTATGAATGCCCCATCTTTTGAGGGTAGTTGTGAAACATGTGTAAGAACTATGCTATAAATAAGTAGCTCTATAAAATGTATTAACCAGAGCATGTATAAGATATTCTAATCTAATGTATAAAAATAACATTAGAATGTAAATATATCTAAGCATAAGTAAGAAATGTAATATGTATGTTGTAATATAACATTGCATAAGGGTGTCAAAATAGATGTAATCAATGTATAACAATACAATATGAGTAACTACCTAGGGGGATGGGGCATGATGTCCATCATGACTCCCAAGTAGGAAGGGTAGATGCATGAGGTCCCTCATGGCATAAAAAATTGGTGTGTATGTGTAACAAACAAATACAAGTATCATGGTGTAGAAGCATATAATAAAATAAACATATATATACATGAGGCATGCAAAATTTAGGCTAAGGGGCCATAATACAAGGGACATTGGTACATGCCACTAAATGTTAGAGTGAAGACAAACCATGAATGTTCAAATATCCACATATGTAAACAAAAAGCAATTTGGCATAGAGCCACATAGAAGGACATGTTTAAATGTCTGCATATGTAAGTAGGAAAGAACACACAAAGGACATGGGCACATGTCCAAGGCATACAAATAGAGAAGTGGTATAAAATCCAAAGATCAATGGTATATTCAAATTCTCTCAAAGATGGAAGAAGGATAGGAAACACAATCAAGTCTAATATAGGAACTAAAAATGAAAGCATGTATAACTATGTAATACAAATATATGTAGATGCCATGATGCACATATATCAATGCTAATTAGTGATATTCAATAAAAAAATCTAAGTAATGAGAATAAATTATTTATATCAATATAAATTAATGCGTAACTATAATATATAATATGAAAAGATAAAACCTGGTTATAACAACTATGTATGAGATGCCCATGAGTGGGTATATGTATCAATGTATAAACTTGGATTAGTGTAAATGCTCCCAATGGTTAGATAATAGATGGTCTAGATTAGTGTAATGGACTAGAGTCCTATCTAGAATCTACAAGCACTCAATAAGAACAAGTGAAGCATATGTGTATGATAAAACCAACTATACTAGGATAGCTAGAAATATGTAATATCTAAAAAGTAGTAGAAATGTAAACATAAAAATACATAAAATTTGTGTGTTTTTTGAGTATAATCTATGTACAAGAAAAATAGAAATAAATTATGTACAAGGAGTAAGAGAAAAAAATTAAATACTAACAATGTAAATGAAATAAAATACAAGCAAAGTGTAATGCCACTATAGACCCAAGATCACATCCATGGGATGTGGATAATCAAACAATAAATCTGGTGGAAGATTATCTAGTGTCAAATATTGAGGTTGTCTAAACTCAAATAAGTCTTTATCATCATGCCAATCTATATGTATCATTGGGGCCTTATCCTTGGCATGAGTTTAGAGTCTATGCATCCAAATGGCATGCTTCTCAACTATGTAATATGCCTCTCACATGGTCCCAGGGTAAACCATAAAATACCATAGAGTATTTATGTGAAACCTTTGGTTCTCATTGATGTTTTCATGTAAAATATAAACCATGTGTCAATCAAGAGTGAATGCCAATCATCTCCCTGATTGATCAACTATAGCATCCATCACCCATAACCATGTAATACCAAGTGTAAAATGTATATGGGTGTCTCTGCTCAAAATGAAAAATAATGTATAGGCCACCTTGAGGCCACATGCAACTAGTAAAGTCATATGTCTAATGGAGTCTTGATAGTGTATAACATGTTTTAAATCACTCTACTAATAACCAATGTGGTGTAAAAATCCCAAAGTGCAAGTATTAGGATCATAATACTCATTTATAACCATTTGTGAAAGATATATGTCTTCTACAAATATTTTTATAGTTAATGCATCATGTTGTGAATATCTATGTTAGTGATGACTTTGTCATAGTTCTTGTATCTATGTATTATCTCATATCACTGGTGGTGGTAGTGCATGTGGATATGGAGGATGTATAATCTGGATAGTTTCCCTAGACTTAAATTTATTTAGCTTATGTTTCAATGTTGTACACATGTCTGTATCATGTCCCATGAGTATATGGAGGTGAAAAAATGGTTGCCCTTCCTATGGTGACAATATTCTAGCTGATCTATGTTGGATTGTGTTAATAAATTTAATTATATATCAAGTAATAAATGTAATATTTGATGTGGTCTATCTTATGAGCTCCCTACCTAAATATATATGACTAAATTGGTATCCATGGAGGTGACCATATGTACTAAATGGATCAAGGGATCTGATACTAACTATGGCTAAGTATGTGATCCTATAGATATATAATCCTAAATAAGTGATACTACTAGTGTAGGGCAAGGTATAAGTGCCTTTAAATTATCTCTATATTCCCCTAGGCCCACTAGTATAAATATTAATCCACATAAATATTCATATATGTCGATAGGTGGATGATCATCCTCTATAGTGGCCTTTGAATCTATGTCAAAGTTATGAATGTAAGCCTCTTCTAAATTGACAAGTAGTGGTAATTGGGCTATGAGAATCTCATCATCTATCCTAGATGAAGATGTCTATACTATGAGAGGTTATTAATCTATGCTAGGTGAAGGTAATTTTTCTTAGAGAGGCTTGTCCTCTATCATCAGAGAAGGTAACTATTATTGGAGATGCTAATCCTCTATCATCAAAGGAGGTAACTATACTCAGAGAGGCTGGTCCTCTATCATTGGTGAAAGTGTCTATGTTTTATGATGCTCTAAAGGTGATGTATAAACAATATTACTAGACTCCCCCACCTCATAAGTATGAATCTACTCAATGAGAATCTAGTAAGGTAGTGGTACAATGAGAACATGAGGTGTCCCATTGGATGTTTTACTCAGTATAAGAGGCTCAATAATCTTGCAATATCTGAATGGATGATTATCTATTGGACATGTGTATAGGTACCCATTATGTAAAAATTTAACATATTTGGGGATATTGGAAGGTATATCCTCCATATCATGTATCCAAGGTCTTCTAAGTAGAAAATTATAATGTAAATGGTTTGGCATCACTTGAAAGTGTGTAGTTAATGTCTTTGGTCCCATTGAAATATCTAATGTTATTGATCCTAATGTCTATCTAGGAATGCCATCAAACCCTCAGATGTTCTTGTATTTTTTTAATAAATTCTATGTCAACCCCCATGGTTTGAAAAAAATTAATATTACATATAGAGTCTTGAACCACTATCAATTAGAACTCATTTAATAACTATGTTATTGATTTGAGCTTAAATAAAAAGTGGCAAGTTTTGATTAATGACTGATTGTGAAGGTAAATCCTCATTGGAAAAAGATATCACATCCTCCACATATTTGATATTATTCATGATAGATGTAAAATATGATGGCTTAGTATCATGAGGCACATATGTGTGATTAAATGTTTGAAATAAAATATCTTTGAATATTGTTGATTTTTGAAGTAATTCCAAGATAGATATTTTAGCTGGTGTATTCCTCAACTGATCCATAATATAAAATTATCTTTAATAATCTATGGGTGCTATTATGGTCTAATAAGAATGAGGTGGGATGGTAGGATTATAATACTCCTATATAGGATGAGGAGGAAATATGTTTTGTATGTAATTAGAAATGCATCATGTCTATAAATCAATCCTAACTTGGAAAACATAAATCATAATTACACTTTTGATTGGAGATATATTTGATATTTAGGAACATGACCAATATGGGGATCCACTAGACCCAATTAGGGGATATATTATGATAATAAATAATGATAAGGAGGGTTTTAAAGCCTCCAATCAAGTACAATCACACAATAACCCTAAGTCCTATATTTTCATATCTCACTAAACTAATAACAAGTAAATCAAATAAATCTAATCTAGTGCTCACCAAAGCTTGTTGCACAATATGGGGGTTAGTAAACAAACAAACATGCATAGGATAATATTAATGAAGATATGTATGAGTAAGACCCTAATACATGGAAGAAGAAGAGTAATATTATTTGAATCCAATACTTATGCTACTTCTATTTACTAAGGAGAAGGGCAAAGCTAGAGAATTCTTACCTAAAAGATGAAGCCATCGAGACTCAATATCTCCCTTAGCCAAAGGGGATTCACAAGAGGTTGTTTTGGTTTATAAGGATCACTAATAAAGGACAAAACATCCAAGAATTCTCCATAATACTAGATTCTCCAAGTAAAAACCCTAAACTAAGACTCAAGTAGAATGGTGGAAGAGCACATTGTAAAGAAGCACAAGTGAAAAATAACTTTTGTTCATTGGTAATTAATGATGAAATGATCTTGTATATATAGGAAAATTTAACCCTAATCCCTTCTAAATTTTTTGATAAACAAGGTTGACCCAATCAACCTAGTACAATTATGAACAAAAATTCACTAGGTCATAGGCTAGGTCGGTCAAGCGCTGACCGAGACCCTAAATGAATTTTACCTAAAATAGTACAGGGTCAACCCAGTTGACCTAGTATAATATACTATCAAAAGAGTCTTAAGGTAAGGAAAAGAGGGATGAAAAGTGGAAAAATACTAGACGAGTATTCAAAATAGGAGTAATATCTTAGGGAATAGTTTTTAAGAGCTAGTTGGATTGGTAATAAGTGGTAATAAGGGAAAATAATCTTGTGAAGCACCAATGTCTACCCACCCCTTTCTCAGTGCACCCCTTAGGGCATACACTCAAAGAGATTGAGTCTTGATGTGTTCCAACAAGATATAAAGCATCAATATTTAATAAAATCTTGAAAATATTATGTGTATACATATGCCCCACTCAAATCTCATCACATGTCACTCATGTGCAATAGGGGATGGTGCTTTAAGAAAGAACATAGTAACACACAATGTTGATGCTAAAAAAAAGTTGCAGTATTTTAAAGCATAAAATGATTGAAAATAAATGATTGAAAGGAATAACTCAAAAGTAAATGTGATGCATACCTTGATTTATCTTTATCGTTGGATGGTTGTCTGCTTTTTTATAGTTTTGATTGTGGAAGGCATAGAGAATACTTTATACAAACCCAAGAATATAAAACTTAAGAGAAAAAACAAACATAGGAAAGCCAAGATAATTGGTGCTATGTGGAAGGGATGTACTTAGAAATTTGTCAAGTTGGGGTGATAAGTGCTATGTTAGACCAAATGACCAAGTCAAAATTTAGAGGAAATTGGGTAACCAAAAATCCAAGGCTAATAAAGACCAAAAAATTCAAACAAGTAAACCTTAAGTAAGAAAGGCAAACTCACCAAATCAAACCAGGGATACAAGTAAAAAATATGGTAATCAAACTGTTGACGAAATTTGACCCTATAGGTCAAATTGGGACCCCTATAGGTAAAAACTTGATTTTTAGGTGTTTTAGGGGTCTAATATTATGTCATAAGGTGTATTATAGGTCATTTTATGTCATTTCATGTCATATTATCCTTGGTCTTGGTCACTTTCAATATTTATGTCTTTTTAAGTCATTTTAGGGTCAAAATAGAGAATTAAATGAGTTGTATAACATATTTGGGAAATGTGAAGGTGTCAAAAGGTTGTGTCACATCCCATGTGTCCTAAGAAGTATTAATTAACTATTTATAACTAAAAAGTGGTAGGTTATTTAGAACAACGGGTAGTTTTCTTGGAAAAAATGAGTATTTAATGAGGTATATGAAATTTTATGAACTCCTATAGTTGTAGACATTTTAGGAGTGTCCCTTAGTATTCCATACACTTACTCTAGTGATTAGATTGATTACAAGCTTAAATAAATGAATAAAATTGCTTCTCTTTTCTTCTAATAGGCTTGGAAAGTAAGAATGACCCTCAAATTTATACTTGGTATGGTCAACAAGATATGTTTTAAGAAAAATGATCCTAGGGGTGTCTTCTACACTTATTCAAATTAAATTTGATGTTTATTTGTAGAGGAATGATGACCTATGCTTTATGAACTATTTTTAAGAAGTTGACCTATCTAATTTACTTGCTAATCTATGTACCCTATAGGTTTTGATTTGGCTTGGAGAAGTCTATATAATCTAACTAATAAGATTGATTAAAAATGATATTGAATCTCTCCTCTCATTATTTTCATTTTTATTTTCATGTTTGAAAAAGATATTATGGGTTAATTAGTTTAGTTTGCAAGTTGATGTTCTAGGTGGAATGATAGTCAAGTTCACTACTTGCAAAAGGTTGTATTATCTATAAGGGATTCATGTGAATGGAAAATAGTGTTTTCCATGTTTTAATGATATAGGGACCACCTCATTCCATTTTTTTTTACCATAACTCCATAATTTGATCAAACACCCAGTCTTGTCATACTCACAGTTAACTTTCTACCTACTCTCAATTACAGTCATGAGGTTTGAGCTCTGATCACATTTATAGAGGAGTAATGAAGACTATAAAATGTGTTTGTCATGTTATTATTTTATGATAAGTAAAATTGGACACCCAAAATAACATAAAGTGTCTGTGATGGTAGTCATAAGAAACACATACAATCAGGTAGCCATGAATGTACTTCTATATTAGCATCTATAGAAGGGTTCAACATTGAAAAAGAGGTGTGACAACTTGTTTTGAGATTTAAATAATTTTTATATCTAATTTAAACACCATGATGAGAAATAAATTGACATGGAAGGCATATTTATTGAGTATATGGAATATTTCATGCTTACTACTCACATACAACTTAAATACACCTATAAGAGTCTCCTTGATGACATCATCTTGAGATAGAGAATTTGATAGATGCTTCAATATTTTAACATTGATAAGAGTGATTTTAAACAATTGGTAAAAGCATATAATTTATCATAAACCTATACATATTACATACTATCCAAAGTTTATACCCACTACCTACATATGCAAATGCCCACCTACAGGTTGTACCACAGAGCTATGAAGGTCTTTATATGGGGAAGTTGGAATATGGTAAGGCCTTATCTTGAATCCTAACATGTGGTTTAAACATTTTAAAAATATATGAATTGGGAAATGGAAAAATGGAAGGGTAGAACATCTTTAAATAGGTGATGATTGAGTTCAGATACACTTTCCCTCAAGGGTGAAAATAGAGGTCCAGGCGATTTTATGAGTATATTATAACAAAGTTATCATGAGATCTAGTGCATCTAACTAATCATAAATTTTATCCTATATTAAGGAGAATACGTTTGAAAAATATGGAGTCAAGAAGGCTAATGAAACGTGGTTATTTAATAGCTTAAATATGCACTTTTATGTACTAATTTCAAGTAGTGATCACCTACATGTGTGATCCTAAAAGAGCCCTCTTCACTTAGTATAACAAAATTAGACTATTCAACCACTTTTAATGGTTATAATAGTGAAATTATCAATTATAATATAAAGGATCATCAATAAGAGTTAATGGATGGTGTTTCAAGGTCTAACCTACACCTACAAGTGTCCCATTATGAAAAATGCACACCTACAACTGACTGAGGAACACATAGTCTAAGATGGAAACTTGAACATGGAATCACTAGGGTTGGAAGATGAAATATGGTTTAAAATGGTTAAAAATATTGAATATTTATGTATAACATTCCAAAGGAGGAATCTTCATCTACAAGGGTTTACCTTTCCCTACACAGTTGACTATGCTTGACCATAACAGGTAATGGGCTGAGGAGTGAAGTGTGAGGGTTACCAATGCATAGAGATGATTAAAAATGGGCCCAAAAAAACATATAGATCTTAAGAGGATATAATGTGATTAATAGAATTTTTATTAGGCTTAAGGAATCATGAACACCTATAGGTGTACCTCCATGGCATGAAACATAGTCAAGAGTTAAAACTCAATCTTGACTAAGCAAGGAGTGTGAAGGGTATGTATTAGGTTAGAGTGATGAATTTTTTTATAAAATATACACCATGATGTTTATACCTTGAAATTTATATCACCAATGAAGACAATTCACAAGAAAGAACTCAAACCAAGCAATGCATAGTTTAAATTATAACCATGCACATAGTTTTCCGGCATATGAGTATGTTTTGATTTTTACAAGAGTTGAGGGGTCAAATGACATAATTAAGAGCAAAAATTTGATACATATAATATATATGAATTTAATAAGCTCTTAAAACATCCATATTATTTGAGGAAATAGGGGATGTACCCTCTATTTTATCTTAGATAGAGGGTACCTCCCTTTATGCATAAATTGGCAGGTTTGAGAAAGGGTGATAAATAGATAGACCAGGAGATATATAGACTTTTAAGAAGGTTTGGAAAGTTGGAACACATCTAGGAAAACATTAGGAACCTTTTATGGAAGGAGGAATTCCATCTTGGAGATCTAGATCCTCAAACTTGCAGATGGGCTTATGAGGCATGGTTATGCCTAGAGTTCAAATGAAAGGTCAACTTCAATTCTAGCATGAGATGAGAATTATAATCAATTTGGAAATATTTATGATGTAATTAAAGAGGTTTAAAATCTATTGGTATTTTTAAAAATCATAAATAAGGCCATTTTTGGCTTAAAGACAACTCAGCCCTGTAAGAAATGGAGAATCAAACTTGATAAGGCAACTTTAGAAGCTAATATCTACTTGAATGCTTTGCATGGGGATATAAGAAGTTTTTAGAGGTTATACAGGGTCCATGAAATCATTTTTATGGATTTTGTTTTGTAATTAAAATGTCATATATTTATGAATAAATTTTAGGAGTCTAAAACTATCTAAAACCCTTTGAAACCCTAATTCTAGACCCAATGAACAAAATGAAAGAGATAATGAACCAAAATGGCATAGTTTGAAAAATAAAAATGATTAGATGCTGTATAAGACTTATTTAGGATCCCTACCATTAGGATGAGTAGTATGGAATCTATATAGATAGGATGCATAATTACTTTTCCTGACTATTTTATGCATTATGCAGGTTCTAAGAGGCTTCAAGAGATGAAATAAACTTTGGAAGGAATATTTAAACTTAAGATAAATCCCCATGTCCATTTAATTCCTTGGAAGAAATACTAAGTTCTCCTACTAGAGCTCTCATCTCAACCATTCTGAATTAGCATAGTGAACATGGTAGTGAGAAGGGTGAAAAGCTTCAAGTAAACTAATTTTAAGGTGTGACTGATGCCTCTAAGGCCATGTATGGCATTCAAAAATGTCATTCACTCCATTTTATTTATTTTCATGGGAAAATTAAGTTAAATTTTAATCCAAGTGTGCAAGGTGTGAGAAAGAGGAGTTTATTTAATTATAGGCAATGATGGCTCACTTTTAAAAGATTCCAGATGACTAGGAATGCAACCAATGCATGGAAAAATATGTTTTAAAGACTTCCATCTAAGTCCAATCATTGATATATACCTATATAATTTTGGGTGTTACAATAGGGGTGAATGATGAAGGTAGGTTTATTATGCAAAATAAGAACTCATATGCCACATTTCATGAATCTCATGAATTGGGATGTCACTTGTCTCTTCTGACCTTGCATTATTAGTTTAAAATTCAATTATCATGTACATGTAACTCATTTTAATAGCTTGAAAAGTTTCCTTGTGACCTTTGGACTTATCTTTTCTCACTTCTCTCTCAATTTCTATAAGAACCAGCCATTTTGGCTATTGTAAACATGCTGCACCTAAGTATGGTGAAGCCTTGCTAATTTACATACCATGGATCAATAAAGACAAATTATTTTTACCTCTTCTATGAATGTTCATATAATTTTCACTTGAATTATTGATATTTATTAGTGATGACTATTACTTCCTTAGCATTATTGTGTCATTATCAAACCTATTTACAACTTGAAAGCTTCTTCTTGTAGGTCATGTGAAGTGTTATATGAAATGTTAAGGTTGAGTGAGTTATTTTATTCAAATAGTGACATTATAATTCTCTTATCTAATCTTCCTAGCCTAAACATTTATCACAACCTCATAATGAAATACTGATGTTAGAATATTTAGATTAGAAAAGTTTATGTTTAGTTAGTCTCATGGTTTCATGTGAGACATGTAGCTAGTTGGTAGTCAAATAAATTTGGTGTATCACCTCTTTTAGGATAGTTTAATCTTATTTTTCTCTCCCTTTTCCCTTTCAAGCATAGGTGTATTAGTCATCCAAAAGTGGTACATCAAGGGAGCTATACCTATCTAGAGATTTACCTCATTCTTAGGCTAACCATAGCCTATAGGTGTTTCCATTATGCCACTTGAATGAGGAGAGCTGAGACATATCCTCAAAGGGTTTAAATATAAGTGGAAATTCAAAAATTAATGTTAAATTAGTAACAATCCTTACTTAAACAAATATGGGTAAGTAAAATAGTAAAACAACATTGATGAGTTAGCAGTAATAATGCTTACTCAATCATCAATGTAAAAAGGTTCATAAAAAGGAAAACAACATTGGTGAGTGAGAAGTAACAATCCAACCACACTCAACAATGGAAAAAGTAGATGAAAGTAGAAATGGACTCAAGTGTCTATAGAAAGGGTGGTACAACAATGACAAATGGTAAAATAAATCAAGGTAAGTCTAGAAGTGTAGAGCCATGGTGTAAATAAAGTAATCCAAAGTTGATCAAACATGTTATTTTGGTCAAAGATAGATAAAATTGAAACAAAATAGTGCTATCATGTTTTTAAGATGTGAAAAATAAAGTTGTAGAGAAGAAGTGAAAATAGATTTGGAATCACAATTTTCTTGTCAATGGGGGAAATGAAATGGGTGGAGGGGAGAATGAAGGAAAAAATAAAGGTAGAGGAAATCTTTCTTTATTAAAGTCAAGACACTAAAATTAGGTTGGTTAAAATAATAATAATTTTGAGCTTAAGGAATTTGAAGAACTTCTCTTAGCTACACAAGTCTTAGGTCAACAAATGATGCATATAGATCATCCTATGAAGTCTATGTGCATGAAAATTAAAAATAGACCTACCTTCCCACAACGTGTTCCCCATTCCTCCAGACCCCTTATAGAGCCATTGGTTTACTATGAAGATTGGTTACTTGTGTGAGAAATTAGGTGTACCATAGAGTTTTTTGAATTCTCCTATTCTAATCTACTAGCATATCACACCCAAAGGGACCTCGGCTCTAGTGTGAGGCCAACTATGGAGTTTGAGCTTTGATTGGAGATATGATATGTGCTTGTAATCATGTATTTTGGTGTGATATTGAATTTTAAGATTTTTATGTTACATTTTTTATATCAATGCATTTTGTTTCAAATGATTTGGCTTTTTAACTTACTTGATGGATTTTTCTATTCCTCCTCCATATAGATTTGGAAAGCCAAACATGGGTTCCAAAAATGACATTCATTTGAATATTTGGGACTTGGTTGCTAAGAGGGAGAAATTTAGAGATCATGGTGTCTAAGAGTCTCATAAATCAAGGTGAAATAAAAGTTCTATCTTGACTTTTACCTTTGTTTTATCCAATGTGGAGTGAAAGGAAAGAAAATCAAGAGGAGTGACACATGGAACAATTTGAATTAATTTAAACCACAAAAAATGTGAAAAGGGTGAAAAAGGGATACAATGATATAAAAGTGTGATTCTTATCATAATAATGAGGTAAATGGAGGAAAACATGCTAACATATATTATTATGCAAATTCTATCTATCAAAAGAAGCAAAAGCTAAAGTTGAGATCAAGGATTAAACATTCTATAAAAGGAATAAAAAGATGGTTATTTTATGAGGAATGGCATGTCATATACATGGTATTACACTACAACTCATAAAAGAGAAACCCATGAGGGTGCCAAAAAATATTCAAAAAATAAAGGGGATATGGAAAAAGATGGTATTTATGAGGAAGGCCAGGTCCTATCTATGGTCTTACACTATAAAATATAATAAATAAACCCAAGGGGTGCCAAAAAGTGTGTATAAAGTATTAAAATAAATAAATTATGGTACATCATGAGGAATACCAGGTCCTATCCATGGTTTTACAATGCAACTAATGAGAAAAGGGGAACCAAAAAGCCAAAAGGAAGAATAAAAGGTTGTAAAAAGAGATAACTGCTATAGAGGGGAGAGACCCATGCAAGTAACTTGAAAATAATGTTAGAAAGACAATATATAGAAAGAATGAAAATAAAGGAAGGATTTAAGTAAAATACTTCTTGAAGAATAGTGCATTAGTGGACTTTTTGAAAAAATGGACTTCATTGGTTTGAAGGTGATAAGTACTTAGACCAAGAGTATATTTGACTAAATAAGGGCCCCACCATTTTTGGGCATATTTACCTTATTTATCATGAGTTTCATATAATTTAAGGACAAGATCACCAACATTAAATGTGTGAATTTAAACAATTTTGTTATGTTGTTTGGCAATATGAGCCTTGTATTTGTGTTTGTGTTATAAAGCCAAAAGATGGTGTTCACCAAGGAGATCAAGGGAATGAAAGTGTGCTTCATGTAATTATTCATTGAGGATGATACCATGAAGAGATATACAAAGAGAGGAATCTCAAATTCCAATGGAAGGACTAATTTAGAGCCATAGACTAGAGAGAATGATGTTGCCCTAGTGGCATTATGAATGCTAGTCCAATAGGCCCAAAGAGCAAGATAGAGATGAAGGTGCCAATTCAAATAGGTTTCATGAATTATATTTTAGATAATTTTATCAATTATTTTATTAATGGACTCAACTTGGATATTACATTTTGGATGATAGGGTGTGGAAAATTTGTGATTGATCTTGAATTTAGCACATAGCTGTTTGACATCCTTAATTTTTAAAATTACCACCATTATCTAAAATGATAGTATGGTAAACGCCAAAGAGACAAATGATATGATTAAGAATTATATTGGAGATGGTGTTACCATTGAAATTAATGAGGGGCATAGTTTCAACCCATTTGGTAAAATATTCTATAGTTGTGATGATATGCCCATCTTGAGAGTGAGGTAATTTGTCAATGAGATATAATCCTCATATGGAAAATGGACAGGGAGAGTCGATAGTTTAAAGCTTAGCTAAATGTGAATGAATAAAATCACCATTAAGTTGGCAAGTGGTACACTTTTTAGTTAATTTTATTATATCATTTTTAAGAGTAGGCCAAAAGTATCCCATATGTAGGCATTTGTGGGCTGTAACATTTACACTATAGTGACCAATACAAATGCCCAAATGTGCTTGTTCAATAAGAGGGACCTCATCTTGCATAAAACAATAGAGCAAGGTAAATTAAATGTTGTGATAATAAAATATGTTGTATCCATCCATAAGAGATAACATTTTATAACCAATTATGGAATCAATGATAGCATCTATCGAAGGTAAAATGAAATTATCCTTGGGACAAGTGAGATTAAGATTGTGGAAATCAATAAAAATGTGAATGACCATAGTTAAGTTTTTTTAATGAGAACTATGTTATAAACCCATTTATAATAGTCCACTAGTTTGATAAATTTAGTATCAAGTAATTTGATAATTTCTTTGTGACATAAGGTGGAAACGTCGAGTGGAAATTTATTTTATTTTTGATGCATAGACTTAGCATCAAGTTAAGTGATCATGTTATGCACCACAATCCTAGGGTAAATACCAAGAATTTACTCATATGAACAAACTAATATCTCATGATATTTATCAAATAATAAGCTAAAATTTTCATATTCAATAGGTGATAGTTCAAAAAAAACTTTAATTGGTCAAGGGCATGATGGATTACCATATTTAATGCAAGTAGTCTCTTTGATAATAATACCATTACCATATTATAAGTGGTATGGTGTATTAGGTAAATAATAGATTAGATTATCCTTAAGATCAATGATAGAAATGAAGTTGTTGAAATAAGGGGTTCTGGTTTTGAAATTCCCAATTTTATGATGTTGCTAAGAAAGTTGATGTTCTCAGGCATGAAGGATTTTAATAATAGCTTCATCACTAGGAAAGGTGGGAAGAAGACCATAATACTCAACATCTACTTTGAGATATAAAATTTGATTACCATGGTGATCGTATTTAGAATGTATTTAACAGACATTAGTGGCCTTAGCATCTAGTGTAATCTTAGGAGTAGGAGAAGTAGATGGATAGGAATGGATTGGTGCGTCATTGGTTTATATATGGGGGAAGGATATGAGACAAATAGGGGATCCATAGGTGATAAAGAGGGTGCAATAATTTTCAAAGGTTTTGAAGGTGTGATTTGTTCGACCACCCAAGGAGTATTAAGAAGCAGAGAATTGGTAGGAGGCACATAACCTTCGGTATCTACATCATAATACATTGCAATGGTATGAAAATCTTAGTTGAAATCATGAATTTGAGATATGGTTTTATAATAATGTTGAACATCCAAGTCTCAAGGTTTATCTTGGGCCATTATGTAATTATCATCATATGTTGGAGAAATTATACATGCTTGAGATTCAAGGGGAGTTTTAGAAGGTAAAATCTCAATATTATTGAATGTACATGGAGACATTATGAGAGGATATTGAAATAATTTTGCCACTCTAAAATCATGACAAGTGAAGGCATCTTTAGGTAAAGAAGGCTCTTGAACATTGCATGGAGGTGTAAAATTAGTTATGTCATTAATAAGAGGAATAATAGGTTCTAAGGTAATAAAGAATGCAGAAGCCACTTTGAAATATAGGGAAGGAGCTTGGTAGTGTTTCAAGTATGTTTTAAATCATTAGGTTCATGATCATATGAATAAACAAGAGTGAATTGTAAATTAGGATTGATGTTTATGAACTTGGGTAAGAGAGCACTATTGATCTTAGGAATGGTAGGAATATGATACTAAGATTTGGGATTGGGAAGTTGGATACTCTAAGGGTTTGGATCAGCCTCATGCCTATATAATTTTCTATTATGTAATAATTTAATGTATTGACTCTTAGAAGAAGCAATATCTCTCATTCTATGAGTCCAAGGGTAAACAAGGAGTATGTTATAAGATAAGGGTAAATCAAGGACCATAAGATTAGTTTGAATAATATTAGGTTAAATGTTTAGGGGAAGCCAAATACAACAAAGTGGCTTTTGATTAGTCTTATAAAAACCATGAAAAGTAACATGGGTTTGTTTGAGATGATCTTTGTTATATCCAAGTTTTTGGATAAGCCACAAAGATGTCACATTAATACTAGAGTCTTCATCAACTATAACTTTATGGATAAGGATATTATTAATGGATATTTTAATGAAAAGTGGTGGATCATCAACATGAAAAATAATTTCATCATTGATCATATCCTCTTCAAGAAATTCAATAGAAGGCTTGGAGGAGGGACACATAGTTTTAATGGTATGTACATTGGTAGGTTGAGGTTCAATAAAAGGTGGTTCTTCATCTATAGAGGACAAAGCTTCAATTTCTTGTAATTTTGCATAAGGAACTTATGATTTTAGGGGGAAGCATGAACCAAATCCATAAGTGGAATCTTACAATGCATAGAATTAAGTTCTTCAAGAAAGTTTTAATGAGATTTAGAAGAAAAACCAATATGATGTTTAGGAGGTATAGTATATTTTGAAGGAATAGAAGTGGTTGGAAGTTCAAAAAGAGGAGATGGTTCCTCAAGGGATTTTAAAGCTAAATTTCTGGTTGTAGTATCTTTGAGAAGTTGTTCTTCTAAACATAACTTCTTAGGTTTGGTAACATGATCTTTATGAGTTGGTTTGTGATGATAATTGAACTTAAAAATGTTAAAATAATGATTATTTTTGTAATATTGGTCATATTCAACATCAATATCATAAACATATTTGATATTTTATTGATTATTAGTGGTGGAAAAATATTTTTGCTAATTTAAGGTAGAAGCTTTAAAAACCTGTCATTTTGAGAAGTAACAATGTAGTCTTGACAATGAAGGTTTATCATAGCTTCATGATTAAATGAATCACCAAGCATATAAAAGACAAATAATTTAGTGATACCTATACAATTTTTATGGGAGTGATCAATTTCAGAATGGAACCAAAAAATTTATAAGGGTAATACTACTTAGGAGGATTGTTAGGATAGGTGAAAGGTTTAGAGGGTGGTAAAAATTATTTCATTTTTTGCATAGTGACATAAGTGAGAAGATGAAGGTATGATGTATTTGGTAACTCCTAGTTTAGTTTGTGGAGAATTGTTAGTTATAGAATTAGTATATGTTTGAAAAGATCCTTCAATAAGTTTAGGATTAGGTTCAAATTTCTTCATGAGAAAGTCTTGACATTTAGCTTGATCAAGAGCTTCATTAATTATTTGGGGAGAAAAATTATGAACCTTATATTGAAGAAGAGTCAAAATAGTTATAAAGAGTTTTAAAAAGTTATCATCAATCATGTTGTGGTTGAATTTATTGTCCAATGATTTCCATCTTTTGATAAATTTAATGGGAGATTGATTAGCATTGATGAATTGGCTAGGATAATTTTTGAGGAGATCATTGTGTTGAAACTCTTTAACTAAAGTATTGAACAAATATTCAAGTTTATAAATATAATGTTGGGAAGGTTAATTGTACTAGTCTAATACAACTAGTGAAGGTTTTGACTAATAGTTTAGTTATGGTGAAAGTATTAGTTTGGATCCACAATTTTTAAATATTGATAAAGGCTTTGAGAAATGATATTAGGTCTTTAGTCCCATCATAGTTGATATTTGGAGATATGTTACCAATATCAATGGATATAATGAAGGGAGATAAAGGCTAATTTTGAATAGCATGAAGCATATTGTTATTCATTATAGGTTGAGGAATAAAATTGATTAAACTATCTCTAAGAGGTGAAGGAATATAATTAGGATTAGCTTGATGATGGATAGTCAAAGGTTGATTATCCATATTGATCAAATGATGTTGGAGTTGCATCATTTGACAGGTGTTAGAGGTTTTCATTATGTTCATTTACTATATGACTTATGCAAGAATTTGAGTTATATCAACATGTGGGTTGGTGTTTGTAGAGACACTCCCTAAATTGGCAGTATGGGGAGGGATATTATAATATGGATTATTAGTGGGATTATTGATTAAACTTGTGTCAATTACACCCATATTAGTTTTAAGGTTTTGAAGATGAGAAGTGTCTTGATAGGTGTATAAAGTGTCAAACCCATCAAATTCACCTTGAGGTGTGATTTTCACCATGTTACAAGTCATGGATGAATAAGTGGAAGAGGTGATCCAAGAGTGATGATGATCTTGGGAGGAAAAGAGAGGGAAAAATGAACATCCAATATAGTATCTAAATGAATTCAGGCTATCCAAGAAGTTTTTGATAGGGGATTTCATGATGATTTTGAGAAAAATGAAAAACATGCTAAAAAAGGAGAAATATAGAATTGAGTTGGACACATAGGGAAAGTAATAAGAGAATAGAGTCGATTGGGTTGACCTAGTACTACAAACAGGGGTTGAAAACTAAGAAAATAGGGATACATAGTTGATAGGGCGAACCTAATTTTGTAACCTGGATAGAAAATAGGTAGAAAAATATATAGAATCAATAGGGTTGACCTGGTACTTCATCCTAAGATGTAGAAAATAATACTATGTCAATAGGGTCAACCTAGTATGGTAGGGAAGGGAAGCAGATAGTTTGTAAGAGACTATGTCGAGCAAAATGATAGTGTACTAAAAAAATTTATTTTTCCAAGTAATTTTGAAAGAAAGAAGTGAAAATAGATAGATAATAAATTAGGTCAATGAGGATTATCCAATTGAGGCACAAAACACAAAACCTTATACCAATGTTGGCCAATGCAAGTTTTTACAATACAACAGACAATTGAGTAAAGGACAAGCAATCAACTTGGAAATTAAATACTAAGTAATTGGTCATCCTAAATGTTTTTATATTATTATAATATGATTCTAGATGTGATAGGGAGTTGGCTATAAGTAATGAATTAGAAACCAATCTATGCATGGTTTCAAGATGTTTAGGTTGAAAGGGATCTATGTTGGCAATGGTACTAGCTTGGTATTGGGGCCTACTCCTCACTTCACACACTAAAATGATAAGGATGTCAGGTGATTCAAAAATATATACCATTAACCATGTGTTTATACTTGGCTAGAAAACCAATTCAGCTTCTCCCTTGCTGAAGAAATCCAAGTAAGTAGGCCTTAGGTAGACAATTGTTTAAATGCATTATAAGATTATGTGATTTGGTAGTATGTGCAAGAAAATCTAAAATAGTTTAACTAAATGTTATATTAAAAAAAAAACTAATTATACTATGTGATCTATTCTAATCATGCAAGCAATTAAAAATGAAAGTGTGAGTTAATTAACATATAAGTGTTAATTCTAACTTTGAAACATAGTATAGTGTTTGTTCAGATGATAGTGTATAAAGATATTATAGAATAGAGTTGATAGTGTCACTACTATATTGATGAAGCAAGGGTATTTTAAATAAATACATCTAAAATTTCAACCTAATATTCCATATAGAAGACAAAATATAGAACTAGGTCGATAGAGTGGACCTAGTTTACTATATAGGGGTAGTTTTAAAGACAACAAACTATGAAAAATAGAACTATAATGAATAAGAAAATTGATAGAGAAGGAGATAAAGGAACCTTGGTGGGTTTGAGGATGTAGATAAAAGTAAGATTTATATTAAATTTCCTTGATTTATACTTGAAAATTCTACCAATTATGTCAACTAGGTTGACCTAGTTTTACAATTCCCTGTTTGCTAAAACCTGTAAAGAATACTATGCCAATAGTGTCAACCTAGTATGTTTTCTAGAAGTGTAATATGTCAACATGATTGACCTACTAGCCTATCTAGAAGTATAAAAGTGTAATGTGTTGACAAAGTCAACATTGTAGCCTGTACTTGATGAAAAACCTACACAAATAAAATAGTCGTATTGATGCGATTGTGTGTTAACCCTGTGCATACAAATTAAAAACTATACCAATACTATCAACCCAATATCAAAAATATAAAAATAAATAAATAAAATGATAAAATAATTAAAAACATGAAATAAAACCTATAAGGGTTAGATTCATGTTAGGTTCACCAAAATGTATGCAATTAGAAATACATCATGTCTATAAATCAATCATAACTCAGAGAAGATAGATCATACTTACACTTACGATTGGGGATACATTAAATAATTGGGAACATGACCAATGTGGGGATATAATAGACTCAATTAAGGTATCTCTTACAAAAATAAACAATGCTAGAGAGAGTTCCAAAGCCTCCATTCAAGCACAATCACACAATAACCCTAACTAGGTCCTATGTTTTCATATCTCTCTAAAATAATAAAAAGTAAAATAGAGAAATCTAATCTAGTGGTCACCAAATATTATGGCATAAAATTTGGGTTATTAAAAAAACAAGCATAGGAGAATCTCAATTAAGCTATGTATGAGTAAAACCCTAAGACATGGAATAAAAAAAGTAATATTATCCAAATCCAATACTTATGCTACTTATATCTACTAAATAGAGGAGCAAAGTTAGAGAATACTTAATTGAAAGACAAACCCATCGAGACTCAATATTTACCTTAGCCAAAGGGACTTAAAAATAGGTTGTGTTTTTTAAGGATCATTAAGAAAGGCCAAAGCATCTAAGACTTCTCCACAAGACTAGATTCTCCAAGTAAAAACCCTAAGCTAAGACTCCTACAATAAAATGGTGGAAGAGAAGATTGTAAATAAGCACAAGTGGATAATAACTATGGTTCATATTAAATAATGATGAAATGATCTTGTATATATAAGTATATTTAACCATAAGCCCTTTCAAAAATTTTGGCTGGAACAATTATGGAAAAAAATTCACTAGGTCATGGGCTAGGTCAGCCAAGAGCCGACCTAAACCTTAAATGAATTTTACCCAAAATAATATAGGGTCAATCCAGTTGACCTAGTACAATAAAATATCAAAAGGGGATTAAGGTGAGGAAAAGAGGGAAAATATTGGAGTATGCAAAAGAGGAGTAATATCTTAGGGAATGGTTTTTAGGAGCTAGTTGGATTGGTATAAATGGCAATAAGGGACACAAATCTTTTGAAGCACCAATGGTCTACCCACCCCTTTCCTAGTGCACCCATTATGGCATGCACTCAGAGAGATTAAGTCTTGATGGGTTATTGAAAAATAAAAAATGTCAGTATTTGATAAAAGTTTGAAAATATTATGTGTATCCATATTCCACATAGTGACAACTCAAACCATGAGATCTATTATTTACTAGGGGCATGTAGTAGAGGTGGAATGGGAGTGTAGATAATCAAGTGGTCTAGGTGAAGGTAGAAAAAATGAGTCCTATGATCCCTCTATCATCTAGTAGTAACTAGAGGTATCTCAAAGTGAGCCATATAGAAATGATCCATAGGAAAATGGGGCTCACATTATAGAAGACCGATATGTGAGACAGGCTTAACTCTAACTAAATCTATTATAAAAGTAACATACATGTATACTTTTATACAAATAGTTGGTAATAAACATTCCAAGAAAAGCACCAAGTTTTTTACTATGAAGTGACATATGGATTATATCATGATAATCATGGTATCGAATTATAAATTTAGACTTACTAACTTTCGAAAATGTGAACCTTAGGGTTGTATAGGGTTAGGGTTTTAAAATATAGGAATTATTTTGCAAAAAAATAAATTATATGTAAAATAAATTAAAAGATTAATGTAAAATTGATTTTAATTAGCTAGGTTGTCTAAGAAAAGTTATAAAATTATAACTATTCATCCCTAAATTTATTGCACAAAATTTGGATGAATGCAAGATAGGGTTTGAAGCAATGTTCAAAGTCGAGTTAACCAAATGATTTAACATTTTAAGGTTTTACAAAGAAACTAATATGTTTAAATGAAAGGGGATACAATTCCCAAATAACCTAAATAAATATTAAATAATTAAGTACTAATTTTTTAATGACCTTTGACTTTGTTTGATTTTTTAATAATAGCAATAAATAGGGGTAAATATAGACTTATCTAAAAAGTGACTATCATGGATGATCTGGGTTTTGAAATTTGAGATCTTGAAAGTATTCCATGTCATCAACATGATTCTATTATTCATCTATTCACTAGATAGTAGCACCTAGTTTGGATAGTAGTGCCATTTATGTGTAGTGTCCTGAATGTGGTGCTAATATCCTCTTTACAAGACTGTTCCTATTTTTGGGGAGCACCTATGTCTATGCCTATAGGTCTTGTTATTATATTATTGAAACTTGTATCTCTATGTTTTAAATGGAAAAATTAATTCAATGTATAAACCCTAGTATCCTTGCAATTATGAAATTAGAAATGATTTTGTGTGTGTTATTAGGATGGACTAGACATCCTCAACACCTTGTTATGTAGAGAATTACCTACATACCAATACTTTGAAAAGGGATCAAGTATAATGTGATTATCCCCCTAGTTCCTGATATATGTGTAACCAAATGCTAGAATGAGAGTGGCCTTAGATGCCTTGTGATTTAAACTTTAAAGGTTTTACACATGTAATTCCTATATTTGATTAAAGGGATAAAATGTCTAAATTAGTTAAATAAATATGTAATAATTAATTACTAATTATTATTTTAACCATGTTTGAATTTTTATAAATTAAAAAAATAGGGATAAATAAATACTTATATGAAGATTGATTGTCGTAGATGATTTGGGTTCTAAAACTTGAGATCTAGGTAGTAGTCTATGTTATTAACAAGATTCAGGTATTCATCTATTCACTGGATAGTAGCACCTAATTTGGACAATATCACCATATATGTGTAGTGTCCTCAATATGGGACTAATGTCTCCTTTATGATACTATTCCTATTTTTAGGGAGAACTTGTGCTTGTGTCTATAGGTCATGTTCCTGCATGCCCAAAACCTATAACTCTATGTTGTACCTGGAAAACTTGATTCAATGTGAAAACCCTAGTCTCCTTATAATCATGGAATGAGAAATGATTTTGTGTGTTATTAATATAAATTGGACATCCTTAACTCCTCATTATGTAGATAGTTTCTTACATACCAATACTTTTAAGATGGATCAAGCTCAATGTAGTTCTCCCTCTAGTGCTTGATGAATATGAACTGAATGCTAGAATGAGAGTGGCCTTGGATGCCTTGAAAGTTATTGAGATTTAAAAGGTTTGAAAACTATACTTGGGGCTAATATAGGTGGTAGTATGCATAAGTAGGGTAGAATAGAGATCAATTACCTTAATTTTGCACAACTTTACCTTTGGTTTGAATAGATTTTGCATCTATTTTCCATTTAGTGAATATAGGTGGATTAGAATTATATTTATAGGGTTATATTGGTTTTATAGATAATAAAATTATCTTAGTCCAACCTTGGGAGGGGCACACATTTGAAAAACTATCCATTGGGAAGAGCTAGGGCTAAGGACAATAACACCCATTTGGGGACTATTGAGGTATGTTGCATTGAAGTGTTTATGGCATTAAGGTTGTCATTGATGTAAAATTTAGCTAAAATTAATTGATGTCTTAGAGGTGATCATATGAAGTGGTATGATAAATATTCATGATAAGCTCAAACATGGCCTAGTATATTCTTGAGTTCTATATGAAGTATTAACACAATGTTGTGGTGTAACAAGATGATGAACCTATTGAAAAGGTGTGAAAATAATTAGTAGAGCATAGGAGAATGTATTTTGAAAATATTAATAAGGTGAGAATTAATATACACTGGTAGGAAGGTCTCCAAGAGGTATGGTACCTAGTAGACCTCTGTGTTTAGATTTGTTCTTAAGCATGCACATGCCTTATAAAGGCATTATGTTGAAATGAATGATCTTGAAGTTGAAAACATAAGTGATAAATAATGTTATAATATGTTTGAAAATATTTTAAACATGTGAAAAATATGGAAAGTACATCTATAGTGGCAACAAGGTCAGGTATTGAGGCATAAATCTTGCATAAAAAACATAGAGTGATGGAATAGGCTTTGTAGCTTGGTGATAAAAGTAGTGTGAGTCTTGTGTGAATAATATAATTAGCATATGAGTTTGGTATTATTTCATTTTACATATTTATGATGTATTTATAGTAGTGAAATAGGTTTTCAAATGTTTTCAGGGACAAAGCATAACTAGTAGTTCAAAGACCTAAGGTGCATAAAGATCTAATGTGGCCCAATGGAGGGTCAAGTTGGGTTTATAAGGTAATATTAATAATTTGATAATTTTTTTAGGTATTTTAAAAATTTTAAATAATTTTAATTAAGTGCGAGGTCATAGATTGAAGGAAGACAAGAAATCATGTTTTGAGGTCTCCTGTGCATGCAAGATGAAGAGATGAGAACTCAAGAAGAAAGTTTAGATTCTCATTGGCATGTGTAAAATTTACATGGTGTCATAATACTTTTGGAAAATATGGAAGAGTTTCATAATAAGTATTTAAAATAATTAGTTTTACATTTGAGGGGAAACAGTATATGAACAATTGTTAAGAATCTAAACTCATAAAAAACCCTCTCAAAACCCTCATATTGACCCAATGGTGAAAATATTGTTGATAATGACCTAGAATTGTTTGGAAAGTATTTTTAAATGATTTTATGTTGTATAGGACTCCTCAAATAATATCTATGTGGAAGTGGTGTGTCAGGATAGTGAGTAAAAGCTATGAAATAATGCTTGTTTTTGAATAATTTATTGCTACAAGCAGGGTTGACCAGGTCAATGCATTCAAATCAATGGAGGTTTAAGGTAAATACTTGTTATTAAGGTCAATTATTTTATTTGAGAAATTTACATAATTTTTTTTCAACTATTTTTGTCATGGAAGATGACCTATCACTAAAATGGGGTAATGGTGAAAATAATGAGAAAAATTAGTCAAAGTGAGAAAGTGTTTAGGGATTGGTTTCAGATGATTAGGAATGGTTTCAATTGTTTGTGTTATTTTTTTAATACCTTAATATAATTTTAAATTTATTTAATTTTTTTTTTAATTCTCATACATAAGCAATAAATTGTTCTCAATTTGACTTGTCTATGTGAGTGAAGACAATGGAAAAATGAGATTCAGAAGTTGGTCTATATTATTCACATTTAATATTAGAAATACATATAATAGTATTTTAATATTTTATAAGTATGTTTTAGGTTGATATAAATTATTTTTAACTTCAAGGAAGTGTATCCATAGGTGTTAAGAGTCATGTTCACCATGACTATGTCTTAAGGCAGCTTGATAGTTTTTTGTGTACTAGGGGAAGTGAAGTATGTGAGACCTTATGAAAAAAGACAATTTACCCAATGAACTTGGTTATGTTTTTTTTATGTAAATAACATATTAATTATTTAATAAATGTGGAGAGATAGGTTAAGGTGTTTATATGTGGAAGTCAAAATGGCTTAACAGACTGTGTTACGATAATGAGATAGAGGTTTGAGAAATTAGTACATAAGACCAATAGTTGATCCCATAATCAATGATAAATATATTATATGATTTAATATATATCACATAGGAGATATTTATGTGAATTATATGTATTTTAATCACTCTTATAGGTGTTAAAGACAATATTTTACGTGATTATGTTTTACAGTAGAATGACCATTCTAAGTGGTCATCTTAAAGAGATGAGTTTGAAGTGTTTTTGATAGAGTTAAAGAATGAATTGGATATTATGATTTTATATAAGTATAATAGGTTAATTATAATTATTTTATAATATTTGTTTATCCCTATTCAATATTGGGGAGTCAAGATTTCTTGACTATACTTTGAATATGTTTGACCGTTCTAAGTGGTCATGTTACAAGAGTTGGTTTGAGTCCCATTGACCTGTTTGGTGATGTCTAATAGAAATAGTGATGTTGTTTAGGTCATTATTTATATATAAATATTATTTTTTCAAGTGGTTATGTTTCATGGTTTTTTGTTTAATTTAGATGTGTAAAATAGATTTTTTGGGTATCTGAAGGCCTAATGGTGAGTACGACTAATAACATGGTTCAAGGTATGAAATGCATCAAATGGTGTTAGAGACACAATAGTAATTTATGATGTATATAATAAAGTGACATATTAAGTGTTTCAATCATTTTTGGAGGATAAATATGGTCCAAGAGGTCAGATTGGTAATGTGTGCTTAAGACATACCTAACTGCATAAGGTCTCCTTTAGGCCTAATGGGGTTTTGGCCCTTAATGGGTATGAATGAATTATGGAGTGATTTTATCACTCATTTAATTTTTTTGGGAACTATTAAAAGGATAATTAAATCATGTAAAGGATATTTTATGACCAATATGAGTGAAAGGAAGAATTGAGTATAGATAGAATGCCTAATTAGCCTATTTGAGCAAGTAAGAGAGTGTGGACTTAAGCGAAGAAAAGGGATTATTGAAGGATAATAAACATGTAATTTAAGACCATAATAGGATAATATGATCACACATGTATATATAACATATTTTTTATGTGGATTACTAGGTTAATGGACCTAATGAGCCTAGATGAGGTATGTAGAACGAGTAAGCCTATAAGGCTAGTTGAGTGAGATTGAAGGGTAAAAAGTGAAAATAAAGGATATAATCAGTTGAATATTATAAATAATTGTTATAATATTATTATATATCAAATTTTACTTATTTGTTTCTAAATTTACCTAGGGGTTTGCAGCCTCCTTGTAAGATAAAGCTTGTAGAAGACTAGTTGAGTGGGTGCTTAACTAGGTAAGGGTTGGAGCTCCTTGTGAAGTTGGTGCTTCACTAAACTATGGATCTTGAAATTATAGGATTTTATTCCATATTAATGTTTAAATTGTTTTTTAACCCAATAATGTTTCCCACATATCTCTTTTATTCTCTTATGATATGCTTATATGGTTGTTTATGTATGCTTTGATCTTTTATGTGAATGAATAATTCATGGAATGATGAATGGAATTGAATAGTTATTTTTATGAAAATTATTCACCTATCCCCCCTCTCAGTATCTACTTCCAAAAATTTATATTAGAGTGTAGTCCTTTGGCGAATGCCTAACAACCTAAAGGAGATCATATGAGAGCAAGCATGGCTAAAGTACAAGGAGGTTGCCTAAAGTTGGTCTATGATGGATTCATAGTATTTGGTAGCATGTAAAAAAATGATTGTGTTGATAATTAAGTCATGGAATCATCAAGAGAGATCAAAGGCCAAGATGGTTATCAAACAAGGTATGATATTTTTAAAAAAAAATATAGATTTCTATGAAAGCAAAATGAGCATAAAACTATTGACAATAAGAGGGAACAATAATAGTACATAAGGAATCTATAGGCTTAGGGGGAGATATCAAGACAATTAATAAACCCATAAAAAGTATGAATAAGTTATAAAAACATTGTGGTAGCCAAGTGTGGATAATAGAATATGATATAACAAGTACATAGATAAGAAGGTGCATGTATATGAAACTATCATAGATAAATAGAGTGTTTTTTAGAATATTGGGTATGAAGTTGAGACCTATTTGAGGTATGTTTGATCCTTCATATGGTATGAAAGTATATACTTGTTTGTATTTATATGGTGGCTAAGCATATATGCTTAAAGGTAACAAAATCTAATACAGAAGTTCATTGATCATGAGTCTCAAGAATGCACATGAGTCATAGATTGGTATGAAAGACCAATACATGAAAGGACATGTTCAGATGTCCACATAAGCAAACAACAAGCAATTTTTAATGGATCCACATAGAAAGACATTTTCAAATGTCTACATATAGAAGCATGAAATATCACACACAAAGGACATGGGAACATATCCAAGGCAATCAAATAGAGAAGTGGCATATAATCTAATGAAAAATGGCATATTCGAATACCCTCAAAGATGTAAGAAGCATAGGAAAACAATCAAGTGTAATTTAGGAACTAAAAATGAAAACATGTATAACTATGTAATACAAATCTATGTAAATGCTAGGATTCATATATATTGAGGCTAACTAGTGATAGTCAACAAAAAATATGAGAAATGAATAACAATGATTAAAATCAATATAAATCAATGCATAACTAGAATTTATAGTATGTAAAGATAAAACATTGTTATAAAAACTATGTAAGAGATACCCCCAAGTGGGCAAATGTATAAATGTATAAATATGGATTTGTGTAAATGCCCCTACTGGGTAAATGATAGTTGATTTAAATTAGTGTAGTGGAATAGAGTCCTATCTAGAATCTGTAAGCACTCGATAAGAACAAATTAAGTATACGTGTCTAAGAAAATTGACTATACTAAGATAACTAGTAATATGCAATATCTAGAAATTAGTAGAAATTTAAACATAGAAATGCATTCAATCTATACAATTTTTGTGTTTTTAAAATATGTGAATGTTTTTATGTTTTATGAGTATAAGATATATAGATAAAAATGAAATTAAACTATGCACAAGGAGTGAGAGACATAAAGAGGCATGCACAAGAGTATAAACCATACTAACCAATGAGTCTTATGGGAGACTCACCATCACCATGAATTGTGTTAAATAGGGGAACTATGATCATGTGTGTGGTGTGAAAGGGAAATTATGAGCCCATGATCTAGTGTGTTATTTAATATAAACTTGAAACTATTTTAGTAGTGATGTTATGATGTTGTGGCACTGACTATGATGCCCTATAAAATATAGGGGTCTTAGGTGCCCATTTGGTATAATTAGAAGTTTAGGTGATGTAGTAGCCCTATGATGAGAACCCCTAGACTCAAATAAAATTAATATAGATGTAAACTAAGTAAAGGAAAGTCATATAAAATTTATGACATATCTTTGATGTAATGGTCTCTCTAGTAATGGTTTTTGAGGGACAATATGCATGCATGTAGACACTATAAAAGTATACCTAGCCTACTTTGAGGACTCTACTAAATTTTTTGATGTATACCTAGGAGATATACTCTATTATGTGACTGATACCCATGAAATATCTAGTATTGGAACTGGGACTAGAACTGGTGTTGGTGTTAGAACAAAAGATGTAAATTGTGTTATAAATACCTATGGGATGGGACAAAGATACTCATATGGGACACCCTCAATATTAACCACTTGGGTATCATGTATATACTCAAGGAATTAGTGTACTATAGATTGGATGGATCAAACATTATATATCCATGTCCTAAAAAATAATATATTGAATACACCCACACTAGGTACTACTAGGAACTGAGTGGCTATGTGTGCTAGTCCAACATATAATGGAAACAAAATATCCATAATAGAGCCTTGAAATTGGCCACTGAAACCACTAATGACTATATTAGTAGGGAATATATTCCACTATGTGTATCCCAAGTGATATAAAAGTTTCATGGTATACATGTTTATGCTAGACCCATTATCAACCATAACACTGTGAATATGATGATATATATATATATATATATATATATATATATATATATATATATATATATATATATATATATATATATATATATATGCTTGTATGAAGAGTGAATGTAAATCTATGCCATCATCCACAATATCCTATTATGAAAATGTGATAAGTGGTCTAGGTGGCACTGTAGTGTGATACATGCCAATAATGTTATGCAAGGGATGTGTCTCCTATGTAACTATGTGATAGGAAGCTAGTGGTGGATGAACTTCATATGTATAATGAACACCTAATGTGCCTACTACCTCATTAGTTGTATGATTTGGGAAAGGATATGAAAATATACTAAGTACCTTTGCTTATGTTTGTTATTTTGGTGATTTTGTGGGTGTGCCCACATTAATAATGTTTGCCTCAATGAGATATTGTATCTTGTGCTTCAGGATAATGCATCTATTTGTCATGTGTCGTAGTGCCTTGTGATATTCACAAAATGCATTTTAATCATAAATACTTGGAAGAGGCCATGTCATAGAAACCTATTTAAAAGTAGGGAGAGATATGACATTGCATTCCAATAATTATTATAGAACTCATGTTGGTGACTCTAGTATACTAATGAAGACTCTACGCTAAGGAGCTGATAAAACCAATTTGGGAGAAGGCTCTGAAACTATGTTGACTATGGTATTTTGATCACTTTTGTTTTATTTGATGCTAACCTTATATGGATGTTTTTTTTAACTATTAATAGTTGAATTTGATCCATTTATGTACTTGAGTTTTCCCATTGCTAAGAGCTTAACCTCTCTTTCCTTAACTATGTGGCACATATCAATAAATGTGGGAAACTACTTAAATAAGATGGATTCATGAAGTGATGGTAATAGACTCTATTTAAATATATCTTGAAGTTCTCTATCTAAAATGGGGCTAGTCAATTTTGATAGTATTATCTTATATCATAAGACATAATCAGATATGGGCTCATTTGATTTTACTTTAGCTATGACACTTATGCATATGATATATTATCACTGATGTTGATAGAGAAGTGTTCTATGAACATATATACTAAAGGATTGAATGCAGTAATATATTGGTTTTTAAAATTATAGAACCACTTTAGGACATAATCCTTGAGATTACATGGAAATAACTTTATAAGAAGCCAATTTTTGGACACATAGTCTAATCATACTACATGAAAGGCTCTAAGGTGATGCTTTGGGTCACCCTTTACATCATATAATGTGATCTTGGGTGCTATGAAACCAAATGGAAAAGGATTTTACCCAATGTGATGTGATAAAGGTGTATGTAAGAGAATGGTGGAATCCAAGGCATGCAATTGGTTAGCTACTCCCTGATAAAGATGTAACACCTTAGATTGTAGAGAAAGAACCTATTTAATAAGGTAATTTACATATGGAGGAGAATAACTATCCATAAGTGGTGTATTTGTCACTCATGGTAAAATAACAAGCTTGGGTTGTGCTATCTAAGTTGGTTGAATGGGCCCTATTAAAGGTGTAACAACATCATTAACTGGAAGGGTTGAAGATTGACCATTGTTTTTATTATTTTTGGTTTCTAATATGGCCTATAAAATCTATGCATGATCATGGTGATATCAAATTATAACTATAAATCCCTATAGTACCTCATCCTTATTCATAACTATATCATTATCATTAAGTGAAGGTAGTGTGTCTTGATCCTCAATATGGATATAATCTTGTTCTTGGTTATATGGTTTATCCTTGAATGCATTGTCACTAAATTCCAAATAGTTAGGGTGTGAAGGATTCATATCTAGAGTTGTAATAGGTTCCTTATCCTTGTTATAGGTTTAGATAGCTAGAATGTGAATATGCTCTATAAGATTACCACCTAATCTAGCATGTCTTCTTAAGGGAAGAGAGAGTTTTTTTAGATGACATATAACAAATAAATTTAAAAAGAGATACTACATAAGAATATATTAATTTTTAATAATTAATAGTAGATAATGAAAATATGATTAAAAAATGATATAAACCCTAAGAGCATCAATATTAGGGTTTTTGAAATCTAGGGTTTCTTTTGTAATAATTTAAATTAGATGTAGATAAATTGAAAACCTAATGTAAAATTAATTTTAATTATTTAGGTTCTCTAAATAAAATCATAAAATTATAATTACTCATCCCTAAATTTATTGCATAAAAATAGGAATTAATGTAAGCTAGAGTTTACATAAACATGTAATTCCGATGTTTGGTTAAAGGGATGAGATGTCTAAATCAATTAAATAAATATGTAATAATTAAGTACTAATTTGTTGTGATTTTGACCGTGTTTGAATTTTTATAAATAATAAAAAATAGTTATAAATATAGACTTATATAAATACTGACTATTGTAGATGATCTAGGTTCTAAAACTTGAGATCATGGTAGTAATCTGTGTCATCAATAATATCCTAGTATTTATTTGTTCACTAGATAGTAACACCTAGTTTCGATAGTATCACTATCCATATGTAGTGTCTTCAATGTAACAATAATGTACCCTTTGTAGGACTATTCCTATTTTCAAGGAGCACCTATGCATATATCTATATGTTCTATTCCTGTATGACCGAAACCTATAACTCTCCATTATACCTAAAAAACTTTATTTGATGTGAAAAATTTAATATCCTTACAAGTATGGCATACTAAATAATTTTATGTGTGTTATTAGGATGGAATAGACATCCTCAACACCCCACATGTAGAGAGTTGCCTACATACCAATACTCCAAGGAGGGATCAACTCCGACGCAGTTTTCCCACCTAGTGTTTGATGTATATGCAAGTGAATGCTATAATGAGAGTGGCCTTGGATGCTTTCAATGTGCTTGAGCTTTGAAATGTTTAAAAAATGGACTTATAGATTTTTTATTTGGTAGTATATATAAATTAGGGTGGAATAGGGATCAAATACCTTAATTTTGAACAAATTTATCTTTTGTTTGAAGAACTTTTTCATCTATTTTCCATCTAGTGAATAGAAGTGGATTAGACTTGTATTTATATGGTCATGTTGCTTGTATCGATAATAAAATGAGATTATGAAAAACTTAGGAGGGGTACACATTTTAAAAACTATCCATAATGAAGAGATAAGTCTAATAAAAATGGTTCGCAATTGGGGACACTAGCTCCATTTGGCTATAGTGTCCCAAATGTGGTGCTAATGCCCTTTTGCTAGACTGCTAAGAAAGTTAGATTGGGATATAGGATTATAATTATAGGATTGTTTGTTGATTATAGGTAGGTGAATATGGTCTAATGAATGATTGGAAATGTAAGTCTAATTCTCAAATATAGGTCTATGGCTAGCCTAAGGATAGGTTGACTCAAGTGACACTCTTAGCATCTATTTTCCACTTTTAAGTGATTACACCTTGAATGTGCTTGAGATTTGAAATGTTTGAAAACTAGGCTTAGGGCTACTATAGATGGTAGTATGTATAAAGTAAGGCAAAATAAGGATAAAATACCTTTATTTTGCACAATTTTATCTTTGGTTTGAATAACTTTTGCATCTATTTTCCATCTAATGAATAGAGGTGGATTAGACTTGTATTTATTGGGTTTTGTTGCTTATACAGATGAGAAAATGATCTTAGGCCAACCTTTGGAGGGGAACACATTTGAAAAACTATATGTTGGGAAGAGGTATGGATAAATATAGTAGTAACTAGTTAAGGACATTACTTCCATGTGGCTTTAGTGTACCAAATGTGGTGTTAATGTCCTCTTTGTAGTCTACTGAGCAAGTTGAGTTTGGATATAAGAAGAATTCTGGGACTATGTTTTGATTGTATGTAAGTGACCATGGTCTACTGAATGACTAAAAAATTAAGTCTAATTCTCAAGGATAGGTCTATGGATAGCTTAGGGATAGGTTAGCTCAAGTAACACTCTTAGCATCCAACTACACTTTTAGGTGATTATAGTAGGAATGAAATAAAATAATCAATCGAGATACACATTCATAAATGGATTGCTATCAAATGAAACTCTAATTTAACTATATTTATAAAAATGATAAATGAAAAGGTAAAGTGAAAGAAAACCCTACAACAAAGAAGATATATTTAGGTCTTTGGATCAGATGATCTCTATAAAATGGTCTCTCTCTTGATCATCATGTGCATAATCATAAATAAATCTAGTAAAAACACTTAAGGGGGTAAAGATAATGAAAGGAAGGGCATAACTGCCATTCAAATGTGTATATTGCAAACATAACTTTAAATCCTTATATTAATCAAAATATTTATTTTAATAATCAAATTTGAGTTTATCATAATTAATTGATCAAAAAATTTCCAATATGTTAGTAGGGTTAAAATTTATGGATAATATTTACACTATAACAACAAACATATACATAAAAATAAATGGCTGGTCCAATAATCATTGAATCTATAAACTAGTCTCTCACCTGATCGACATGTGCATAGTCATAAAAAATTTAGTTAAAATGCTTAAAGGGAAAAAGACAATGAAAGGAAGGGCACAAACACAATTAAAATGTGTAGATTGAAAACACAACTTCAAATCCTTATATTAATCAAAATATATATTTTGACAATAAAATTTGAGTTCACCATAATCAATCGATCAAAAAATTACTAGTTAGATAGTAGGGTTATAATCCATGGATAGGATTTACACTATAACAATAAGAAAATTCATAAAAATAAATGGTTGGTCCAATAATCACTCATAAAAACAAAGAGCCAACCCTTTGTGAGTCCAATCTTAGGATATATATAGAAATTTGTTTTCCAAATGAGTGTTGATTTTTTTCCTCCAAAAGGATTCTTCAATTTTACCTTCAAAATATCCCCAAGGGACACACCACTTTTCCAAAAAACACTTATTAAGCCTCCAAAAATACAAAAAAAACATTAAATTAGGCAATTAAAAGGATCCAAAACAAAATACATAATAAAAATGTGAACAATTCTTAGTACACATAATATTTTCAAAAATTGAAAAGACCAAATCATTGGGGCTTGAGCTAGATTTTCATGGTCATAGATGGATTGAAAAACCAACTTTCAGGGCTCAATTTATGATGAAAATACCAACCCCAAGTCCTTTATCTTAAGTGAGAAAATTTCCACATTTGATATAGATTTTAATTTTTATTAAACAATTTAATAAAAAATATAAATTAATTATTATATATTAAAAATTGAATTCATTTTAATTAAATTAATTTAATACTAATTTTTAAAAATTTAATTAATTAAATTTAAATTGATTCTAGTGTGATTGGAAGTTATTTTCATTTTCTTCAAAACACTCTTTGTTTTATGTGCTTGTAGCTATAAGGTAATTTGAAAGTACTCTATGTGGTATGATACAAGCCTTTTGGTGTGTTTACATTTAGTGAAGAATTTTTAAGTTAGGCATTCAATTTGGTGTCCTTAGAAGCATTCTCATTGAGTGGTTAAATATTTGTGCAATTACTAAAGTAGGCACACAATGATATAACTGTGACTTGGCATATTTCAGCTTGTGAAGCATTGAAATTATTATGATCAAATATATTATTTTATACCATCCTTTCCTCTCTATTTTTAAAAAAAATAAAAATAAATTACCTTTCCCTTTAAAAATTGGTGAAGCAAAAACATAATATTTGTTCAGAATTAAGACCAAGTTAGCAATAATTCCATTTAATCAAGACATTGAGATTTTGGTGGTAGTAGTTTCCTCTCTTGGAAGTTATTTCAAGCAGGCTTCATCATAGAGCCATATACCTATAACTATGCCATATATTTATTCATCTATCAATTATAAAATGGAGGAAAAAAGTTCCTTATTGTCCCCTACTTTTCTCTCTGAGTACTTAATCTTCTAAGTGTTCTTGGAGTAATATTTTTGGGGCAAATAAAAAATATTTATATGAGGGATTTATTTGAATTTGTTGAAATTTTGTGCCTTTCACATTGAAATTTAGTTTTTTTTAAATTTTTAACTACCATATTTTATAGCATGTCAGAGCCTACTGTGTGAGTGACTAGGTCCCAATCTATCTATGAGAGATTGATCAATTCACCCTTATAAATCCATAGAAGAACCTAAAATGGTATAGGTAGGCCTAGAAAAATTATTACCCCCATCAAATCATCTTGTTAATATTCCCTAAATTAACCTTTACCCATGGACACCCCTATGTCTTGGATCACTAGGTATGTTATAAATATCTCTAGAGTTATCTATGATGTACCTAGGAATATAGAGAGGTACTTTCTAAGATTCACATATGGTTTAGGAAGGAATACCCAAGAGAATATAACATAAATAATCTTAGGTCATGTAAGGACATACCAAACATAGAAAAGAGCATAATAGATCCCAATATACCTAGTCAAGATTCCATGTTGACTCAATAATAAAGAAATTGAAAGTGACAGTTGTCTAGCTATCAAGGATGTTAGGTGTGAGAAAGAACTATTTTATCTACCTAATCAATTGTTAAAATTGTAGACAATAATGTAGGAAACAAAATTTGGCCCATACTTGATTAAATAGTGGGCTTAAATTTTATTTTACACATGCATCAAAATGGCATCAAAATTGAATGTAAACCAAGTAATAATAACATTATTCTAGGTATGGTGTGAAAGGAAAGATTAGTTAAAAGATATAAAAGATGAATTTAGTCTTAATGAAGCATGGTTTAACTAGAAAATCTATCAGCATCCCATCTAAATTTCACAATCATCATTTAAAATTTGTAATTACCCAAGTAGTGGGATGATAAAAATTCATGGAAAATTATTTATATATAATAGACATTGTTTCATTTTGTAAACGGCTGAACTTTGTGTAAAGAAACTCTATTTTCACTTTAATGTTGCTTGTTTTCACTTTGTTTTCTTGCCTGTGAATCTTTTCCATAGTTTCTTGTCTTGAGTTAATGATTATGATATGTAAATGATGTCATGATCTATTAATTAATAAATACAATATTTATATTATGTTTATGATAATCTAGTTTACTGTAGGTTCTCTTCCTTTACTTTAGAACACTCTTTTCTTTTTGTGCTTGCTAATATAAGGTAATTTAAAAGTCATGTGTAGTATATTATAGGCCTTTTGGTGTGTTTATATTTAGTGAATATCTTGTGATTTATTCATTAAAGTAGGTGTCATTACAATCTTGACCAATGAGTGGATAAACATTTGTGGAATTACCAAACCAAAAACATAGTGGTCTAATTGTGACTTGGCATATTTCAATTCATGAAGCATTGACATTCTCATGATCAAATATATTATTTTTTCCGCTCATTTCCCCTATAATTTATGTTAATTTTTATACTATAGTATCTTTCCCTTACTTTATAAATTGATGAAGCAAAAAAATAATAACAATTCAGAATCAAGGCCAAGTTAGCAAGAATTCCATTCAATTAGGACATTGAAATTTTGGTGGTAGTAGTTACCTCTCTTGAAAGTTATTTCAAGAAGGATAAATCATGGATAAACACACATAAAAACATATCCTATATTGATCCAACTATAAATCATAAAATTGAGGATGAAAGTCCCTTATTGTACATCACTTTCTTATCTAAGCACTTAATCTTATAAGTATTCTTGGAGCAAGATTTTGGGGCAAACAATAACTAGTGCTAAAAGGGATTTATTTTAATTTGATAAAATTTGGTGCCTTTTATATTTAAATTTTTTAATTTTATAACCTTATTAACTACTATATTTTATAACATATTGGATTTTGTTATGAAAGTGTCTGGATCCCAATCTATCAGTGTGAGATTGATTAGTTCACCATTATAAATCTATAAAAGAATGTAAACTAGTAGAGATATTCTTAGACAAATTGTCACCCCCATAGGATCATCTTGTCAATCTCCCCTAAATAAAATTTTACCCATGTCCACCCTTATGGATTGGATCATTGGGTCTACTATAAATATCCTTGGAGTTGTTTATGATTTACCTCAGAATCCAAATAGGTAGTTGCCAAGATTCACATATGGTGTAGGAAGGACTTCTGAAGAGCACATAACATCTTACAACATTTATATTATAATCTTAAATGTATACCATTAATATTTTTCCTACAAATTTTTCCCCTTCACACTTATGTATGTATCCTATGATTAGTTTCTAAACCTACTTGATGATTTTATCACAAGTTGGGATCAATTTAGTCATACCTTCATTTCTCAATTTAGACAAATCATAGAACCAATGTCATTTAACATTAGTTTTTTTGTATTAAAAGATATCCTAATGAGCATATTAGGAACTTTAATTCTCATTTTAAAAATATGTATAACTGAGTCAAAACTATTTATAGACTTGATGTTTAGCTAGCCTTAGAAATGTATAAAAATGCATTGGACCCATAAAATACCATGTTATTAATAAGGAATCCCTAAGTGGTTGAAATGAATTTAGATTATGATGAATATATAGAATTTAATAGGTATATAAACCCACAAGATTAGAAGATGGCTCCCATTTATAATGATTTACCAAAAATATCACCCTTGAACCTTGATCTTAATGCTAACCAAAACCTACCCATGTTTTAAATGTATACACAATATTTTAAATATTTAATACTTACTAACACTTTCTATCTTATAAGAACCTATAGAGTTTCAATCTCTCCCAGTGCATGTCTTATAGGGTACATCGAGAAAGGGGTTAGCCAACCATTGATGCTTCAAAAGATTATTGTGTCTTTGTATCATTCCTACTATTAGTCCAACTTATTTAGAGTGTATATCCATTTACCTCATATGATTCCTCCCTAAAATACTAAAATCATGAAATATGGATAATTATGAAATCTTAAAACTGTAAAATATGACTAAGTTTGAAATCCATATGACCCTCTAAAATCTAGATTTTGCATTGTAATTCCTAAAGGTTCGAAACCACTCTCAAACATCCTGAAAGTAAATATATAAAATATAACTTATAGTATAAGAAACTATATGTCCATTTCTAAATGTCAAATTATACTTTAAATCTTATTTTATATTTATACTACTTGTTTTGGGGTACTTTCCTACTATTTTGACGAGGTCAACTGTATTATTCATCTTATCCTACTATGATAGCCATGACCTAAAAATTTGACCAGACCAACTCTATCATTATACTATGTTGGATAGGTATATAAATACAAACATAGTCAACCAAGTTGATCTCATTAGGAATATAGTGCACATTACAAAACTTTGTCAGCTCAATCAACCTAGTTTGAAAAGTCCTAATGGCTCTATTTCTCACTTAACAAGGTTGACCTAGATGACTTTTTCAACTAAATTTGTACAAGGGTTTAGGCTTCATTTATGGCTATAAATACCCCATTAACTTTATTTTTAAAGAGAGGATAAATCAATTACATATAATTATTATTTTCAAATCTGATTATATAATCAATATGAGGTTTCATTGCTTATGTTTTTTCCCTTGAAGGAGTATCACTTATATTATTTAAGTCTTAGATGCATAGGAGATGTCTTATAGCCTAGAGTTGATTTATCCTTGTGATCCTTATAATCCCACAATAACCTCTTATAAAGCACCATTGGATAAGGGAGAGATTGAAGCACGATGGGTTCACTTCAATGAAGGTAAGTATATTCTTAAGCCTTTTAAATTTAGGTAAGTATATATTTTAGAGTTAATATATATTGATTTGTATCTCTCTTTACTTATATGTTCTTTATCTATAGATAGATGTGTCTTTTCATTTTTATTATCTTCCCTATTTGTGCCACAAACTTTATTGAACACTAGATTAGCTTGGATATGTATTTATTATATTTGATTGTATGATGGTTTAGTATATTAGCTTGTTTAACATTATTTACAATCATAGAGACCTATATAGGGTTATCACATGATGGTGTTTTCCTAGAGGCCTTAGAAACCTATCCTTTGCCATAGTGTGATAAGATCCCCCTTAGTAGGTTTAGTGGATCCATTATTGACCATGAACCCAATTTAAACATATCCAAAAATGTACTTGTTAGTTGATTACCTTATTTGAGTTGAATATTATTAAGTAGGATAAGTTATATAATTGTATAGTTTCACTTGCATACATTCTGGTGAACCTGATGTGAATCTAACCCTTGTATTTTTTTTAAAATTTTTAGTTATCATATATATAGTCAACTAGATCAACCCTTGTGACGTAGTTTAACATTCTATGTGTAGGTTTTCAAACTTTGCAAGCTTATTGACCTAGTTTGACACTCTATTTGCATGTTTTTCAACTAAATCAAGTATGTTTACCTAGTTGACTCTTTGTGTGTAAGGTTTCAACTAAGTTGAGCTGGTTAACTTAATTTTATTTTCTATGCATAGGCAATTCAAAATTCTTAGGAAAAATTATTAAATTGACCTAGTTGACCTTGTTATATTTTCTAGGTTCACTCTTACCAAATTAGTAATTTAATTTTGTTAATTATCTAAACCTCTCATTTCTATTTCTTAGTAAAATAAATCAATAAATCAATAATTTAAAATTCTATTCTATTTTTGCAAATTTTTAATTTTTTTCTAAATTTATGTGCACAATCAACTAGGTTGAGCTTGTTGACCTAGTTTGTTTTGGATTTTTATAAAATAAAACTAAGTTGAGATTTTTGACTTAGTTTGTTCTAGCCTTTTTTTAAATTGCTAATTTTCTTCTGAAAATTTAACTAGATTGACCTAGCCGACTCCGTAGTACTTGTACAACCTAGTATAATTTATTCTTACTATTTTTCTTCCCAAAAATCAACTAAATCACACTAGTTAATTTTGTAGGTCCTGGTTGACATAGTTAAGTAAGTGGTTGACATAGTTAAGTAGGTGACTGACTTAGCTTGTTTTCACAATCTAGTAGGTGGTCAATATAATTCAATAGGTGGATAAACTAGTTTAGTAAACTAATAAATTCATAATTATCTCTTGTTTTTAGCTTCCAATTAGTTAAGAACACTACATAGTTAAGGATTTAGATTATAACCTCACTTTTATTATTAATTTAGATGAAACTATTGAATTCCTTCCTTCATGTCTTCCTAATCCCAAACCAATTACTACCTAATGAAATATAGCTAATATCACTCACCCAAATCCATCCCTTACTACCAATATAGGGAATGTTCCTCCTAACAATGCTAACATTCCTACCACTAGTAATATTACTCCTCCCATTGATATAACTCAAATTATTTCTCAAATGATTCAACAAATGAATGTTATACAAATAAATAACACTTTACAAATGTTTCAAATGCAATTTCATATCTTACAAGTGACTAATCAACCACTTGAAGTCATCATGCCTAAACCAAATCAAATTTTTATCCCTCTTCCTCTTAGAGATGCCAATGAGAATATCATCCCTCAATCTACTTTGTATAACAAAATTATCCAACATATTAAAAATTAACCTTTATCTCTATTTATTGAATCCACAAACATTGGAAACATTTCTCCAATTATTACATATAATAGAACTAAGGATGCCACCATCTTTCTTAAATATTTTGGTAATCTCTATAAGGAATGGTTCCAAATTAACAAGTTTGCTACCACCAAAATCCTAGCCAAAACCTTTTTTGGTGATGTGCTTGATTGGTATCCCTAGACATTCCATTACATAACTAGAGAATTTATTCAATGCTCTAGTAAAGGAATTACAACATAATGACTTTCCAAAAAATTACCTTAGCCATTTATTAATGACAAACAATTTTGCTCATACTTTTATCAAATGATGGAAGTCTCTATCTTAAAAATTGGACCATAATATGGATGATGAAACTCTTTTAAAACTATTTGTTACTGATTTTAAAGCTCCTCTTAAATACAAAGTTAATATTTTTTCCCCTTAAAATTTATAATAATCCTTAGACAAAGCAAAAAGAAAAGACCTTATTATGACTTAATTTGAATCACCTCAAGCAAATACTAAGGAACCTTTCCAAACATTTTATCATAACATTGATTCATATAAGCCTCCCCAACCTCAAAAGGGAGCATCCAATTCAACCAATTTTAACCTAACCCACCCTCCCTTGATTCTCGAAGAACTTAACAAGAAATTTTCACCCTTTGAATCCATGAGTTTTGATCCTTATAAACCTCCTCCAAAATGGTATAATCTTGATAATTTTGCTAGTGGGATGCTACAATAGGTCACTCTCATGAGACTTATTGTGATATTCACTAATTTATTATTGCTTCCTTGCTTGGTCCACATTTTAATCTTGATACTATTATGCACCAACATTATCAAGACTATCTTCAAGCCTCACAAGTCTAATCTAAAGAATCATAATTCTATCAACATCACTTACCTACTGATTAAAAATAACTACATCATACCTCCACACCATCCACTAATATTGTCTAAACCATAGTTGATCCTTATTATTAAATAAATAAGTAAAGTCTAATGAACATGAAAAACTTGAAATAGGTGGTTTCATCTATCAAACCTCAAACTCTTAGGTCATATGAACCAAAGGAGTAACTAGTTCAAATGCTCACTCCAAAGCACATCATACATGTTCCTCCTTTAGCTTATAAACCTATTAATACCCCTCATAAAATTATGTTAATTTAAATGTCCTAAAAATCCAACATATCAACACATTTACCCATCTCCAATTACAATAGAAATCCCAATGTGATTCATTCTAATTGTTTAATTTCACCTCACTCCATATCACATGTTGGGGCATCTTACGATGCCCATCCACATACCACTTTAGATGTTGGGGCATCTTGAAATGCCAATACCTATATTAAATTACCCATTATGGCATCCTAAGATACCCACTCTTATTTTAAATTGTATAATAAAAAACAAATTTAACTTCAAGAAACCTTCAGAGACACATAGGCTTGTATTTCACATGCTCATCTTTGATATAGATGTTAGAATATATTATTATTATTATTATTATTATTATTATTATTATTATTATGATTTTCTCATGTTTATTTATTTATTTTTCACTTTATTTCATTTAGTTTCATTTTACTTAAATCATTGTTTCCTTTGGGTGCTTTGGTTTTATTTTACTTTAGAGATTGTGAGTTACATTATAATACGTTAGATAGGACTGAGTCTTCCTCATAAAAACACTTTAATAACACCTTTATTTAATTTGTGGTGATTTGGTATCATTTTAAATATTTTATGTCATTATTTGGCTTAGTATCTTTATGATTATTTTACCCTTATTTACTTCCCCCTTTTTTGGGATGATCATTTACTTTCCCCCTCTTTTGGGATGAATATTTAACTCCCTCCTCTTTTGGGATGACTATTTACTTGCCCAACTCTTTTAAAATGATTACTAATTTCATTAGTGATTATGCTAATAGTATGGATTCTATAGTGACATGAATTTTATATCATAGCCTCTTCCATTTAGTATCATTATTTTACCTCCTTGAGATCAGCTAAGAGCATATTCATCATTATATCAATTATTACATGGATGGATCTCTCATGATCCCCATAATTCCCTTATTTTATTTCATATAAGGTACATAGAGGTTAGTTTTGATATTACATACTTAATTGTGGTCAAGTCTAGGAGTCTTTAGACACCATGGTTTCTAGGTCCTTTGCTATAGTGACTAAGTATAAACTCTCTTGTGTTCATCACCCATTTCACTCATGATTGGTTCTATGAATCCATATGGATGAGGAATAGAAAAATCCAAAAGAGTTAATATCCAAATCATAAAAAAAGGCAAAATCAAAAGGAAAATACAATCTAAAAAATTAGATCACACCAAATAATGTGATCTATATTTGGGATATATCTTATTTTAATCAAGTATCAAAATTCACAGTTGGCCTCATGATAGAGTTGAGATCCATTGGGGTGTGGTAGGCTAGTAGACTGGGGTAAGAAGTCTCATTATATCATTTATTATATAGTTCCACCTAATTTATCACACAAGTACCCAATCTTCATAGTAGATCATTGGGTTTGTAAGGGGTCCAAAGGAATGGAGAACACATTATGGGAAGGTAGGTCTATTTTAAATTTCATGCATATAGCCTTCATGGGTTGAATTATGTACATCACTAGTTAACCCAAGCTTATGTTCATTAGTCAATGTTTCTTAATACCTTAATGTCGATAAATTTTTATAAGGATGTTCACATCACCCATTATCTAGTATGTCTCATTCTTGATAAGGATGTTCACATCACCCATGTGGAACCTCACATCTCCTATCAGCATCATATTTTACTGATATTATCCTTGTTGGATATTGATTTTATCTAATCACAACCTTGATCACCTCTAGCTACTTATGCCTCTTTTTTTCTAATTTTTGAGTTGTATTATAATGCCTCATATAGGAACATGTTTTCCTCACAACCATCCTTACACCATTTGATTACCATACCATGTCATTTTCATACTAGTCATGTCATTAGGTGGTTGCATTTTCTTACATAATACTTAGAAAAAACACTAAGTTTGATTTGTCATCCTTTAGAGTTTTGAATTCATCTATCTATCTGTTCTTGTTTGATTATTTTTGACTTCACTTATCTTACGTAGGATATTTTATATGCTTACATATTTTTATTTATTTATGAATTGACACGATTATCTTACATTTTGATTTACATTCTCATTTTTAATTACTTATAATTTATTTATATTCATTTGACATACTTGTATTACATCTTGACTTACATTTCATATTCAATCATTTATGATTTATTTATGTTTGATTCAACATGCTTATCTTACATGTGGTTATATTTCAATTAATTAAATATCTTTGTTAGATTTTTTATTGCATTGATATCTTATTTAATTACAATGTGACTTAATGTTTTCTACATTCCTTTTTATCATTCATGTTTTACATTCTTTCCAATGTGATTTAGTGTGTTCTAAATTTATTGGTCATTATTTTTTTATTTACATTATTGATATTTTGACCATCGTAGCTTTCCAAATTTTCTATGTAATTAATCAATTTTGAGAATTACTCATTCCTACTTTGACCATCATACATATGCACACATTGCTTCTACTATTAGTCTTGTATCCGTAGAGTTTCTAAAATGTAGGTATTGTACCCTCCATGATCAAGACTAAGGTGTTTACATGTAGTCATTTTGTACAAAGGTAATTCAAGGTATGTATCTATTACTTTTAGTTACTTTCGTATCATTTCAACATTAATTTCAATATTTCATTTTTAGTTAGCTCAGTTTTATGTGTTGCCATGTTTTTTTTTGAAGCACCATCCCCTATTACACTCATGTGACATGGGATGAGATTTGAGTGGGGCATATGTATAAACATAATATTTTCAAGATTTAATACTTACTAACACTTTATATCTTACAGGAACCTATCGAGTTTAAATCTCTCTGAGTGCATGCCTTAAAGGGTGTACCAAGAAAGGGGTTGGTAAATTATTGGTGTTTTGTAAGATTGTTGTGGCTTTATATCATTAATACTATTAGTCTAAATTATTTAGAGTGTCTATCAATTTAAATCCTATGATTATTCCCTAAAATCCTAAAATATAGTTTAAGTCTGAAATCTTGAAACTCTAAAATATGGTTAAGTTTGAAATCCAGTAGGACCCTCCAAAATCTAGAATTCGCATTATAGCTCCTATAGGTTTGAAACCCCTCTTAAACATCCTAAAAGTATAAATATAAAATATAAATTAAATTAATAGAAACTATATGTCCATGTATAAATGTCAAATTATAATTGAATGTTTATTTTATATTTATACTTCCTATTTAGGTCTACTTTCCTACTATGTTGATTAGGTTAATTCTATTATTCATCTTATCCAACTATGTTAATCAGTACCTATATATTCAAACAAACAAACTATATTATTATAATATGTTGGGCAAGTATATAAAAATGAATTTCATTGACTAGGTTGACCCCATTGGGAATTCAACACACATTATGGATCTCTATTAGCCCAATCGACTTAGTTTGAAAAGGCCTAATGGCTATATTTCCCACCTAATAAGGTTGAACTAAATAATCTAGTTAGATAAATTTATAAAACATTTTAGGGTCAATTTTTGGTTATAAATAACCCCTTATCTTTATTTATAAAGAGAGGATCAATCAATAACACATCATTACTACTCGTAAATATACTTATACAATCAATAAGAGGTTTCATTGCTTAGGTGTTTACCCTTGAAGTAGTAGCACTTGTATTTTGGAAATATTGGATGTATAGGAGAGGTATTTTATCCTAGATATGATTTATCCTTGTGACCCGTATGAGCCCATAAAACCTCTTGCAAAGCAGCATTTTCCAAAGGAGAGATTGAGGTACGACTAGTTCACTTCAACAAAGGTAAGTATATTCCTAAGACCTTCATTTTTCAATAAGTAGATATTTTAAAGTGTTAGAATAATTAATGGTTAAGTGGTGATATTTATGTACCCTTAATAAATTAAATTACATTGGTTAAATAATAATATATTTTATTATTTATCATGAGTTTATTTTGATGTAATTAAATAATAAAATGTATTAAATGGCATTTGGAGAGGTTAGACCCATTAATATGGTGGTTGAAAAAGGTCAAATTATAATGGTTAGATTACTTTACCTCTATAATAAAGAGTTTATATTGTAAGATGTAATAAAAAGAGAGTTGAGATAAATGAGGAAATGTGGAGAACACATTTCCAAGTTATGTGAAGATTTTTAGAGAAGTGAGGGAAAGAAAGACTATATTGGCTATATTTGAGTTTATCATAATACAAATAATCTTTGTGGGTTTTTTCACCTCTTGGAGGTTTTCCCATGCTATATCTTGTGTTCATTATGTGTGTCTCTTTACCATTTATCTCACATCTAGATCCATTGCTTGTATGTATATATTTTATTTTTTATTATGGTATTAGAGTTGGTGATTTGTTAATCAAATGATAAGGTTGTAGATCAGGCTTGTTGTGTTATGTTCAAGCTCATTTTTTTTTTCAAAAATATACTTTTATATCTTTTGTCACATTCATAACTGTGTTGTTTGGTTTCTCTCTTCACCAAGTTCATGATCTATACACTATAAGTGTTCATTGTCAGATTTGACCAACCAAAGCCATTTTTAGGATATTTTCAACCATGTGGAGGACTTACACAGCCTATGGTATGGATTTTTACCTAAGGATTTGGTAATAAAAAAATTATTTCAATTTTATTTTTTATTGTTTGGCATTTAAATTTGTCAAAAATCATTCTTTTAGCCTTTCTAAGCTTTCATAGGATATTTGAGTCCTTTTTGAAGAATTTCAATTTTTCTCTCTCCTCCCAAATATCATTTTTAAAATGATAAAGATAAAAATTTGTAAAATATTATATTTTAGGCTATAAATCTCTATTCTAGTCTCTATTTTCTTAGTTTGGCCATTTTTAGGTAGTTTTGATCTTTACTTTTCTTGATTTGGACTTTTGTAGCTCATTTCAAATTTTTTCTTTCCTCCTAAATGCCATTTTTATCACGTGTGAGCTAAAAATAAGTTAAAATTTAAATTTTTTATGTAAAATTCAATTTTGGATATTTTATTCACTTAGTTTGGCCATTTTAAGGTAGTTTGGAGCTTTACATTGCCTGATTTGGCCACTTGTAGCCTATAAAAGCTCCACTATTGCCAAATTGCATAATTCTTCCAATTGTACAACCTCTTACAGCTAGATAAATTTAAAAAACTCATATTTTAGGAATAAAATTTCAATCTTTAAGGTTTTATATGCTTAGTATTAAGATTTGAAGGCTTCTTACAAGGTTTTAGGGCCTAAAAAGGCCATTTCAAGCATATATGATTTTTTTAATCTCTTGTGAGCATCTATCTATAGTTGGATCAGCACATGAATTTTGAAAAAACCATATTTTGTCTATAAACTCTCAGTTTTAGGGTTGGATCTTGCTCAATGGACCATTTGAAGGCTGTATGTCAAGTTTTATGGCTTGAGATGGCCTCTTCCAACCTAAAAGAGCTCCCTTGCCACCTCCAATGCACCATATCTATGTATTGGCATCCCTAGATAGTAGTATAAATATAAAAAAATAACTTTTTTCAACCAAATTTAGATCTTGTTATGGCATATGCTTAGAAAATCCATTAGAAGGTGAATCTAAAGCTTACAGGGCTTGGTTTGGCCTCTTGAATATCCTCTATTATGCCTAACTTCTAAAACTGTGTCCAAATTCTATGTGTACATGAACTTACTATTTCTAAATGGTTATTAATATTCATTTCCAATGTACTTATTAAATCAATGGTTTTAATAACCCCCCTTAATTCTATGCAAGTAGTGGTAGGTCCCACTTTTGTTGACTTATTTTTATAAACAATATTTAATTATTTTTTTATATAATCAAAAAATACTTTTTTTACATTTATTTAATTTTTTGATTTAAAAATTAGAATTAATTAAATATAATTTAAAACTTGTAGCTTGCATGTGAAGTTTTGTATTGGATAAAGGGAAGTTGGCTAGTGCAATTTTGAAAAACACTTGTAGATCCAAGGTCCTAAAATTGAATCTCAATACAAATATGTTTTTTGATCAAAATTAATTGACTAATTTTAAAATAATTAGTTAAAAAGTCTGGTTATTATCCATGTAAAATCTCACATGTGAAGTTTGTGACACTTTTGACACCCTTGACTAATCATATATTTTGTCAAAGATGGTCATGTGACGAGTCCATATTTAGGTTTTCACATGTTTAAGATTCATTGGGATGTTCATTTATTTTATTTTAAGCCTCCTTATATGAATTCTAGTGTATAAGTTGTCTTATGACACTTGTGACATTTTTACAACACTTGAGATTTTTTCCCTTATTTTGGTTCTTGGTGTTTTTTGAATTGTGTTACAATCAACTAAATGGATAGTGTTGTTTACTCACTAGAATATTTGTTTTTATTGAAAAATCAAGTATAAAACATGTTAAAATTTTTGTTTTCTAAATCATTTTTTGTGTCAATTTAGTAAAAAATGCAAACTTGTAATGTTAAATTTAAAAGGAAGAAGAAATATTCATAACTAAAATTATAATATGATTTATTCCTAATAAGATATATAATTTTTGGATAACTTAGTATCAAATTATTAGTGAGTTTATTGTATGTGAATCATATAACACATTTATAAAATTTAACATTCTTGATTTTAAGCCTATATCCACTCCTATTGAAGTTGATGTTAAGTTTGATCCAAAACCTGTGAGATAAAGCTAAACCCTCTTTACATATATCTTGTTGGTAGTGTGATTTATGTAACCATTACTAGGATAAATATTTCATATGATGTGGGTGTTGCTTCTAAATTTATGTAGGATCAATACTTGGATCAATGAAAATTAGTAAAGTGGATACTTCAGTATATAAAAGGAACTGTAAACTTTGATTTATATTATTCTTCATTTGATAATGACAATTTTAGTAGATTTAATATATATCAATTTATATATTTCCTTGAGTAGATTTAATATATATCAATTTATATCTCTCCTTAATTATGCTAAAAAGAAACAAAGGGAATGACATTAATTATTGAAGTATACACTTTAGGATGACCACACTAGATATAATTAGGCTTTGAAAATATCCTCATTCTTATTAGTTTATGGTTTGGAACCCATATTCCCAATTTCACTCAAGCTAACCACCTAAAAGTTTGTGAAATAATAAATTAAAATCACTGAGAATGTGAATTCAAGACTATTAGACATGCTCTAATTAAAAGAAGCTTAAGAAGAAATCTTATTGAACTTTAGCACACACCAAGGCACTATCAAAAGATGGTCTAACAAAAATGATAAGGTGAAATATTTTAGTATTTTTAATCTAGTATCATTGTGGGATAAATCCCATAAAATTAAAGGCCAACACTCTAAGTTTGATCCAATTTAGATTGGCTCATATTATATATTTGAGTTGTTGGGATAAAACACCTCAAGAATTTAGAATGGAATGATTTTTCATTTCCAATGAATGGATAGTTTTTAAAATTCTACTCGACCATCCCTTGCCTTCCATTTTGATAATAGTCCCACGTTGGTCTGGTAATGTGTGTGTACATATTAGCATATTTTATTGCTTTCTACATTTTATTTAATTAGGTTGTTCTCTTTGTTTTCTAGTTTAGTTTAAATCTTGTTTGTTTCTATTGTGTGTTTCATTTCATTATGTGTTTGCTTGTGTTTTTTGTTCCTTATTTTAACCCTTTTTGTGTGTCTAATTATTGACCTTATTTATATCAAAAATTTATCCAAACCTTTAATTTGATGAAATCCATAGCCTGATCCTTAATAAAAGTAAATCATGATAAAGAAGCAAAAATAGGAAAGTCCTATGAAGTAATGTGATCCTTGCCTAGGTGTGTCATTCACCTCAATGGTTAGGTAAAGTCTTGGAATGTGCAATTCATAATTTGGAGAATAAAATGTAATGTTCATTTGAATAATTTATATACTAAGAATAGTTTCTTTTCTATCTTCTCAAAATTTTGAATGCCAATGATTCATAATAGAGTAAGTGGATTTTAGAATACTTGCATTTTCTTGCTAAAAGGATATCACTTAGCACTTAATTGAACATTCTAAAGTAGATGAAGCCACTAAATTATCTAAGATTATCTGATTACGTAGATCTTTCTAAAAATCTTTTTATCCATGGTTTGGTTTCCAACCCTCAATGGACTTAATAGTAAAATACTTTTTTTAAAGAAAAATATGTAATAATAACTAAGTTTAAAATTCAAAATCCAATGTCTTTCCTCAAAAGTCTGATTCATGTAATCTCCATCATAGGATTTCTAGCCTAGTTGGTAATAGAGAAAGGACTTGAGTGGAACCAAAATCATCTTATCATGACCTAAATTTGTGGCCCATTATAGATACTTGATTTATATCTATTTTATCATGTTTTTTATAGAATTTGGACTGATGGTGATTTATGTTGGTTCTATTTTAGATGGTTGTGATGTAGGATACCTTAGGTAACTATTGGTGTTTTAGATTTCACCCTAGCGAAGTAGAAGATTGTTCAAGTCTTTTACTCAAATCTAGTCCAAAATGGGATTGATCCTAGGCTATGGGTATTCTAATAATGGATCAAACCTTAGGAGAAGGCTGACTTCCTTCTTGATCTATCACCTAAATTAGACCTAATCTAACACTTTTTTGGAAAAGAGATAGAAAGATACAAAAATATATGAAACTGTGTAAAATGGGGTGATGCACTAGTAATTGGAACACTTATACTTCACATAAGACAAACTTATGAGACATATTCAATACCAAAGAGATCAGTTCCACATGAGTATTTCAAAATAAGGCATGAATTAGTTATCAAACTAACATGAGAGGGTATGTAACCACTTTCAAGCTAAACAATAAAACATAAATTACACTTATAATATAATGTGAGAAATTTCAAGCACTTCATGAAGGTGAATAAACTTAGACATAAACAAAGAACATACATTCACTTAACTAAAGTACATGAATTCATAGAATACACTTCAATCTAGCTTGAAAAATGGTGGAATTTAGTCTTTATTACATCATAAGGTGTCATAATACAAATTTGACATAGCCTAAGCAAGCCAAAGCATAAGAGTCTATTTTTATAAAAAATTCTAGATATTTCTTTCTAAAACTATCAGAGAGAGTTTTACATATGGTAGAAGTTGGAACATATATAGAAAAAGGAAGAGAGAGGGTAAACTATGATGTATTAGCATAAGTTCAAGGGTGTTGACTCATGACCTTATTAATGAGGAACAAATTATATAAAATATTTAAATTCCCATTTCCCTTATCCAATAGCCATGTCTCTTCTTGGAACTCCATGTTATTATTATGTGATCTACTGATGAGGACCATGTCTTACAATTGACAAAATTATGCCACATCTACTTTGGGTGGCCAATTGTATTTTCTCATTGAAAAAGTGACCCTAATGATAGGTGAGAATCTCTCCATGGTTTGTATTTGCTTCAATATTGAACACAAGTCCATTTATAGGTGAAAACTAAACTATTAGTTTTCACATAGTCATAATATCCATGAAAACCTAAAAACTACTTGGTTTTGCTTCATAAGTACTAGTCTATCTTTAATCTCTATATTAGGCCTTAAAATATATATTTTACCTATATGGAGCTCTACTATAAATTATTGGTCCTTTTGGTTTGACCTGGATCATGCTTGAACTCTAGTTATTTGTTTTTTACCTTGCTTGAGTCAAATAATGCCCGATTGACTTTCATCACAATGTCTCAGGTTTGCCCTTTGTTTATTGGCTGTCAATTGCCAACTTAGACCATTGACATGTTGACCCATATCACTCTATTATATCTTTCTTGTTTAGATGAATTTTTATCATTAATCCTCTACCATTTTACATGCTATTGACACTTGTCACATATGCATTTGATTTTGAGATCCACTAACCCTTTTGACCTCTACTCACTGTTAGATATGAATGTGCAATCAAATGTGTGTCATTAGATCTACCTAGGACCCATGGTTTGAAATCTAATGGCTATTTATCAGGTATTAAATTTGACATTTTCATGACCATCATTTAATGTCTCAATGGATGTATTTGATGTCCCATAGATAGGCAAATTTAAGCTTGTATGGATTTTTATAGTGGCTTAAAGTTGATGTTTGCATGAATGTATCCTATTATTTGACCAACTTTGAAGATTTATATTTTGAAGTGAAAACATCATGGAGGGAATAAATTTGTTGGAGATGTTCCTGAGATCAAAAGGATTCTACCCACTTGATCCACTAGATTCAAGATATTTCTAAGTGGAAATAAAAAAATGCTTAAACAAGTTTGTCTGTGTGTTTTTGCATGACTGTCTAGTCATTCTAATCTCAATGGATATTTATCAAGGCCTAAATTTGACAATTGCACGATCATTATACTTAGTGTGACTAACTTTAGAACTCCTTAATTTAAGCTAGGAAGCTTGTGTGGACTTTAAAATTGTAGGATATTCTCTTGGCACAATGGAATTTATGGCACTACAATCCCATTGATCACAAGGCCTTCTAAGCTCATTTATAAAATGTGAAAGTAAACTAGTTTGTTTTTTATGTGACATTCTGGTAATAGTCTGGTTCCTCAAATTTGTATAGTCTATATTTTTATCAATATTTCAAGGCTCTGATGATCTACTAAAGCTTGTGTAACTTGGTTCATATTCCTAAACACCATGAAAACTACTTGGACATTTCACCTGCAACTATAGACCTATCACTTAAAGATCATTTAAATCACACTTTAAGATTGATTAAAGTGTTTTAAAATATTTGAAAAATCTATATCATCTCCACTTGAGGTATATCTAATCCTTGTTACATTGGGTCACTCTTCAATCTTGAGTCTACTCCTTCCATTAGACTCTTAGACTAGGCACATTTTGGTATGTAGACCAAATTTTGTCAACATCTTTGGTGACTTGGTTGGGCAACATGCCTACTATGCTCAGGAACTTAGACTAGATACATGAATATTAGATCATTTACATGAGACATGAACCATTTACATTGACTGCAAGACAACCTTTTAACTTGAAAATATAAAGAATTCAAACAAATAGGTAAAGAAACAAAATTGAAATGGAAACTAGCTTAATAAATCAAAGGCAACTAACCTACCAAACAAATATGTAACAAATCACTTATTTAGGACAAGATAGAACTAAACTAATGTGTTATAAAAACACTTAGATAAAAAACCAAAACAACTAACTATGTATAAGGGACTTAGCTTCTTCAATAACAATGATTTAGATGTAGCTCATTAGTTGGGATAGGAAGATCTTCACCATTCATCCTTGTGAGTTAGAAAGCATTGCGGGATTTTTAACTAGATATTGTATAAGGAACACTCTAGAGATAATCAAAATTTGTGTGCCTTATTGGCTTAACTTTGTCTTTATCCCACTTGAGGACCAAATCTACTTCTTGAAGACTTCTTGAAGATGCTCCTTTATCAAAATATCTCTTTACCATTGCTTGATGGGCCTCCATAACCAACATTGACTGATGCCTTATTTTTTCTAGTTCCATGATCTCAACATATCTTATTTCCATTAGCTCATTCTCCAAAATCTCAAGTTGATGCATCAATTCCAAAGTAGGGAATTGAAGAGAAATATGCATTCTTGATTCCTTACCATATACTAGCTTGTATGGATAATTTGTAATTGACCTCATATAGGTAATCCTATCAGCCAACATAGTTGACTTGAATTTGAGATGACATGATATCTGATTGTCTTCAACAATCCTCTTGATTATCTTTAATAAATTCTTATTAGTGTACTTAGAAAGGCTATTACCTTGTGGATAATAGCTTGATGAAGTACTGAGAAAAATACTATGTTGAACTACCCACTAGATGATCTTAGATCCTATAAAATCCATAACATTATTAGAAATTATGGTTGAAGGGACCCTAATTTTGGTAAGAAAACCTTCAAAGAAGTCTAAAGCATTAGTTTCATTGTCTTTTTTAATGCTATTGCCTCTATCCATATAGTAAAATAATCTATGGTAGTTAGGATCCACTTATGTCATAAGCTTTAAGGGAGATTAATAAGACCAATACCATTAAACAAAGGGTTGATTCACTAAAATTGGTTGAAAAGGTAAGTATGCAAGCTTAAATTTCTCAACGTACATAACACATTATTTGTATTTCCTAATCCATGCATGACAATCACCAAATAAACTTGGATAATAATACCCACTTCTCATGATCTTCTGGGCTATGATCCTTGATAAATAATGTCCTCCATCGTGTCTATTATGGAATTTATGAAGCAACCTCTATGTTTGAATTGGTTATATTCATCTTAGTAATATGCCATTGATATCCTTTTTTAACAATACATTATCAACAAGAAGAAAAGGAATTGATTGTAATCTAAAATATCTCCTCTTTGAAGAGGTTAGATGAGAAGGGTAAATACCATCCTATAGATATCTTACCATATCTTGGAACCAAATAGAAGATGAGGTCATTAGTTGCAACTTCTTCATCATTTGACACAATAACTAGTTTATTAGTCTCTTACAAGTCTTGGGATAGATGTTCATAAAGTCCTTTGCCTCTAACCAACTTTGTGACCTTGATATCAACACCATAATCCATGAATTTGGTTATCCAACGAACTCTCTTGTCATTTATATCTTTATATAAGAGGAAATCCTTAACACTTGGATGTGAAACCATTAGATGTATATTATTATTAGAGAATAAGTACCTAAACTTTTTAATAGACCTTATGACTAAAAGTACATGCTTCTCAACAAAAGAATACCTTGTTTCATATTCTTCTAAGCCTTGACTAAATAAGCATATTGGATTCTCTAAAGTCTATTTATTTTATTGCATAAGAATACATAAAATTATGTCAATGTTAACATATGTGTATAAGAATAAATCCTTTGTGAAGTCAGGGTTTAGGAGTGTAGGAACACTAGTTATAGCTTCCTTGATTTCTTCAAAACTTCTTACTCCTTTGAACCAACATAAACTTTGACCCTTCTTTAGCATGACTATGAGTGGCCTCAATAAAGAAACAAAATTTAAAATGCATCTCCTTATGAAATTGATCTTACCTAAAAGCCTTTGCAAGGCTTTCTTGTGTTTAGGAAAGGAAAGTGAAAGAATTAAGTCTATCTTATCCTGATCTATGCTTGTACCATTTTTTGAAATCACATGTCCAAGAATCATACCTTCATGTATAGAGAAAACACACTTTTTTAGATTCAAAGATACTCCAAATTCCTTTCATCTTTCAAACACTTGTTTAAAAGTGAACCATATGCTCATCTACACTGTTAGAAAACATTATTATGTCATCTAGATAAACAAGTATAAAATTATTGAGGGGACCCTAAAATGACATGTCCATGAATTTATAAAAAGTGCCTCCAAAATTACATAAGAAAAAAGGTATCTTTATGTATGAAAAAGTCCCCCACTTTGTGGTGAAGGATATTTTGAATTGGTCTTCTTCATTGACCAAAATATGGTTATATCCACTATATCCATCCAACAAAGAGAACCTTTTTGAACCTAAAACTAGTTGTAGAATTTGTTCCATTGATGGAAATGGGTAGTGGTCTTTTAGAGAGGCCTTATTCAAGTCATGAAATTCAACACATAGTCTTAGTTCATCATTATTTTTTTGTACTAGGACAAGGTTTGCCACCCAAGTTGAGTTCTTATTTTAAAATATTATAGCTGACTCAATGAGCTTATGTAGCTAAAATCTCATCAAAGGTTCAATATTTGGATTAATAAGCCTTTGTATCTATTTGACTAGGCTATTCTCATCTTCTAACTTAATGGTATGTTGAGCTAGAATTGGATAGAATCCTTTAAGGTCACTATACTTCCTTGAAAAGACATTTGCAAAACTTGAACATAATTCAATAAAAGTTTCCTTCTCTGAAAATGTGTAAACTTTTCCCAACTTTAAGATCTTACCAGTTAGAATATAGACATTTGTATAGTGTTCCTCATTTATAAATATATTTTTTCTTTTATCAATTCATCATCTCTACTGAATATGTTTTCAAGGGTGACCAGCCCTTTAGGCAACTTGTTTATCTTTAATTGCATAATCTGATCATCATACCACTACAAATGTTTGTCTTAGTTCCTTAAGGAGAACTCAGCTTCCTCTTATAATAATTTGATAATATGAATATCATCTTCAAATACTTTCCAATTGTCATGGTTGTCTAGGAGAAAATGTCTTACAATTACCTTGTTGTGTTATTGAATATTTTCATTTTTATGTCATCTGGAATACTGAATTATGACCCAATAGCAGCTAGCCTGTCTGCATGCTTGTTCTTATTTCTTGATATGGCCTAAATATTGAAAGATTAAATCCATTCAACTAGGTCCCATACTATATGCTTATAGGACCTATGAAATGGGTTCTCTCATATATTAGGTCCCCTTACTTGGTGAACTATCAGTTCACTATTTCTAGAAACTTGTAAAGAATTGACCTTAATCTTTCTTGCCTATTGCAAACCATACACTAGTGCTTCATATTTAGTAATTTTATTGGAAAAAACAATCTAAAACTTGAGATAAGAGAAATAACTTTGATTGGATGGATAAATTAACATCATTCTAGGTCCAGTGCCATGTTTGTTCCTAGATCCATGAAAATATAGTTGCCACAAGCCACCACTAGGCTGATCATCTTTCATCAATGTTGGAATTGATGAATCAATTTCATGAAGATAATAGACACCAAGTATTTATTATTCAATTAAATTTTAGGGATTATTTACATGTAAATTAGAGGCCAATTTATTAAGGAAAATATCTAGGACTCCATCTAGAGGTGATTTAGGTTCTACCTCACTATTTTCTGGTACCTTGTTTGAGATAACACAATTAGTGTTCACCATACTTGGTATATAGGGATCTAAATGAAATATTGAAATAGGTTAAAAATGTATTATTAACTTTATTACCATACCTGGTCCTAAACATTAAATAGGTCCAATCAGCTAACAAATATACTCTAATATTTGAAGAAAATTCTCTTGACTGACACATGGCAAAATAAGGAGGCAAGTCCAATACTACTACATATTGATGAATGATAACATTAAAGTAAGCATATATTTTCATTTTTATATATTTGATTATGAATAATATATTTTTTGGTGACCCATATAATTTTAATAATCCTTTGGTATTTGGCTCATAGATAAGACCAAGCTTGTCTTTAATTTACTTGAGCATGACAGTGCTACTAGCTCCACCATCTACCATATAATTATGGACTAAACAATTACCTACTATCAAAGAGAGATAAAAGGGAGGAGTTATGTTTTATTTTAAATTGGTTTTATCTACCTTTCTCATGTTATGTAACTATTGATTAGATTACTTGATTTGATGGTCTGAATTGGCCAAGACAGTTCTTTGGTTCTCAACTGGTTATTTAGATACCTTAAGATTTGAAAGAGATTGAATAAGCATGTAATTTTGCCTTGGAATGGAAAAGGAATACCAAATTTTAATGATAAAATTTGATTTATTAATTTTATCTATTATGTTTAATGAGGTTCCACTAACCTTTGGATATAACTTTTGAGCCACTGGTTGTTCTCTAGTTAGAGGCATTTGGGGAATCTTCACTATCTATGCATTCTAAATCTTCTATGCTATAAGAAAAAAAAATTGATCCTTTAAAATATTAGAAATAAAATTAGTAACTTTATAAGTATTTCTCACATCTTGATCTTGCTCAACTACTCTTCTTTTATCTCTAGTCAAAGCTAAAACTTGACCATTTATGGTAGTTTCACCAACTTGTTGAATACAATATCATCATCCAATTACCAATTAACATTGATAGCATCAAGATGCCATGAAATTTGTTAATATTATCATTAAATTTCCATATTCATGTCTTGATACTAACCACCTTGAAGAGAGAACTCTTCTTATGTCATTTGTGGCATGGTAATATCTTGTGATACTAAGGCTTGATTTTGAGTGTCATTTGAATTGGAAGGCTGCCAACTTGAATCTTACATCAAGTTATTTTGAGGAACAATAGCTTTTAAACTAGAAGGTAAATTAGGATCAAGGGCTTCATATGGATTGGTTTAGGTTGTGGTTCCTTGATTTTGATAAGGTTGTCTATTATTATTGAAACCTTGATAAAAAGGTCTGTGGTTATTAAAGGACTAATAAGTATTCTGGTTTTGATGCTGATAAGGTCTACCTTGGTATTGTTGCCTCTTGAGTTGAATAATATCATTTACAAAAGATTATAACATGTTTTTTAGATCACTAATATCATTATCTTGATTTGAAGGGGATACACCTTGAAATTTTGGAGATGGAATAGGAGCTATAGATAAAATCTGAGGATCTTGAGGAAGAGGAATAGGTTGAAATTATAGGCATATGGGAGTTAAAAGCCTTGCAGCAAGTTGATCAGCTTGTATTAAGCTATTTTTTACTTTTATTATAATTTCATAGGCATTTGGTAAGGTATTACCACCTGTAGATTGTACCATGACACTTATATCATAATTAAAGGCTTTAAGATAGTACAAAAATGCATACTCTGGAGATGGTTTAACCAATGCAAGGATCCTAGTCCACATCTTTTATAATCTAAGGTTAAAATCATACATGAACTCATGGGGGTACCTTTGTATGGAAGCTAATTGTTTAACCAAAGATATATGATTAGACTTGTCTTCAAATTACCTAGCTAAGACTGCACTTAAATCATCCCAAGTAGCAATGGAAATCAAAGGGAGGTTCCTATACCATTTTAATTATTTTCCTTTGAAGGAGGCAATAAGTAATCTAATAGCCACATTATCTTGGGTAACATTATGAATAGAACATAGATTGGCAACATCTTGGATATGCTCAGTAGTAGTAGTTTTATCCCATTCTCCTAAGAAGGAAGGGATACTTTTTAGGGAAGATATAAGAATGCCATCATATTAGGATAAATTTAGGGGATTACTCCTATTAAATGGAACAAACACTTGATTCCTAATAATCAATTGGGAAAATGGAATTTGGCTTATGGGGATAATAAATTAGACTAAAACAATAGGATGACTAGGAGGTGAATGCTTCTTTTGAGGATAAGGGGTCATCTTACTAAATCTTGATATTTTATAAGAAGTCGAAGGAAATTCAATATGTTCAAAATGATTACCTTTACTTGATGATCTTGTTGTAACCTTTGGCATGAAATTACTATTTGGAAGATGTTATGAGCTCTACAACTTGAAATATCTTCAAATTTTGATGATGGTATATGTCTCCTCCTTTTACAATTTCTTCTTCTCAATATTGAAACTTCAATTATGTTAAGGAAACTTGGTCCCACCAGGCATGCCAAAATTGTTGGTGTTCTAGATTACACCCTAGCTAAGTAGAATATTGTTTAAGTATTTTACTCAAATTCAATCTAACATGGGACTGATCTTAGGCTATGGGTATACTAATAATGAATTAGACCTCTGGAGAAGGCCAAATTCCTTTTGGATCTATCACCTAAACTAGACCTAATTTAACACTTTCTTGGAAAAGAGATAGAGAGATACAATAATGTATGAAATAATGTAAAATGTGGTGATGAAATAGTAATTAGAACACTTATACTTTATACAAGACACACTTATGAGACATATTTAAGACCAATGAGATCAGTTCCACATGAGTATTTCATAATAAGGCATGAATCAGTTATCAAATTAACATTTGAGGGAATATAACCACTTTAAATCTAAACAACAAACTATAAATTGCACTTATAATGACCTATGAGAACTATCAATCACTTCATGAAGGTGAGAAAACTTAGATATAGACAAGGAACATACATTTACTTAACTATAGTACATAAATTTATAAAATAAACTTCAATCTAGCTTATAAAATGGTGGAATTCAATATTTATTGCATTAGAAGGTGTCACAATACAAATTTTGGCATAGCCAAAGAAAGCCAAAGCATAAGAGTCTATTTCTATAAAAATTTCTAGAGATTTCTTTCTAAAACTTTTAGAGAGAGTTATACATGTGGTATAAGTTGGAACATATATAGAAAAAGGAAGAGAGAGGGGAAGCTGTGATTTATTAGCATAAGTTTATAGATGCTAACTCATGATCTTATCAATGAGGAACCAATTCTATAAAATAATTAAATTCCCATTGCCCTTATCCAAATTCTAGGTCTCTTCTTGGAACTCCATGTTATTATCTATCTAATCTACTGATGAGGACCATGTTTTGGAATTGAAAAAATTATGCCACATCTACTTTGGGTGGCCAAGTATATGTTTTCATTAAAAAAGTGACCATGATGATAGACAAGACATCTCTTCATGGTTTGCATTTTCTGCAATATCAAACACAGGTCCATTTATAGGTGAAAACCAAACTATTGGTTTTCACATAGTTATAATATCCATGGAAACCTACAAACTACTTGGTTTTGCTTCATAATTATTGGTCTATCTTCAGCCTCTATATTAGGCCCCAAAATACCTATTTTACTTATATGGAGCTCTATTGGAAATGCTTGGTCCCGCTGGTTCAACTTGGATCATGTTTGAGCTCTAGTTCCTTTTTTTTACCTTACTTATGTCAAAGAATGCCCCATCAACTTTTGTCAAAATGTCCGAGGCTCACCCTTTGTTTATTGGCTATCAATTGCCAACTCAAATCATTGATATGTTAACCCATCTTGCTTTGTTAGATCTTTCTTATTTAGATAAATGTTGACTATTTATCCTCTACCAGTTGTACATGTGGTTGACACTTGTTATACATGCATTTGATTCTAAGATTCATTGACCCTTTTGACCTCCGCTCACTATTAGATCTGAATGTATGATCAAATGTATGTTGTTATATCTACCTGAGACCCATGGTTTGAAATCCAATGGCTATTTATTGGGTCTTAAATTTGATGTCCACATGAACATCATTTAAAATCCATGTGGATGTGTTTAATTTCCCATAGACCATCAAATTTAAACTCATATGTATTTTTTTAGTGTCTTAAAGTTGACATCTACACAAATATATCTCATTATTTAACCAACTTTGAAGATTTATATCTTGAAGTGCAAAAATCATGGAGGGACCAAATTTGCTAGAGATGTTCTTGAGGTCAAAAGGATTCTACCCAATTTATCCATAGCTCTAAGATATTTATAAGTGGAGATAAAAAAGTCTCAAATAAGTTTATTTGTGTGTTTTTGCATGACATCGACATGACTATTTGGTCTTTTGAATCTCAATGACTATTCAATGAGGCCTAAATTTGACATTTGATGATTGTCTTACTTGGCATGACCAAATTTGGAAATCTATAACTTAAGATACAAATCTCACATAAAATTGAAACTTATAGGATATGTTCTTGGCATAAGAGACTTTATGGCACTATAATCCCATTGGTCATGAGGCATTTTGAGCTCATTTATAAAATGTACAAGTAAACTAGTTCATTTATTTCCTATGTGACATCCTGGCAAAATTGTGGTTCCTCAAATTTATATAGTCCATCTTTTTCTCAATCTTTCAAAGATTTGATGATCTCCTAAAGCTTGTACAACCTAGTTCATGTTCCTAGACACCATAAAAATTTCTTGGACCTTTCAGTTACAACTGTAGACCTATCCATTGAATATAAATTAGATCACACTTTAATATTGTTTAAAGTATTTCAAAAGATTTGAAAAAGCTATATGATCTCTACTTGAGGTCTATCTTCTCCTTGTGACATTAGGTCACTCTTCAATCAGGATCTTGCTCCCTTCCACTAGACTCTTAGACTAGGCACGTGTTTGGTATGTAGACTAAATTTGGTGAATAGTAACTATTTTGATATGTCATGTCATGGTTGATGTTTGCACTTTATTCATTCTATATATATATATTATGTATATATATATATTATGTAGACTAAATTTGGTGAATAATAACTATTTTGATATGTCATGTCATGGTTGATGCTTGCACTTGATTCATTCTATATTGATATATATATATATATATATATATATATATATATATATATATATATATATATATATATATATATATATATATATATATATATATATATATATATATATATACACACAAGAATATAAAACAACAAACAAATTTGATATCACTTTGTCAGGATTAGGAGCACAATTGATTACTTTGTATAAGCAACTAAACATGGAATTTAACCAGAAGTAACAAGTAACTAAAATTCAGAAACAACATAGAATATGAGAGACAATACCCAATTGTATTAATACTCTTCCAGAAGGAAATACAATGAAGAGATGCCACACTCTTCCCACACCTCTAGGGCTTCCCACACCTCTAGGGCATACAAATATTCTCCTTCAAGATTTCACTCTCTCAATTACAGTCACAAAAAACAAATCAAACATAGAGTTATTGTTCACCTCCACCAATAAGTGACAATCAACTCAACCATTGTTGCCTACTTCTAGTCCACCAAGTACTCCACGTACTCCAAGTCTGAGTACACCACATACTCTAAGTAAATCTCACCTGATCTTGCTACCTATTGTGTTGCTGATCTCCCTGATCTTGCTGCCACCTATAGATCAACCTGGTTTTGCACACTTGCAAACCTAGATCTCACAAACACACACACCTACAGATCAACTGACCTTACTTACCATGTAGATCTAACCTGATCTTGCTATACCACAGATCAACCTAGCCTTGCACACTTGCCAACCTAGATCATACACACATGAAGAACCCTTGTCCTTGCCTCACCAAGTCCTTATGATTCTCCATAGATAGAACTCTGATTCTACAGAACCGATTCTACAAAAATCCTTGAGAGTCTACCACTTTACAATATAGCCCATGGGTATCTTAAATAGATTCCATATAAACAATAATTAGACTTCTAATTACAATAATTAGAACTACAGCTCCAAGACTAAAATTAGTCTTTACATGTAAATAACTAGTTTGTTAAACAAACTATTCATGTAACTAACATTTCTAGAACCACACAGGTGACTGACATTAGTCATTGTCTATCTGGAGATGATCGACATCGGCCAATCCATGACTGATGTTAGTAGCTTCCTATCCACCTCTGACCAATGTCAGTTGGCCTGATCGATGCTGATTACTGTGACACTCAACACCTCCTCCATGTTTGCATAATAGTGAAGCTTTTAGCTCCACAACCTAACAATCTCTCACTTGGAGATAAATAGCTGCACCTATACCTATAACTATACTTATACATTGTCTAATTTGTTTCCTAGCTTATATCCCTCTTCAAGCTCAATCTTGAAGACCAACCACCACACAACCTATGATGCTACTCCTATCATCCAAGTAACCTGGCATATCCGAATCTACATACCCATGTAGAGAAGTCCCTGACCCTGCATAACATGAATCCTTATTGATGGTACCTCTCAGATACCTGAGAATCCACTGAATTTCTCTCCAGTGCTTCTTTCTTGGATTGGCCACAAACTCACTAACAACACCCACTATTGGGGCAATAACAGGTCTAGTACACATGTACTTAACCTCATCATGTGAATTGGGACATTGTTCTGTGAACTGTCCATCCATAGGTGTGCTAACTGGTTCTGCATCCTGCATGTTGAACCATGCCACTACCTTATTCACATAATCATCTTGAGACAACATCAACCTATGATCTTCCCTGTCTCTATAAAAACTCATGCCAAAGATTTTCACTCCTCCTAAATCCTTCCTGGCACACCTCTGAACTAACTTTACCCTTAGCTCAGCAAAACCCTACATGTGTGAACCCACTACATACAGTAATAGGATAATGTTGCAATCATTATCTGACTTGGTAAAGTAAACACAGTGATTACATTGACATTGACTAAAGCCATGCTTTGTCATAAACCCATCAAACCTATACCACTATCTTGGAGCTTGCTCAAGACCATATGACCTGGCCTTCTGTGTCATGTGTCCATTCTCTCTCTTCTTTAACCAAGGAATACATTCATCTATTAGTGCTTTCTTTTCGGTTGGCAACTCTACCAAATCTCTCATTTAGTTCTCTTCCAAAGAATTCATGCCATGCTCCCACTGTTTCCTAGATTCTACCTACATTGCCTCTTTAAAACTTCTTAGTTCTTGACCATCAGTGAGCAATAAGTTCAGGTAGTATAAAGAAGGCAAATAATAAATTTGAGGCTTATTTACACTTTCAATCCTCCATATGGGCATTTGAGACTCCTTGACAACTTTCTATCTGCCTAAAATCTGTTTCCTAGCTGACCCTAGTCTGCACCCAACCAATGTCGATTCCACCTAATCACTGATGCCGGTTCCCTGACCGATGGCAGTGTCCACCTGGTCACTGACACTGATTCCCTGATCAACATTGGTTTCCACCTGCCTAACACGAATAACTCTAGTTTACACATGACCAACATCGATACCTACTTGTTTGATGTCAGTTCTACCTGACCGATGCTGGTAACTATGTTTTCTTGTGAGTGATAAATTTTTACCCGTGAGCTCACCTTGGATCAAAACCCTGTCCAAATTGCCCTGCTCAGAGTTATTCAGCCCACTCAACTACTCTCTATCCATCATCTCTTCCATGAAAACCAAGGCTTTCTAGTTCTTAAGTTTGTCAAAGACATCTAACTTCCTCTTAAGAACATGCATCCCCTTCTTACTCATGTGACCAAGCCTATAAAGCCACATCTTTGCAATAGAAGGAGAATCAGTAATACAAGTAGGTAGATAAAGAGTACCTACTTTCTTACCACATGCTAATTCAAGTGCATCCATTGTGAGAGTTACTGTGCATCTCTCATCACCCAACTTTATTAAAGCAATTAGACTCCTCTTCAAGACTAGGACCTGCATGACATCCATCAACACCCATGTGTTGACTGTCTGCAATTTCAGTTGCACTTCCCCTTTGCCAACAAGCTGACAAGGCTCACCAACCCCTAAATAAATCTTTCCAAAGTCTCCAAGGACATTAACATGGAAAAATACTCTATTTCGGGCTGCATGGAAAGAGGCAATAGAATCTATAAACCAAGATTCTACTTTATCGAAGGAACATAAAAGAGCATCTTGTGCAACAATACCTGCAACATCTACTTCTTCATTTCCTTCATGCCAACAATCTTTCTTTACCTGCTCTTTCTTTCCATAACTCTTTAATTGATCATTCTTGCTCTTAAATTCCTCCATTCTTAGTGTACTTTCTTCTACCATTGCTTTACACCCACTCAATCAGAAACCCTTGAGAGTGTCCTGTAATCAAACACAAACCTACTCCAAACCAGGCTTTGTGAACCTGCAACCTTAGCTCTAATACCACTTGACAGGAATCTAGAACAACAAACAACTCTGATACCACTTTGTCAGAATTAAGAGCATAATTGATTACTTTGTATAAGCAACTAAACATGGAATTTAACCAGAAGTAACAAGTAACTAGAATTCAAAAACAACAAAGAATATGAGAGACAATACCTAATTAAATTAATACTCTTCTAGAAGGAAATACAATGAAGAGATGCCACACTCTTACCACACCTCTAGGGCTTCCCACACCTCTAGGGCATACAAATATTCTCCTTCAAGAGTTCACTCTCTCAATTATGATCACAAAAAATAACTCAAACACAGAGTTACTCACCTCCACCAGTCAATAATAATACTGCTAGTCCACTAGTAAGTGACATTCAACTCAACCATTGTTGCCTACTTCTAGTCCACCAAGTACTCCATGTACTCCAAGTCTAAGTACACCATGTACTCCAAGTAGATTTCACCTGATCTTGCTACCTATTGTGTTGCTGATCTCCCTAATCTTGCTGCCACTTGTAGATCAACCTAGTTTTGCACACTTGCAAACCTATATTTCACACACACACACACACCTACAGATCAACCGACCTTACTTACCATGTAGATCTAACCTGATCTTGCTATATCGTAGATCAACCTGGCCTTACACACTTGCCGACCTAGATCATACACACATGAAGAACCCTTGTCTTTGCCTCACCAAGTCCTTATGATTCTCTATGGATAGAACTCTGATTCTACAAAACCAATTCTACAATAATCCTTGAGAGTCTACCACTTTACAATATAGCCCATAGGTCTCTTAAATAGATCCCTTACAAATAATAATTAGACTTCTAATTACAATAATTAGAACCGCAGCTCCAAGACTAAAATTAGTCTTTACATGCAAACAACTGGTTTGTTAAACAAATTGTTCATGTAACTAACAGTTTTGGAACTGCACAGGTGACCGACGTCGGTCGCTATCTATTTGGAGATGATTGACGTCGGTTGATCCATGACTGATGTCGACAGCTTCTTGTCCATCTCTGACTGATGTCGATTGGCTTGACTGACGCCAATTACTGTGACACTCAACACCTACTCCATGTTTTCAAAATAGTGAAGCTTTTAGCTCCATAACCTAACACACACACACACACACACACACACACACACACACACACACACACACACACACACACAACATGAATTAGAATAATTTTACCCTATTACATATGCTACTTTAGTTTAGTGATATTATTATATGTTATTGCTTTATCTTGTCTCATTGATGTAGATTGAAATTTATTACTTTTTCATCCATTGGTTATGTTCATAGGGCATGATCGGGTTCATAATCATCAATATCGACTCTGGTTCCTTTATAGATATAGTTGACTATGTTTAATTATTACTTCATGTCTAATGATTCATTTTGAATTATTATTATTATATCAACATCATTTAGGTACTATTGATGACTTATTTGGTGGATACAAGAATCATGACATGAGCTAGGCTCAATGGTGGGTTTGGACATCTTAGGTATACTCAAGGGGTGATTGAGTTGTCAGAAGTCACTCTGATAGGTATAACATGTATGATATGATACCAAACCATTCATTTATATGTCTATTACATTATCATTTTTCATATTTCATTGATCTTGTCTTATATTTGTGCATGTGTGTGTTATTATGGTTTCTTTTTTGGAGTAATGAGTTTTGGCATCATTGCTTTCTCTTGTTTATCATTGTGTACTTGAGACCATTTCTCATGTTTTAGTTATCCTCCTCAACGTAGTTTATATTTATTTTTTATGTTGTATAGAGTGGCTTTTTTTTAGTTAGGTATGCTATTGGTTCAGATAAACCATGTTGGGTATGTCTAGACCATACTGGGTCTCTTGGTTCAAAATAACATCATGGGACACCCCATCATGGGAAATTGATTTACCATGAGCCTTAATCTACTTAATGTTTTTGTTTATTTTATTATTATTATTAGCAATTTTGGGTAGATTAGTTAGAATTGATTATCATTATTATTTTAACAACTTTTTCTAATAACTACTATTGACCAATTTAAGAGCTTTGACTGATTTAAATATTATTATTATATTAACAAATCTTACTGTTATTATTACTTTAATCAATTTATTATTTTTGTTGATTAATTACATTGATGATTTTGTTATCAAATATTTATTTAATGATTTTTATTATTATTTTAAAAATATTTTATATTTATTATTATTTCTTAATCAATTTATTAATTTTGTTGTTATTAATTTTTCTAGTGTTTTTGCTATTTAATTTTTGTGGATCAACTCAGGGAACGGGGATCATAATAATAATAATAATAATAATAATAATAATAATAATAATAATAATAATAATAATATTATTATTATTATTATTATTATGATATTGTATCCTTGGGTTGGATCATTTTTATTTTTATTTTTGGTGGCATCTGGTTTGGTTTTTTTTTGGGGGGGGGGATGTGTTAACTAACCTGGGGGAAGATTCATTATTCATTTTTCCCTTTTGGGAAAAGGGCGACTAGATTGGGTCAAAACCCTAGTGTCTAGGTGCTTGGCATGAGGGAGTTAGGTGTGTGTCTTAGTTAGGTCATTGTTATTTTTTTTAACCTTTTTTTCAATTATTATTTGAATGCTTATGCAAGGAAAATAATTTAAAATTAAGGAAACATTGTATTCCATCCATGATCCACAAATAATGTTAGAATGATCTGCATACTCAGGTTTGGAAAAAATAAGTAATTATATAAAAAAGACTATGTTTTCCTCTTTAATGCAAATTAAATGTTGGCTCAAACTATACATTTTTGGCCTCAAATTTATGTATGGTGTTTTTTTTTTCATATCTCTTTTTACTCTATGAAGAGTGGGTGGGGGTCAAACCTGAGAGGGACATGATAGGGCAGGGGATAAGAGTATGGGAGTGTGGCTTATTGGGCTTGTGCCTAGTGGGGTTTTGGGAGACAAGATTAGTTGGGAAGTAGAGGGAAGGCCAAAAAAATACCATGGTAGGCTACATTTGAATCCAGGTTAGTAATATAATTGGAAATTTAAGTGGTTAATTTGGGTCCCTAGGATTTGGGTGTTTTGGTGAAAGCTAAACAAAATTTTAAATGACCAAAAATCATTTTGAAACCAATTTCTTCTTACTGGGCACTATGGGAATCATATTGGGCCCTTGATTTTGAGTTTGGATTTAATAATAATTGGGAGAATTAAACCAAGGGTTTTTAAAATTTGGGCATTTTATCTAAGATCAAGTATTAACCACAATACTTGTGATACCCACAAACTAGCTTAATTAGCATCTTAATCATCATGGTCCAATTGGGATTATTAATATGGGCTTATTTTCTATTGATAATGTTTTGATAGCTATCATATGTAAAGTGGATAGATTTATTTGAAGCTTGATGCCCTTTATTTATATGATTATGATCATGCTTCCCTTATATGCTATGATATTAAGCTTGTTTTGCTAAATTTCTTATGTAAATGAGAATAGATTTTTCAAGAACTTGATGTCTTTCAAATTTATGTTTCATTCATGCTTTGGAATCCTTGGCTATCACTTAATGACATACCCTTTGCTATGCACATTTATTTTTTGGATTTTGAGTTTGATTTATAATAAAATGAATTTATCCATATTAATTGTAAACCTCTATTTTACTCATGTGGTTTTAGTGGGTTTTCCCTCAAACTAGTTACATTGTAATTACCAGTCTTGGATTACTAATTATGTTATTTCAATTTGATTAAATGAGGTTACATTATTATTCAATTTTGGATTTGTTGAATTACTTGAAGGAATTAATGTTAGTTGTACCTAACTATTTTAAAGCCAAACCAAATTTAAATTCTATTAATAAATAGTATGTTTTTTTCTTCTTTTTGACTTGATTGAGTTAATTTGGCTATTGTGGGTGGAACCCATTATGTTTGATCAATCTAGATTGGACAAGCCTCTTGGGATGAAAAATGAACTTTGGCTAGACCTTTTAGTCTTACGAATTAGATATAATAGATCCTAAGTTATGATGTAGATCATCTTCTATAAAGATGCAATGTGTGTCTTGGGTATTACTTAGGCCAGTTGGTTCAATTGAGTGTTATAGTTCCATGTTGACTAAATTATTTCTCTCATCCTTTGTTGAATATTTTTATAAGTTTATACTAGTGGCTCAATATCATTTGTATACCTCTTACCTCGCATGAGTACTCGATTCCTAAAATCCTCTTCCAAGCTGATGGTTGGGGTGGTAAAGGCCACTAATGGTTGGGCTCATAAGAATTGTATTGAGGGATGTTCTCCTTACCATGTTCATCTTCTTTCATTGATGCACATGTATTTTTTATGATAGCTTATTTATTGTTCAAGCCTTTTGGCATATGATGTTAGCATGTTGGATTGTAGTTGGTTACCCATTTTCATGTTATGGTTTCATCTTCTTACCTTATGCAACATTGTAGTATTATTATGTTGAAAAAGGAAAATACCATATATGATGTTATTATTGGTGGTGGATGGGAATCTAGTTTCATGGTTCTTGTATATTTAACCAGATGTAATTATTTTCTTTGGTATGTATATGTGTTGGATTTCATTTCCTATTGTAAAACCATAGAAGTAACTCTAAATGTAGCACATTATACTTGATCTTTTTATGCTATTGTATGCAAATGGGTTAGCATAGTGATATGCTTGTTGAAGTGAAATATGCACAAAGTTTCATAAACAAATATAGGAACACCAATATCTATTTTGTTTATAGCCTTAAATCTAAATAAAAGTAAGTTGGTATTATCTTATGGTATGCTGATAACATTTAGAGGTTTTAAATTCCTTTGATGAAGTTGTGCATATATATCTTTATTTCATGATAAATATTATCTAGAGACATTCTTAAAACATGGAATACCAATTTAGAATATGGAATTATCTCTTATTTATGAAAATATCATGATTATATCTAACTATATTGAGAGATATTGTTATTTTGAAGTATGTTCATTAATGTGTTAGACTTGGGATTAAATCGGTAGCCATTTACAAAGTATGCATACTTTTATGTGATTAATGCACACTCTTTGATGTAATTTTTATTATGATGTTTTATTAGTCATGGCTTCATGGTTTATAATTAACTAAGGAACTAAGGTACAAATGTACAATTTGGTTATTCCTGAGTATATGGAGGTGAAATTGTTACTAATTAGATACTATATTGTATATGATACACCTAGAAATAATGGATAACATATGGGTATACCTTATGAATAATAAATGTTTACTTCCATTTTTTTGTTCAAATTTATTATCAACTCATTCTGGTTATATGACAACTTTTAAATTATAGCATTGTTATTGAAAACATGACCCTTAACATGTTTATAGCTTTGACTGACAAATAAATTGTTACAATCAATTTATATAACAATTTCCCTTGATGATTAAAGCAAGGTAAAATTATTATGATAATGGATGTTTGATGGTTGTGGTATCATTTTAAGTGAGCTTATTTCTATTTCTTAAGAAATGAAATAAAGCTTTATTAATGCCTTTCTCTTTATGGGTTTGTATTATTGACTATAGTTCTTACCAATAAGGGGAGTGTAGTACTATAAACTATTGGAAAGTTTGAAGAAGGTTATTGTTTAGTTGTTATAATTCAGACCTTGATTAATGAAAGGTTGGTATATTTTCATTAATTCATTCTTGAGGTAGATAGTCATTAGTTTATAGTGTATGTGCATGTTTAAAAATTATAAGCGTACGTTGACAATGAATTTCTTGGTATGTCTTATATTATGATTATTACAATGTGAATAATCCTTGTGATTGGCAAATACTTCTAAAATGGGGATGAGGATTTAATAAGATATGGAAAACCATAATGTTTACACTTGGATATATGATTAAATAATCCACCTTATTTATAAGTTATCGAGTTATGACTTTCTTCTTTGGTCACTTATGCTAATGGCTAAAATTACCTAGGTATTGAATATTGCATAGGTGTATGCATGTTAATTGGTTGGATTGAATGTCTATATTTTATTCAATAACATGATATTTAACCAAAGGAAAATAAGTGACATATTGGTATAAGACCCCTTTGGGTAACTTATAGGATGGTATCTTAGTATCTTGAGAAGTAATTAGTTTCCCAATGCCAATTGTATGCTTATTCAATAGGATGCTCATGTGTGTGATGTCATCCACCTTGAGCTATGTGTATTGCGTATCATATAATTTAATGAGAATAATCATTTCATTATGAAGTTATATCTTGTGTGTGACCTTCATCAAGTGCAAAAACAAAGGTACATGATCCCTAAAGAACCTTGGATTATGGTATAGTGATCTAATGGAGGTAAATCAAGGAATGGTCCTTGCTCAGGTGAATCTCAAAAGGTTATGATAAATCGATAGTTTTTATATTTTTGTTTTAATAGTGGTTTAGAGATCTCCACTTGCTAATCTCATGATGTTGTAAGACTTGCCTAAGCAAGCTAGTGAGATGAATTATTTTAATTGGTAATTTGGACCTGCATGCTTAAGTGTTGCACTTCTATTTATATCCTATTTTCTTATATAGAAAATGGACAACAAGACATTCTTGATACAATTAATTACATACTTAAGGTCCTTAACATTTTATAATGGAATAAATGGGATGATGGATATTGGTTATTAGTACTTTATGTATTGATTGTTGAGATGCATTATGCTGCATTAAAGCTATGCAACAAGCCCTAAATGCCATTCCATTATTTACTCTAAAAGAAAAATCCAAATTTGTGTTTTTGGGTTTTTTCATATAGTATTAGAGCTTGTGTTTTAAAGGTTTTAGATGAGATTTGGACACACTAAACTGATTTTATCATGTTCTTGAAAAAGCTAGTTGAGCTTTTATGTGTATGTGCATACCTTTGCAAAGGGTTGTGTTTACATAATATACTTTTGGGTGGCTTAAATACACATAATATGGATGCGAATATTATTGTGAAAATTATTTTATATTGTCATGTATGTTTATGCCTATAGATGTTAGAATAACACTTGTATGACTATACTACCCTTGCTGAGACTGGTTTTGGACATTGTATGATTGAGAGCATACTAACCATGGTAGGAATTATATAAATTATGTGGAAAAATATATATAATATTATATGACCCTAATAAATGCTATTTTATGACCTTTATAAATGCACTTAGCTTCTTGGGTGGATTAAATAATGTTTTGTTATGCAATTTTGAAGTGCTAGAAATTTATGTATTATTAAATGTATGTGTGTGAAAAAGTTGGTAAATTTATGTAATGAATTTTGATGCTTACCCACATACTTGCTTGGGTCAACCCTTACCTAATCAAGTTATATCAAGGAAAGCATCTAATCAAGTTATATCAAGGCAAGCATCACCTATTAACTATTGAGTTATATGGGCAAGTCAACAGTTAACAGGTGATGCTTAAAACATTATGACTTTCGGTATTTATTATTGATTTGTATGGGTAAGTCATCAATAGATGCCTAAAACATTATGAACTTGAGAATATCAAAGGTTAGGATTAAACTTAGAAGGCTGTATTAGGTGAGCGTGTTTGATTTACTTGGGTAAATCAATAAGGCTTGGGATCTCCACTAGTGAAGGAGTATCTTAATTTGAACAAGAGTTTGATCTTTTTTGACTTTTTCCTCTTTTGAGTTAATGGGAGAAGCATGTATCTTCATAAATCCAAAATGTTTAAATTTAATTAGTGTGTGGAATGTTTATTTTGATCATATTTTGCATCTATGATGTTTGTTAGATCATATATATGATTTGTATCTATGATGGTTATTTTGATTATGGATAGGTTGATTTACATGAGGATGTTATGATAACCATAGATATGTTTTACATCCATGGGAATGTTTGATTTGTTTCTAGTTGAGTTATGCACCCATAATGATGCCTAATTAGAACATGTCTATGTTTTGACACCCATGAGGATATTTGTTGTGATATTAGATATGTCTTACATCCATTAGGATGTTTATTATGAAGTTCGATTGAGCTTGATGATTATGGGAAATTATAATTTCCATAATAATGATATAACATTTGCCTTATGCCTTAGATAAGTCCACTCTTTCCCAAAGTGATGTTGCATCAAATCAAGCATCATTCAACATTTGACTTATTGGATTAAGACAATTGAAAGAATTATGATATAAGATTATTTTTGGAATTATGAGATAATGCCTTGGTGGCCATTGCTAGCTTGCATGGATGAGCTATCTAATGGTGCTAAGGAATAATATCTAGGAAGTTTAAGGGTCTAGCCCAAGCCTAGAGGGATTGATGGGGTAAGTGTAAATGGATTGATTGGGTAAGTTATAAAGTTTTGGGGATATATTATTATTATCATTAGTGTGAGCCATCTATCTATGATGCATGAACATTATTGGTAAAATTTCAAAACTCATGGATATTGATTTTATGGGCTTTGTAGGAATAAAAAATTTATTGAGAGGAGGTGATTCTAATCTTAAATCCCTAAAATTGATCATGTTGTACTATATGATAGATATTTGGTGTCATTTGGATGACATATAGACATTGGGTGACCCGATGGGAGTCATGAACCCTTCTACTTCACTATCACATGTGTTAAGTGTTGTGATATGAAGGTACCTTGGAATAATTATTAGAATACCTAAGTCATGTATGCATGATATATTTCATGTGGTTCCTCCTTGTATGCAAAAATATTATGTGTTATGTAAACTACTACATTTTATTGACTATGATTAAATCATGTAAATTTTGTATCTTCATTATACTATGTGTATGTAGTTAACCTTGTGGATTTTCACATTTATTTCTTGATATCTGCATTGTTTTATGAATATTTTATATACATGATTGTATGTTATTAATTATAGAATGCATTAATGATGATAAGTCACTATGTAAGGGAATCTCCCACTTCCAAATAAACCTTGTGAACCATGCCTTTGTCTATGTTTTTTTGAAATAGTTATATGAGTATTTTGTGTACACACCTAGGAATAATGTGACTTGTGTTGTTAACATATTAGTATATGGTAATGTGACCATAAGCTATTCATATGATGAATTTTACCTTCATGAAAAACAACTTATATTCATTGAAATATGCCAAGGTATAATGTTGTGTTGCATGGTGTAATATCACATCACTACTCTAGTATTGAGTATTGGTGAAAGTATAAAGTTGAGGGTAGAGAAGCACTACATCCATAATGATTTTGTTTGGGTATGGGATAGGAAGTGAAGTATATTGTAGGCTAAAAATTCACTTTTTCCCTTTGCACAAGTAACTACCTGATTTATTCAAAGTGTGTACCACATGTGCCATAAGTTGGCCATAGAATTTTGGTTCATAATGACCACTTTATAGATCTAGCATTCCTTTAACTACCTCTTGGAGGTTATGGTAAAATCAACCATTCTAAATTTTTTTTTATTATATCCTTTTGAAGCACTAATTGGTCATGAAATTTAGACATTTATGCCAAGTTAGCAAGGTGGTACTTGCTGAAATATATGTATGTGTTGGTCTATAGGTGAAACCATGCCATGGTTTAGGTATTATTTTTTTTATACCTATTAAATATATTTTAGGGTGAATATTTAAATTTTTTAAGAATCATAACTAGAATGTATGCTAATTTTATGATCTGAAAGAGAAACACAAAGCCATGAGCAGGAGGTGTTTAAAATCTTAGGTAACCGCTTGACTCTTGGATAGAATGATGAAAGTTGGGTAATGCTCTCATATAGCTAATTTTGGATGGTGGGATTGGTATCCCTAGACCATCGTGTGAGCTCACATGTATTATAAAACATGTTGTAAGCCTTCGAGTTACATGTGATGATTGGTATGGATTTTTTGATGTTTAGTGTGGTTGGTGTAAGATATTGTACTAACCCCTAAATGGTTGATGATGTGGTGGAGTAACCATAATAGTATGGATTACTACCTTTGTGTAAGAACATTATATAACAAATGTTCTTAAGATTATACTTATATCATAATGTTTTAGTGGAATATTCCACTCTTAATTTTAGATTTTGGTTACAATTTGGTAGGATTAGATGATTATATTATTTGACCTCATGTTGCAGGTCTATGTGTGTTGACACAAGTGATTATAAATCTAGCCAGGTTTTATGTTCAAATTGTTAATTTGATTTAGATAATCAATTAAAAATTGTTATTCTATGGTTGCATTTTCTTGGTTGGGAGTGTCATTAGTACCCTTGTTGGGAAGCATATTAAGGTAAGAGTAAAATGCTATGTTTTAGAACATTGTAGCTTATGATGTTTAATTATCACCTTCATAAGTGGTCAAAATAGTTAATAATAATAGTTTTGTATCAAAATTAAATTTTATTTCCATGGAGTTTTGATGATTAAGAAAGGCATTTTGGTTTAGTGAACCCTTTTGTAGATAGTTTTGTCAAATTCTAATGTAATTTGATGTCCTTTTAAGGCATGAGATTTGGAAAAGTTCTAACCAATTGGGATATTTAGTCAAATATTTTACTATAATAATGCTGCATAAGTGTTATTCTACCATGTCAATGTCATAAAGGACACATGAAGGTAGGAAGGAGGCCATTACTTGGCCTCATGTAAAGAAAAATGTGGCTATCTTAATGGTAGGAAATAAGAATGCTAACAAGATAAGGATGATGAATTACCACCCTCAATGGGTGAAGAGGTAATGAAGCAATGTTAATTGATTTGGTTGGACTTTTTGAGAGAATTTTGTTCTTGAATGTCAATAGTCATTGGGATGACTCTTCTTTAAGAAGGGGAGGATGTCATGACTCGACTTTGTGGCCTATTATATTTATAACTTTTAAACATGTTTTTGATAGCACTTGGAGTGATGGAAATTGATGTTGGTTCTATTTCAGATGGTTGTGATGCATGATACCTTGAGTATCCATTATGATATGCCATTTCACGATTAATTCTTGCACTGGACTCATTCTATACTTTATATATATATATATATATATATATATATATACTACTTTCATTAGATTCATTTTATCCTATTATATATGTTGCTTTAGTTTAGTGACATTATTATATTTTATTAGTTTAGCCTATCTCATTGATGTAGATTGACAATGATTACTCTTACAACTATTTTTTATGTTCACAGGGCATGCTTAGGGTCATGGTCATTAGTATTTACTCTAGTTCCTTTATAGATATGGATGACCATGTTTAATTATTACTTAATGTCTAATGATTCATTCTGAATTATTATTATTATTATTATTATTATTATTATTATTATTATATCAACATCATTTAGGTACTACTTATGTCTTATTTGGTGTATGTAGTAACCAAGCTATGAGCTAGGCTTGGTGGTGGGTTTGAACATCTCAAGTACACTCGAGGAGTAATTGAGAAATCAAAAGTTACTCTGATAGGTATAACATGTATGATATGGTATTGAACCACCATTATTTATATTTCTATTGCATCATCATTTTTTGTCTTTCATTTATCTTGCCTTATATTTATGCATGTGCATGTTATTATGGTTCCTTTTTAGGAGTAATGAGTTTTGGCATCATTGTTTTCTCTCTATTGTCTTTATGTTCTTGAGGTCATTTCACATGTTTTGGTTATCCTCCTCGGTGTAGTTGATATTTATTTTTTAACCCATATAAAGTTATTTGCATTTTAGTTGGGTATGCTATTGGTTTGAATAGACCATGTTGGGTATGTCTAAACCATATTGGGTCTCTTGATTTAGAATACCATCATGGGACACCCTGTCATGGGAAATTGATTTACCATGAGCCTTGATCAACTTAATGTTTTTTCTTACTTTATTATTATTATCAATTTTGGGCAGATTAATTGGAATTGATTATCATTATTATTTTTGCTAATAACTACTATTGATTGATTTAATGGATTTGACTGACTTAATGATTATTATTATTATCTTAACATATATTATTATTATTATTATTACTATAATCAATTTATGATTTTTGTTTATTAATTATATTAATGATTTTATTATCAAATATTTATTTAATGATTTTTATTATTATTTTTTAAAAGATTTTATTGTTACTATTATTTCTTAATCAATTTATTAATTTTGTTATTATTACTTATTTTAGTTTTTTTGTGGTTTAAATAATTTGGATTGACTTAGGGAATGTGGATCAAAATTATAATTATAATTATTTTATTATGTTACATCCTTGGGTTGGATCATTTTTATTGTTTTTATTTTTATTTTTGGTGGCATCCAATTTGGTTTTTTGGGGGGATACATTGACTCACCATAGGGAGGATTCATTGTTCACTTCAATCTTTTGGGAAAGGGGTAATTGGTTTGGGTCAAAACCACAAGTGTTGGGTGTTTGGCATGGGGGAGTTGGGTGTGTGACATGACTTGGCCAATATATTTTTTATTAACCTTTTTATTAGTATTGGGAATTTTAAGGAGGGAATTATTTGAATGACTATGCAATGAAAATAAGTTAAAATGAATGAAACATTGTATTCCACCCCTAATCCATAAAACATGTGAAAATGCTCTGCATACTTAGGTTCAGAAACAAATGAGTAAATGTGTGAATGAGACTATGTTTTCCTCTTTAATGTAAAATCAAATGTTGGCTCAAACTTATATTTTTCTCCTCATATTTCTTATGGTGTTTATTTTGTCATATCTCTTTTTTCTCTAAAAAGAGTGGGTGGGGGTTGAACCTGAGAAGTACATGATAGGGTAGGGGAAAGGAGTATAGGAGTGTGGCCTATTGGGGTTTTGGAGGCAAGATTAGTTGGGAAGTAAAGGAAAGGCCACAAAACCTACCATGGTATCCTGCACTTGAATCCAAGTAAGAAATACAATTGGAAATTTAAGTGGCTAATTTGGGTCCCTAGGATTTAGGTGTTTTATTGAAAGTTAAACAAAAATTTAAACAACCAAAAATCATTTTGAAACCAATTTATTCTTGTTGGGTGTTATGGGAATCATACTAAACCCTTGATTTTGTGTTTTCATTTAATAATAATTGGAAGAATTAAACCAAGGGTTTTTAAAATCTGGGCATTTTCTCTAAGATCAAGTATTAACCAATATACTTGTGTTGCCCCCAAACTAAATTAATTAGCATCTTAATCATCATGCTCCACTTGGGTTTGTTGATATGGGATTGTTTCTATTGATAATGTTTTGCCAAATATCATATGTAAAGTGGATACATTTTTTTTAAGCTTGACTCTCTCCATTTATATGATTATGATCATGCTTCCCCTATATGTTATGCTATTGAGCTTATTTTTCTAAATTTCTTATGTAAATGAGAATATATTTTTTGGGAACTTAATGTGTTCCAAATTTATGTTCTATTCATGATCCAAAATTCTTATTTGTCACTTAATGACATAACCTTTGATATATATATCTCTTTTCTCTATTTTGAGTTTGATTTATAATAAAATCAATTTATCCATACTAATTGTAAACCTCATTTTACTCATGTGGTTGGAGTGGGGTTTTTATCAACTTGGTTGGGTTGTAATTACCAGTCTTGTACTACTAATTATGTTATTTTAATTTGATTGAATGAGGTTACATTATTATTTGGTTTCATATTTGTTGAATTACTTAAAGGAATTAATATTGGCTATACCTGACTATCTTAAAGCCAAACCAAGTTTAAATTTTGTAAATGAATGATATGTTTTTTTCTTCTTTTTGACTCGATTGAGTTAGTTTGGATATTATGGGTAGAACCTATTGTGTTTGATCAATTTACACTCAACAAACCTCTTAAGCTAAGTAATGGACTTTGGCTAGACCTTCCAGTCTTGTTAATTGGATATAATAGATCTTGATTTATGATGTAAATCATCTTCTATAAATATTTAATATGTGCCTTGGGAATTAATTAGGCTAATTAGTTTAGTTAAATGTTATGGTTCTATGTTGACTACATTATTTTTCTCATCATTTTTTTATTTTTTATAAGTCTATACTAGTGGCTCAGTATCATTTTTATACCTCTTACCTCACCTTAGTACACATTTGCTAAAACCCTTCACTAGGCTAATGGTTGGGGTGGTAAAGGCCATTAATATTTTGGCTTATTGGGATGATATTAAGGGATGTTATCCTTACCATGTTCATCCTCTTCTATTGATGCACATGTATTTTGTATGGTAGCTTGTCTCTTATATGATCCTATTGGAATATGATGTTGGCATGTTGGATTGTAGTTGGTTACCCATTTTTATGTTGTGGTTCCATCTTCTTACCTTATCTAGCTTTGTAGTACTATTATGTTTAAAAAGGACAATATTGTATATGATGTTGTTATTGATGGTGGAAGGGAATTTGGTAGTATGTTTCTTGTATATTTAACCAACTATAATTATTTTCCTTACTATGTACGTTATTGGATTTCATTTCCTATTTTAAAACCATAGTGATAACTCTAAATGTAACATGTTATACTTGATATTTTTATTCTATTGTATGCACATGGGTTATCAAGTGATATGCTTGTTGATGTGAAAGATACACAAAGTTGTATAAATCAACATAGGAATAATAGTATCCATTATATCTATAGATTTAAATCTAAATGAAATTAAGTGAGTATTGTCTTATGGTATGCTGAAAACATTTATAGGTTTTAAATTCATTTGATGGAGTTATGCATATATATCTATATTTCATGATAAATATTATCTGGTGACATTCTTATGACACGGAATGGTAATTTAGAATATTGACTTATCTCTTGTTTATGATAATAACATGATTATATCTAACTGTATTGAGAGATATTGTTATTTTGAAGCATGTTCATGAACATGTTAGTCTTGGGCTTAAATTAGTAGCCATAGACAAAGTATGCATCTTATTATGTTATTAATGCACACTCCTTGATTTTATTTTTACCAAGATGTTTTATGAGTCATGGATTCATGGTTTATAATGAATTAAGGAATTAAGGTACAACTATACAAGTTGGTTATTCTTGAATATATGGAGGTGAAATTACTATTAATTAGATACTTTATTATATATGCTACACCTATAAATGATGACTAACATATTGGTATACCTTATTAATAATAAATATTTAATTCCCTTGTTATGTTTAGATTTATTATCAATTCATTTTAGTTATATGACAACTATTAAATTATAGCATTTTTATTGAAAACATGACCCTTAGCATGTTTATAACTTTGACTTAAAAAAAATTTATTATAATCAGGTTATGTAATAGTTTCCATTGATGATTAAAGCAAGGAAAACTTATTATGGTAATGATTTTTTGATGGTTATGGTATCATTTTAAGTGAGCTTACTTCTATTTCTTAAGAAATAAAATAAAGCTTGATTAATGCTCTTCTCTATATGGGTATGTATTATTGACTGTAGTTCTTACCAATAAGGGGTATGTAATGCCATAGAATATTGGAAAGTTTGCATAAAGTTATTTTTCAATTTTTATAATTCAATCCTTGATTAATTGAAGGTTGGTTATATTGTCATTAATGCATTCTTGAGGTAGATAGTCATTGGTTTATAGTGGATGTGCGTGCCAATTTTTTTTAAGTGTACCTGATAATGAATTTCTTGGTATGTATTATATTGTGATTATTAGAATGTGAATAATCCTTGTGAATGGAAAATAATCCTAAAATGGGGATTAATATCTAATAAGATATGGAAAACCATAATGTTTACACTTAGATATATGATTAAATAATCCACCTTGGTTACAAGTTATCAAGTTACGACTTTCCCCTTTGGTCACTCATGCTAATGGATGAAATTACCTAAGTATTAAATCTTACATGGATGTACACGTGTTAATTGTTTGGCTTGAATACCTATGTTTTATTTAATAAAATGATATTTAACCAAAGGAAAAGTAAGTGACATATTGGTGCAATACCCCCTTGGCTGACTTACGGGATGGTATCATGGTATCTTGAGAAAAAATTAGTTTCCCAATGCCAACTATATGATTATTCAATAAGATGCTCATGTGTGTGATGTCATTCACATTGAGCTAATTGTATTGTGTCTCATCTAATTTAATGGGAATACTACTTTAATTATGGAGTTATATATTGTGTGTGACCTTCATCAAGTGAGGGAATGAAGGTACATGATCCATAGAGAAATTTGGATCGTGGTATAGTGATCCAATGGCATTAACTCAAGGACTAGTCCTTGCTCTGGTGAATCAAAAAAAGTTATGGTAACTCATTAGTTTTTTCCATGTTGGTTTTAGTAGTGGTTTAAATGTCTTCACTTGTTGATCTCATGATGTGGTAAGACTTGCCTAAGCAAGCTAGTGAAATAAATTCTTTTGTTTGGTCATTTGGACCTCCATGATTAAGTGTTTCAATTATATCTATATCCTATTTTATTATATATAAAATAGATAAAAAGGCATTATTGATATGATTTATTACATACTTAAGGTCCTTAACATTGTCTAATGGAATAAATGGGATGTTGGTTGTTGGTTATTAGTAATTTATGTATTAATTACAGAGATGCATTATCATGTATTAAAGTTATGAAATGGGCCCTAAAAACCATTCCATTATGTAATTTTAAATGAATATCCAAATATTTTATGCTTATTCCACATCTCTATCAGATTTATAGATGGATGGATGACAACAAAATAATGCCCATGCAATTCCCACTCCAAGACATATAGCCTAATAATTCCTTCAAAAGTTATAATTATTGTTCTAATCTAAACCTATTCATATGAATTCAAAATTGAATTAAAATAAAATTTATCAATTCATATATTGATGGTCTTCTGGTAAATATGTAACTTGTTGTAGAGTTTTGTACTTTCATCTTTTATGATTATGTCTGAGAGACTACTTTTAGACTATGTTGTGTTCATGAATGAAAATTGTAGTATAGGTTCTAAATGCAACAACATTTTCCCCATGAAGGTTTCCATTTTTTGTGGCCAACACACCCCACCCTCATTTATTTATATGGGAACCCTATTGATTCAACATAATTACTTATTTCATCTTTTCTTGCTTTATGGCTCATTTGTTTTTAGGCTTTAAATCTCTATCTAGTATATTTTCTCATTGAGTTCACTTGAGACATCAATTTATCAATTGGAGATTTCATTGGTCTTATATTTTGTGCATATGTGTTTTATGCCTTTTTAAGTTTAAACTCAAGATAAAATTTCATCATGTCTAGCCCTTTTGTTCTTATTTCAATCAGACTAAGAACATTAGCTTAAAAATGTTAAAAATATTCTATATTTTTTGTGTGTTCAATTCAAAGTATTCTGTGAAGCATTTATTCTTTATAATCATTGATTGTAGATTTTTAAATTGATTTAGCATTTACCTTGGTTGAAGTCTATGTTTAAGTTCAATTGGGCATTCTAAATGATTTATTGTATTAAACCTTAAGTTTAACCATTGATTTGACTCAATCTTTTAAATAATCCATTGCCTTGAACTTTGGCATATGTCATGAAATAATTGGCTAATTGCGATTCTAAATGGTTTTATTCACATGAAAATTATAATCGGTATTTCTTAAATCTACATTCTAAATCATTTCATCCTTGCCTAAATGGTCAATGGTATATGTTTAATCTATAAAAATGCCTTGTTATAATATAGATATGCATTTATATATGGGGAAAGTCAGTTTTAATTTATGTTTATTTTATTTTGATTTCTTGACTAACTTATTAATTGATTTCTTGGAGATTTACCTTGTCTTTTCATAAGTTTAACCCTTCCAAGTAAGATCTAATGTGAATATGTCACTTAATGAGATCACCTTCAATCTCAAAGTCTAGAGTCTCAAATAATAAGATAAGTCCATTAGTAGTGATTTGTACAATCCTTATAATCCATTTAATCTCCTATTAGATTGTTGGCATTCATCTTGTTATAACCCCACTAGGTTTAAACTAAAAATAATATTTTTTATTTTTTATATTTTACTTTAATTTTATAAACCAAATTATTATAAATTAAGATGATATATTTGATATTTAAATAAATACATCATATATGGTTATGATTCATTTAGATAATTATCAAATTAACACATTTAATATAATTACAAATTCAATCCATCTCAAAATATATATCTACTGAATAATAACTTAGCCAGCTCTGAAAGTTTATACAATAAAATTATATAATAAGAGTAGCTAACTACTAGTTATCGAATTAAAATTATACAAAGTTTTTACATGAGATTGAATATAATTAAATACATTATTTCATAAAATAAATGAGTATCCACAACCTAACCAATATATATCAAATGTAATCACGAGGAAAAGTCTCTATCTATTGATTATTGGAGGAGAGGGAGAGCATCATCAGAGTGGTTCTTCACATCAACCATATACCATTGACCCCCCACATAATTTCCCAACTAGGAAATGACCCTCCCTTCACGAATGAGTAGATTATAATGGTATAGGTATCAAGAATTCAACTATAACCTATGTGTTTTTAATATTTTAACTACATGCAACATATCACAAATAATTCCATTCTAACATGACATCATGTCTACATACATATTCATCAAATATGTGAAATGATAATATTTAACTATATTTGGCCAAAGTTTTCATATAGTTTAACGATCACATAGCTCAATCATATTCACACACACACTTAATTAGAATTCATTTACTCCATGTATTAATGAATCTAATAAATGCATGAGAACCTTATCATAATAATATTTTTTTAGTGTCATTAATACCAAATTTACTAAATAAGTCATATACAAGATTTACATGAAATTGGCATATATATTTATCATTAATACCACAATATTTAAATACAAGGAAACAAATTGAAATAATTAAATGCTTTATAATAACAACATAAAATCATATTTCCTAATTTCCAACACAACCTATTATCTAACTCCAATAAGGAAATATTACAATTAAATTGGTTACTAAAAAAATTCACAATATTTAAGTATTTATCAAGTTCCAGATGAAATACCCCTTTCATAGGTATTAAAATAAAATTAGACACAATTCAAGAATTTTTCAATAAATATTAAGCTTTAAAAAAATCATAATAAACACAACATTCATTTTTTTGAATCAACAACTAGTTATCATCCATTCAATTGATAACTAATTCATTAAATACAAATTAATGAATACATCACAGTTTGCATATGAACACATTTATTCACTATATACAAACATGTATGTACCATATAATTATCCACACACACACACACACACACACACACAGATATACATATATACGTATATACATACATACATACATACATATATACATATACATACATACATATGTATGACCATTTATATATATTATGTCATTATGAACTAAATGGTTAGAGTTTTACACACACACACACACACACATAGAGATATATGTGTATATTTTTCTAAATATTAATTCTCTCTCTCTCTCTCTCTCTATATATATATATATATATACACACACACACACACACACACACACAAACACACACACATTTTATGAACTATTCATAAATAATAATACTATGTTTTTATGTATACTGCATATATATATATATATATATATATATATATATATATATATATATATATATATATATATATATATATATTTCAATTTTATTCTTTCATCCTAAGATCTCAACTTAAGAAACATTAACTCAATTTTAAACCAAAACATAATTCACATTAACACCATTCAACACCTAAATATGCAATTAAATGCCTTTAAATTCTTTAAAACACAAAACAAAAAATGTGAAATATTTTATTGTGTACATGTTATGAATCTAGGTTGCACCCTTATTGAGGAGAAGACTATTCATGTCTACCTCAAACCTAGACCAACATTGGAGTGACCTGTAGACTATGGGTTGCCTAATATGTAGGTCAAACCTCTATATTTTATGGGGATAGATCATCTAATTTGTTAATTAAACTCTTTTTAAGACCTAATATTATATAATGGAAAGGTAAAAGAGATGAAAAATAATGAAATGACCTACTCTAAGTGGTGATTCATGAATTGATTAGATATCCATTCTTGATCATATCCTTTGAAACCACAAATGAACCTAATAGAGACCACAACTTCCTAGTCTTATTGATGGTGTCCCAAGAATGAATTTTTCATATGGAGGTTGAGTAGTATTCTTCATCTTGAAGGACAAAGGTCTGGACCTATAAAATATACTATTGACTTATGACACTTCAGGGAAACTCCTACTTGATAACACTTCATACAACCTATAATAGACTAAAAACCTGAAGTTAGGTGCATAAAGGACACTTTAATTACCACATAGATCATATGTTCTTAAAACAAAACTTTTATAGAGCACACTATCCTTTAAAAAGAAATATATAATTGTCTTCTATTGATTCACAAGAGTACAAGGCAATTTTGGCAAGGCCTTGCTACACCTGGTCGAGGGATGCCAAACTAAGATCTCAATGCATTCTTAAATATAAATTTTAAAGGAGAAGAGGGAATATTCCAAGCATGGGAGAGGCCATAAATAAGGCTAATGTGGCATATAGAAGTTACAACAATCCCATTACTCATCCTCAAGCATTGACATGCCTTCAATGAGTCCACTTTGGCATTTTGGGAAGGTATGAAGGCTATAACTCCCAAGATTTAAATTATATAGGACTTAACCATGATTAAAATATCATAATATTAAATTAAATGGTAGTTACACAACACAAAATGGAGTGTGGATAGGCCTCTAAGAGGTGTTAGGTAGTCTTCCTTCAATGTGCATGCATAATGGTCCTTGAAACTACCTCTAACCTATCATAATGGCCTTAATTTTTGGGGTATGATTACCTAGGTGATATTTAACAATGATTTAAGGTGGTTAATCAATATTACCATGCCAATATTTTCTTTATAAAGTCTTCTACTTACAAGATAAGTAGACCTATTTGCTTGTCCTTCAACTTTCTACTCATATCCATTGCTTGAATGATCAAATAAATAAAAAAGGATCCAAATTCATTAAAAAAGACTTAGATAATTATTATTTTAATCCATTATGCATTTTAGTTTTTATCTCTAAATTATTCTTCACTTAAAAACTCATTAGCCCTATATGACTAGGCCACTTGAACTACTTCATAGACTAGCAGTTTAGGAAGAGCTAACAAAGACACTTTCAATTAGTTCCATGGATTAAATTGGAATTGAAGGAGTATAATATGTCTTGATTTTAACCTTTTCATAGTTTATAACTTATTTTTAGGCTATGTAACATATATTATGCCTAAAAACCTGCTAAATTTTATTTTTAAGAAGTGACCATATAGTTTCCATACCATTAAGAGCCATGGTTAAGAGCTCCTCTAAGCTAGAAATATGATCCAAGTGTTATATAAGAAATTCCTAAGAATTTTAATTCAATTTTACTTAAACCTTCATAGTTAAGTCACTATTAGGGTTTAAGGGAGGTTAAGGAGTGTTTGGGGGTCTTAGGGGTGGTTCATAGAGATCAAAGCTTAGATCTCTGAACCAATTACACCAAATTCAAGTCAATGGACCTCCCCACCTTATCCAAAATGTTGGACTCCCAATGCATAGAATATAAGCTATGATGAGCATTTGAAGATGACCATTATGAGAAGAACATATCTTTTAAGTGACTTCTATATGTCTGTACATAGAATGGTAATGGATTTTATAGGGATAAAAATTAACCAAAGGGATTTAAAACATGATGATGGCCTTCAAAATTATGGTTAGAAATATTCACACTTCCAAAATTATTCTATGATTTACTTCATGATGGCACAATCATAATGGAGGTTGTGTATTGGTATGTCTACAGACCTAAATATTGAATACTATCCTAAACCCTAAGGTTGAAAGGCATTAATGCATCACATATAAATTGAACATCACCTTAGATACCTTAGGAAGTAACATCAATGGCTTTATTTTATCATTTGTCCTCTTTTATATGTATATAACCATGTATTCCAACACATGTACCTTTATAATCTATGAAATAATCATGGAGGTCAACATGGAGATACTATAGGGCTTGATCAGATGCTCTAGGACTCATTCTCCCTCTTCAACTTCATTGTTCACATAAACATTCCTAATTTCTTTGCTTTTGAGTTCAAACTAACACTTTTAGGCCCAATATGTATAATTTGACCCCTAAACATGCAACTAGTAGGTCAATATGATTCATATAGGACATTATGAGACCTTAAAGTTTATTTCATGGTCAAATTATCTCATCTAGATGGGTTTTGAGGTCAAAATACACCATCATGTCACTTCTAGGGTTGATGAAGGGTTTGAGACATCCACCATATTAATGATGGTTTATGGAGTATGAATGTACAAACCAAGAAAAAAAACATGAATGTATAGGGAAATAACCTCCTCATCTTCCATCAATGGGTTGGGTTCCCATGAAAAGGGTGATTAGAGATATAAATGTTAGAAGGTGGCATTAGCGTTATTTATAGGCAATTCTAAGTGCTTATTTTCTTAAGGTTTATTCATAAAGGTTAGAACTTAATTTCCAACCAATAATTCATTAATTTTTGTTCCATATGGAGACTTAAACTTACCTAGGATAATTGGCCCTGAGCATGCATGTATTGGAGTGGGTGAGCATTTGAATATGGTCTTTAAGTTGATTGTGCATGTACTGACTAGCTCAAGCAGGGTTTAAAGACACTGTAATCAACTTTATCACCCTTTAGAACTTGAAACCTTATTAATAAGTCTTAATCATCCTCATATAACTCACATTATCCATTCAAATTACTATGATAACTTGAAGGAAACTCAAGATGGTACTAGGGTCTATAAGTAGGCTTATATGCTTGATTGTGTTGGCCTATCTCCAAGGCTCTTGACTATAGATCTAGGTGTTATAGATTTATAAGAGGTTTGAGAACCCTTAAATATCACCCCTAATTGAAATAAAATCTTTTAGGAGTGTGAAATTTAATTTCATACCCTTCATGGTATGAATACACTCTTTTCACCCACAAATAACTATCATAGATAGGGCTTGGCCTGAGACAAAACAATGGGTATACCCATTGTTTGTCTAGCCCAAGTGTATACATGAGTACCTTAAATGGGTAATTATGACCATTAAAAATAATTTTTATTACTTGTCCATGTATATAAGGGACTCAAATCCTCATTTTGGCTCAGATTATTAGTTTAGATGCATGTTGACTATGTGCTTAATTATAGGAATTTTGAGTAAGCCTTTTCTGTTAGGGTATGGAGCTAAAAGCTTCACCAAGGAGCACACTATGACAATTTCAGGTCTACACAGACACTGGCGTCGATCAGGAGAGACCGACGTCAGCCAGGTGCAGTTACAGAGGCACTGGCATTGGCAGTGGGTCGGCCGGCAGCGGTCACAGGCAAGCAGCAGGAACTGGCGTTGGTTACCTGTGCATCTAGAAAGCTATTTTCGAGGACAGAAGCGAGTGTTTGCATGATGAGTTTAAGTTGTAGTCTTAAGCTCGCATCTCTATTATTAGTAATATTATTTTTAGAGCCCTTGTTCAAGTGGCTTAACTGTTTGTTGTAAGTGCATGCTCAAGTTTCCTAATTCTATATGTAGAATTAGATCTTCTTAGCTTTTATGTGGATTATTGTAGTAGTTCATTGTATTTTGGTATGTTGAAGAATAGTACAGAATTGAATCAATCCAGGTTTGTTAGAGTTGATTGTTCTTGAGAGAGAGAGCTCTTGAGGAATAGAGATCTAGTGAGAGATCTATACATCTAGGAGAGGTGTGGAAGAAAGAAGTTTCTTCAATTGTATTCCTTTTGTAAAGAGTTTGTTAATACAAGTTTTCAAGGTGGTTTCTTGTATCTCTTGTTCTTGCTGTTTATCATTCTAGTTACTTGTCTATCTGATTTATTTCTGTGTTTATTGCTTTCACAAGTGTAATCTATTGTTGATTAATCCCCAACAAGTGGTATCAGAGCTCAGGTTCACTAACAGGTGGTTCGGATTTGTGCAGTGTGTATTGATTACAGGTTCTCATAGGGGTTTCTGCAGGTATTTCTATTTGAGTGGGAAAAGCAATGGCAGGTGAAAGTAAATTGAGAATGGAAAAGTTCAATGGAAAAAATTACCAACATTGGAGAATGCAGATAGAGGATTATCTGTATCTAAAAGATCTCTACTTACCATTAGGTGGGGTTGCAAAGAAGCCCAAAGACATGGAGGATGAAGAATGGGAAGTTCTTGACAGAAAGGCTCTAGGGTCTATAAGACTGAGTCTAGCATCCACTGTGCTATCTAATTTATCATAGGCAAAGTCTACGATAGAGTTGATGACTACGTTAGCAAATTTGTATGAAAAACCCTCAGCTTCTAATAAGGTATATCTTATGAAGCAGTTATTTAATTTGCATATGAATGAAGGTGGATCTGTTTCCACTCATCTGAATGATTTCAATGGAATTGTGAATCAATTAAGTTCAATCAATATAGTGTTTGATGATGAAATAAAAGCTCTTTTAATATTATGTTCTTTGCCTAAAAGCTGGCATGGCTTAGTAATGGCAGTAAGTAATACTACATCTGCATCAAATATTTTGAAAGTAGAGGATGTTGTTAGTGTTATCTTGAATGAGGAAATTCATAGGAAAAGCACAGAAGAGACATCTGGGAATGCTTTAAGTTTTGAGAGCAGGGGAGGTAGAAAGAGAAGAGCAAGAAAGGTAGATCAAGATCCAAATCTAAGGGGAAAGGTAGATCTAAATCCAGAAATGGTAGAAGGCCACAATGCTGGAATTGTGGAAAGATGGGGCACATAAGCAGAGATTGTTGGTCAAAGCCTAAGGAGGACAATCATCACAAAGGAAAGGAAGAAGCCAAGGTTGCAGGTATTGCACAAGATGCTTTAATTTTCTCTCTGCATAATAATATAGAATCTTGGGTGTTAGATTCTGGTGCATCTTTTCATGCTACCCCTAATAGGGAATATTTTAGTGACTATATCCATGGAGATTTTGGAATAGTGTATCTAGGGGATGATGAGCCCTGTAAAATAATTGGTAAAGGTAAAGTGCAACTGAAGATGCAGAATAGCAACACATGGGTGTTGAGAGATGTGATGCATGTTCCTAGATTGAAGAGAAATTTACTTTCTGTAGGAAAGTTAGGGGATGAGGGTTGTACAGTAACTCTCACAGTAGAATCTTGGAAGGTGACCAAGGGTGCACTTGTTATGGCCAAAGGTAAGAGAGAAGGTACTCTCTATTTGTGTAATTGTGTTACTAACAAATCTCCTTCTGTATTATCTACTTCAGATGTGGATGCTAAATTGTGGCACTCAAGGCTTGGCCACATGAGTGAGAAGGGGATGTCAATTCTTAAGTCCAAAGGTATGCTTTCAGATTTAAAAGGCATAGATCTAGAGTTTTGTGAGCACTGTGTATTTGGAAAATAGAAAAGGGTTAGTTTTCTCAAGACTGGGTCTACTAAGAAGAGGCATAAGTTGCAGCTTGTTCACACAGACGTGTGGGGACCGGCTCAGGTTGCTTCCATTAGAGGATCACAGTACTATGTATCTTTCATAGATGATGCTACAAGGAAGGTATGGATCTATTGTATTAGAAGAAAATCTGATGTATTTGAGACTTTTTAGATCTGGAAAGCTATGGTTGAGAATGAAACAGGTAAAAGACTGAAGTGCCTGAGATCTGACAATGGCGGTGAGTTCTACAGTTATAAGTTCAGAGATTATTGTTATATGCATGGAATCTGTAGGCAAAGGATGGTTCCAAGGACACCTCAGCAGAATGGAATTGCTGAAAGGATGAACAGGACAATAATGGAGCATGCAAGATGTATGAGATTGCATGCTAGTTTGCCCTTACAGTTTTGGGCACAAGCTGTTGACACTGCAGTATACGTGATTAACAAAGGACCCTCTACAGCTCTGGATGGTGGTATTCCAGAAGAGGCATGGATAGGTAAAAGGGTTGATCTCTCATATCTCAAAGTTTTTGGTTGTGAAGCCTTTGTGCACATAGATAAAGAAAATAGAAAGAAGCTTGATGCTAAGTCTATGAGGTGCACGTTTATTGGCTATGACTCAGATGATTTTGGTTACAGATTATGGAATCTAGAAACTAACAAGGTAATCAAGAGCCATGATGTTGTTTTCAATGAAAGAGTGATGTATTGTGATCAGCTAAGAAAGCTGAATCAATCTAAGCAGAGCAATGGTGAATTAGACGAGGTAAAGGTCCAATATGAGCTCAAAGGAAAAAGAAATAATCACTTGCAGGAAAACACAGAGACCGACATCGATAGACTAAGAACCGGCGCTGGTAGAACAGAAACTGAGGTTAGCCATACAGAGACGGACGTCGGCAGGATAGGCACCGGCGTCGGTCAGACAGAACCGACGTCGGCCAGTAACAAGTCTGGAGGTGACTGAGGTCAGTCACTGTCAGAGAATTTGGGTGGACAACGTGTTGTGAACGAGTCTTAGACACCCATCAGGAGGTCAGAAAGGGTGAGTAAGCCTCCAATTAGATAATCTCCTTCTTTATTTTATCTATTGCTAACTGATGGTGGAGAACCAGAGAGTTTTGAAGAAGCAATACAGGTGGAGTCCAAGAGTTAGTGGGAGCATGGCATGGTTGAGGAGTTGGAGTCCTTAAGAGAGAACCAAACATGGGATTTGGTTGAATTGCCAACTGGTAAGAGAACACTCAAGAATAGATGGACCTATAGGTTAAAAGAAGGTGAGAATGGACAGATGAGATATAAGGCTAGATTGGTAGTGAAAGGATTTACACAAAAGCCAGGTATTGACTTTGGTGAGATTTTTTCTCCTGTTGTTAAGATGACTTCTATAAGGGTTGTATTGTCTTTGGTTGCTTTTGAGAATTTGCATCTTGAGCAGCTAAATGTTAATATAGGTTTTCTTCATGGAGATTTGGATGAGGAAATTTATATGGAACAGCCAGAAGGATTTGAGGTCAAGGGTAAGGAGAAGTTTGTGTGCAGATTGAAGAAAAGCTTGTATGGCCTCAAGCAAGCTCCTAGGCAATGGTATTTAAAATTTGATAGGTTTATGACTGAGCATGGCTATAGTAGGTGTCAATTTGACCATTGCGTGTATTTCAAGAGATTTGATAATGGTAGATATATTATTCTATTGTTGTATGTAGATGATATGCTAGTTGCAGGATCACACATGCAGGATATCTCTGAGCTTAAAGTGAAATTAGATCAAACGTTTGATATGAAGGATTTGTGAGCAACAAAGAAAATCCTTGGCATGAGCATTAAGAGAGACAGGAAAAATCACAGGCTGATATTGTCTCAAGAAGATTATGTGGACAAGGTGTTGAAACGGTTCAATATGCAGGATGCTAAACCAGTAAGCGCACCTTTGGCTGGACATTTTAAGTTGAGTAAAGAACAATGTCCTAATTCATATGATGAGGTAGAGTACATGAGTAAGGTTCCATATTCTTCCACAGTAGGGAGTTTGATGTATGCAATGGTGTGTACTAGACTGGATATTGCCCAAGCAGTGGGAGTGGTAAGTAAGTATATGGCCAATCCAGGTAAGGAACATTGGAAAGTAGTTCAGTGGATCCTTAGATATCTGAGAGGAACCAACAGTAGGCACTTGTGCTATGGAGGTTCAGATACTTCTCTACATGGTTATGTAGATTTAGATATGGCAGGTGATTTGGATGGCAGGAGGAGCACTACAGGTTATGTTTTCACTATAGGTGGAATGACGATTAGCTGGATATCTAAGTTGCAGAAGGTTGTTGCCTTGTCAACTACAAAAGCAGAGTATATTGCAGCCACAGAGGCTAGCAAAGAGATGATATGGATGACACGGTTCATGGATGAGCTTGGTAGGGAGCATGAGAGTTGCAGATTGTATAGTGACAGTCAAAGTGTAATCCATTTGGCTAAAAATTCAGCCTTTCATTCAAGAACAAAGCACATACAACTAAGGTACCATTTCATATGATAGGTATTGGAAGATGGTGAGTTGAAGCTGGAGAAGATCCATATGAATAGGAATCCTGCTGATATGTTAACCAAGCTGGTTACAAAGGAGAAGTTGAATCTTCATTCAACTTCTATTGGTCTTCATGATTGAGTTGAAGATGGAGGAGCTAGAAGATGTTGTTGTACAGGTACTGGTGCAGCTATTTATCTCCAAGTGGGAGATTGTTAGGGTATGGAGCTAAAAGCTTCACCAAAGAGCACACTATGATAGTTTTGGGTCTACGTAGACACTAGCATCAGCTAGGAGAGACCGACATCGTCCAAGTGCAGTTGCAGAGGCACCGACATCGGCAGTGGGTCATCCGACGGCAGTCACAGGCAAGCAGCAGGAACCGGCGTCGGTTACCTGTGCATCCAGAAAGCTATTTCTGAGGATAGAAGCGAGTGTTTGCATGATGAGTTTAAGTTGTAGTCTTAAGCTCGCATCTCTATTATTAGTAATATTATTTTTAGAGCCCTTGTTCAAGTGGCTTAACTGTTTGTTGTAAGTGCATGCTCAAGTTTCCTAATTTTATATGTAGAATTAGATCTTCTTAGCTTTTATGTGGATTATTGTAGTAGTTCATTGTATTTTGGTATGTTGAAGAATAGTACAGAATTGAATCAATCCAAGTTTGTTGGAGTTGATTGTTCTTGAGAGAGAGAGCTCTTGAGGAATAGAGATCTAGTGAGAGATCTATACATCTAGGAGAGGTGTGGAAGAAAGAAGTTTCTTCAATTGTATTCCTTTTGTAAAGAGTTTGTTAATACAAGTTTTCAGGGTGGTTTCTTGTATCTCTTGTTCTTGCTGTTTATCATTCTAGTTACTTGTCTATCTGATTTATTTTTGCGTTTATTGCTTTCACAAGTGTAATCTATTGTTGGTTGATCCCCAACATTTTCATGATTACTTATTGAGGTATTTGGGATCATTGAGGTGTCCATTATATGTTTAGGTATATTATCATGCTTATATTATGGTTTTATACTGTTATTTTCTCTATATACCTCCTTCTGTACTTATGCTTAGTCCCATGCTTGAGTATGCCTGTGTGTTTCCAAGCATGTGCTGGTATTCTTCTACCTTCTCATAGGTGATTACCATCAATCTTGGATTCTAATTCAATATGAACCTAAATAATTTTTATGAACGTTTTACTTATAATATAAGTTGATTATGGTCTCTGATATGCATTGATCTACTGGAGGTGTATACTTATTCATGCTAACTATGTGTAGGGCCTCAATGTCATGTTTGTATGAAGGAAGAGTGATCCTTAGATACTTAAACCCTAGTGACACTTTTATATCTCCACTTATCTATTGGAATTCATATCTTCTCATGTTTACATAAATATCCATGTCCTTAAATGATATACATAGTGACTTTTTGGGAGACCCTACTATAGTAGGCCTAAAAGGGTTGATTTTAGGTGCACATTTACATCCTTAGTTCACTATATGGCCATATGGGTCAAACATTCTATGGTTTCATTGCTTTTGATTGTTCTAAGGGATGTATGGAGGTTTATTACATGGTCTAGACTTGGAGTTAAGGGTGGATGAATGGAGGAGGGTATTAGTGGAGATATATGGAGTGTGGTGGATGAGAATAAGGGTAACATAGTGTAAATGGTAGTAACAACACAGTGAAATAAAAAGGGTTTTAAAATGACATGGAATTGAGGGAAGGAATATCTCTAAGACCAACCAAATTAACCTTGTAGATATTTATACACATACCTAAGTAAACATGGAAGTTTTGAGGTAGAGAAGAAGCATACATAACCCTAAATTTAAACCTAAAAAACTCATAAAAACCTTAAATTTCACAAAACACCTCAAACTCTGTTAAAAGTGACTGTGTGGGTTTAAAGATAAGGAGATAGTTTTTAGGATTGTGAGGCCACCATGGAGTTTCAAAAGCTTGTTATCAAGGGAATGAGGATGATGCATCATCAATCCAACTCCTTTTTATATGCTTTTGAGTTATACTTAAATATTTGTAGATGTCATTGAGCTACACATAATATTTGTCATACAATGATATTCAAATATGCATAAGTCTTTTCTCCTTGAGATACTATAAGATGAAAATCGGGTATTAGACTTTCAAACTAATATATAAGGCATTTTAAACCTTAAAACAATTCTAAAAAATCTTTACCAGTTAAAAACTTCTGATGAAGACATCAAACCTTTATACTTTGTATAGACTTATCTATAGATCACACACAAGAGATAATCATGAAGGTCTGCTAGTCATATGAAATCATAGGTTTGAGTAAAGTGATTAAATTATATATAAGGATCCTTTAATACCCATTGAAACAAAATAAATGATTAGTTTGAGTAGACAAGGTAAGAATCCTTGAGAACCATTCATCCCAACTTTACCTGTACAAATGAGGACAACATACAAATTCCTTAAATTCTTAAGGAATGTTCATTAATATCATGAGACCAATATATATATATATATAAATACCCATGGGTGGAATATACTTAAGTCCATTTTATCTAAATATATGCTTGGGCCCCCATTCTCTCTCCTCTATAAGATACAAGCATTAACCTGAGGAGCTCTCTGAGTCTGCTAATGGGCTTGAGGGAGAGATAGGATGGTTTAGAGATACCATGGAACTAAAAAAACTAATTTATTCTCCATTTTACATTGATTACCTCCCTTTTTAAAATCATGACTCCATCTGAGTTGGTCTATACTATATGGATCCATACTACTTAAGAAACCTCTACAACCTACCGTTTTATCTATAATTCCTCTTTTTTAAAACCTAAAACATCATTATAAGGTTTTATTTAGGGATAATAGACATCATATATCACTTTGAACTTAATGGTATGAATTGAGGGAGTTGAAAACTCATTATTTAGCATGTGTTGGGCACATTTAAGGGAAATTAAGTATTGACCATGATGGTAATAGATTCAGTAAGGTATGAAATGGTCTAGTAATAGCTTGATGAGGTTTATGAGGTCCATTATCGGTGTTTGGGGTGACTTAGTAGTCTATTAAGGCTAGATTGAGTCTCATTTATGGCTAAAAATGTTGACTTTGCACACATAAATGACTTTTAAAAGGTATATCAACTAAATTATTATATCAATACATATATAAGACCCTTATGACCTATTAAAAACCTTAAATTAAACTTAAGACAACTTCCATGATGTTCCTTGAAAGTTTGAAATGTAAAATACCTCATGTTGTTAGGTGGATCAGGGGTGCTCATAAATTGTCACTAGATTGCCTTTACCATGGCATTTTTTATGTATTGGGACTCCATAAAAGTGATTAAAGACCATCTAAGCATGTTTGATCATCATGAAAATGCTTGAATCAAGCTGAAAGGGAGGTATAAAGACTATTAAGGCAAAGTTATAACATGGCATGACCATGGACTATTTGAACAACCCTCACAAAATCATGATATGAATGACAATCATGGTGATAATGAAGAATCAAGGTTTAAGGAATAAGGTTTACCCCTTTCTAAGTCTATGACTAGAAAGTGGTCAATATTTTTTGTGAATCAACTAGTTTGACTAGCCACTGGTTAAAGAACTCAAATTTTTTTGAACTTGCTCTCAATGGCTTTAGTATATGGGAAATAACCTCACATGGATTTTTCCTTACACCTTACATAATTTGAAATAATGAGACACAAGAAGGAAATAAATAAGAACAAGAAAAACAACACACAACTACCAAATAATAAGACTAAGTAACAAACATATGACATGCACAGAACCATTTGGAGAGAAAAGACAACTCCATCTAAATATGTACAAGAGGAACATGATGAAGACTAATAAAAAAACTTGAGGAACATCCCATTGATATGGATGGGGAGTTCCTCACCATTCAATCTAGAAAGTTGAAAGGCATTGCTTTCCTTTTATCTAGTGATGATGTAAGGTCCACTCCAAAGGCTATCAAATTTGAAGTGTTTTCCTAAATTTGCAAAAACCTCATCCCATTTAAGGACTACATATTCTTGTTAGAATATCCTAAATGAATCCCTTTCATCAAATGAATTCTTGACTTGAAGCTGATTAGACCATATGGTATGTGTTGTACCCAATACCCCCTTTTTTACATAAGGAAATGGGGACCCAAATTTTTTCAAAGTCTGATGCTAATAGGGAATCCTTTTCATATGTCTATACAAAATTTGGGAAATCTAGGACATTTCACTTTTCTGGCAAGATGATATTGCCATTATGTTTATGAGATTAACTTGTGTATTGTAGATGTGTTCTTCAAGTTCGTAACCTTTGGGTTAATTTTTTCAATCTCCATGCAAAATTATCTTTTTGGATGTTATGTTTTGTGAATTTTTTGGTCCTATTTTATTTTGAGCTTATTTTTTGTAAAGCCTTATTTTATTGAAGAAATTGTTCTAGATATTTTGTCTTAAACAATTCTCTTGAAAGAATTCAGCTTATGGACTCTTTGCCTTAAGGATTGCTAGACCACATATAATTTCCTTAAAAAAAATTCCTTGATGGATTATCCCTTTGAGCCTATCCAACTTATCCTTCATAACTTTTAGGATGACCCTTAACCATATGAGAGTACCCTTTAGGAATTTTGGAAGTGTCCTTTAACCTTTACAATGTAGATCCTTTAGGACTCTTATCATGGACAAATGCCATCTGAAGTAGACCCTTTAGAATATTTCCAAAGTACCCTTTAGCATTTTGGAATTTTCGTTTAGAGATTTTGAAATGTCCTTTTTTTCCTTTTTGAACCTACCCTTTGGCCTTTGCAAAGTATACCCTTCAAGAAATTTTTTACCCCAAAGTAGACCCTTCAATTTCTTTCCACCTACCCTTCAAAACCCTTCTAACTAGCCCTTGAGCCTTTCCAAATTGAATTTTTAGTCCCTTTTTGATGAATTATTTTTAGGCCATATACCATTTAGGTTTCATGTAAAATACCTCATCTAAACTATTGTTTTATCCCCTTTATCCTTTGGGATATACCCTTCAGGTGATTTTCCCTACCCCTTGTATCATGAACCAAAGTGCCCTTCAGCTTTTATGTTTTGGGTAAATTGCCATAAGCCTATCCTTTAAGTTTGGTTAAACCTACCTTACCAGGTCTTTGTCCTAAGTTATGTTCCCTTTTCCAATTGTCCACATACTCTTTGGATCTTTTGAAAAGGACCTTTCAACTTTTATGGAATATCCAAACACCCTTTTTATTTTTTGACATACCCTTCAAGACTTCTATCTCAGGTCCTTTTGTCATGTAGCCAAATTCCTTCAAACATTATCTCTGAGATAATTTGACCCTTTGAGTTAAAGGCACATATCATTTGGGTTTTTGTGAAACTTACGCTTTAGGTGATTTGAAGTGACCATAGACGTACAAAAGTACCCTTTAGGAAAATAAAAATTACCATTCAGGGAGTTTGAAGATACCCTTTAACCATGAATTAGCCCTTGAAAATAATTATTTAAGGACTTCTACCTAATGAAAAGACTCATTTATAACAATTTCTATAGACACTTTATCTTAAATAATTTCCCTAAGTGAATTATCCATAGACATTGACCTGAAAGCACTATTTTGACATTATACTCCTAAGTGTTTTATTATGAATAACACTATTAAAATTATTCCATACTTACCCAAATAAAGATAAAATACTTACTATTTGATAAATACTAAGAGCCCTCTACCAACCCAAGCTAACAAATTTGAAATAAAAGCAAAGTGAATGTTGCATATTTATATCACATGAATTGGTATTCAATGCAATATCCTATATCGATGATACATCACCATTAAATTTGTCATTTTCATCCAAGTTAACTTTTAATTGAATCATTTTCATTTATAACAATGACCGAGAGCCCTAGTTCATATCTTGAGAATTCTATGAGTATAACAATGACTAAGCTAAGAGCCAGAGTGATTAAATAGTATGTAGTATATCAAAGGGAATTATAGTAGTCCAAAACATGTAGATATGGCTTCCACATCTAAGAAATTCTAAGGAATAAATCCCCCATTTTCATTCTCAAATAAGGATTCTATAGAGTTTAAGGATACTATCTTCGATGTGAAGGTATTTCAATATAAATATCATAACTATTCATAACTCTCATGTGACGTATATAGTTCAGTTTTGCTCCCCCCTATAAGTAGACTTGTTTTCCTTATATGATGAAATAATGCTAATAGAAAGGTTGTTTGTTTAGGAAATTATAGCCTATAAATTCCAAATATAGCATTTTATTGTGGCCAAACCAAAGGTTATGCCTTGCATAGACCTTATTAGGGATTTTTTCTTTTCCAACAAAATATCATAAGATGTTTATTTACTAAATTCAAATGGTGATATGATGGTCATGTGAATCTCTAGAAATGATTTTCAAAGGTATATATATTTTAGCATACAAAATGTCTACTATGATGAATACACTTTGGTGCAATTCAAAGTAGAAACCTCAATCCCAAAGGTGATCTCCTCATGGCTATTTCCAGACTAGTCTATCACCTAGCAAGAGACAAATCTGAAGGGAGTGATTTGAATCGATAAATTCAAGATGGGAATCTAAATAGGTATGGATTTACTTAATATATTATATGGTATGCCTAGTATCCATTTTTTAAATTTATATTGTGTACCATTACTATGTATGATGTTGTCACATGATGCTACTGATGCCTTAGGGGAAGTAATCAATTTAAGATTGAAAGAACAAATTTTGCATAAGGATAAATGTCCCAAGCCCATGGGATATTTTTATATGATGTCATATTTAGTGAATGCAACCATGAGAATGTGCTATAAGGACATGGGCAATTTGTGGACTCAGATAATAGATTGCATAAAAAATTAAATCTATTACCATTACCAGTTCAAGCATATATACGCTTACTTGAAACATATGATAAGGATATGTGAGGAGATTTACCCATAGGTATGGTAAGCCATTCATGGATCACCTATGCCTCAAATTGGAAAAAAAACATTCTAAAGAATTTGAGTAGAAAAGGAGTCTATTTCATGTACCTAGATTTTATTGTCATCATGGTCCAGGGAAATAAGGTTGACCCCCTATGTTTCCCAAAGTATGTACCAAATAGGTTGGTTGAAAAAGAGATTTCTTTCCAATTATGGAATAACATTGATAAGGATTTGGCCAGGTAGAAAAAGGGCTTATACTTTGGAATATTAATTTCAATTGGAAGAATGATATATTAAATAAGGAAACATATTGGAGAGGTGGGAGGAAATAAAAATCATTATGGCTTCCCCACAATGGCACATAGAGACTAGGATCGCCATGGGAAAATCCAACAACATATTCATGGTTTCAATATTTCTTATTTCCACCATCCTTATTGCTATGATTTTATTTTTATGAATTCTAAATTAGTTGAAGAAGTATTAGAATGAGCACAACTTGATGGGTTACAGAGGATCATTTGAGAATGATCAAAGATGAAGTTGGTATTTCCACTAGGTAGTTGGATAACTGAAGGGCTCTCTTTAAATGATGGTAGTATTAAAATTTTTAGAGAGGATAATTTGAAGAATAGGAAGCTTCCTCATCCCAAGGACTTCCACTAAAATTGAAATTAAAATTAGTGAAGAGAGAGCTTGGGATCCCTGAGCCAAGTACATAGAGAGGAAGAAAAAGAGGAGATCTTATTATCTTGGACTATGATGATGAGGAAGAAATGATGCAAAAAATGCCTACTACCAACACTGGTCCAGTTCTTATGCCTACCCCCTATTTATCTACTATTTCATCTATTGGGGTAGATACTTTAAAATCAACATCAACTTCTTAGGGCTTTACCATTCAAGAAAATACCAATTTAATCTATGATAGGAATCCCAAGACTCCCATAAGAAACTCTATAGTGTATACATCTCAAGGCTTGCATCCAAGTTCATAGTCATCAAGAGAAGATGAAGTTGTCATCAAGGACATATCAAATGATTCAAATGAAGAGGCTGAGTTGGAGATAACCAAGGCTATGAATATTTAGGTTGACCCCATTAAACTTCATGTCCAAGGTACTCAAACATTTTATAGTTTTCCTTTGACTTCAATTTCTATTATTGATCAAATACCCATCTCTTTTATGGAAGTTCTCATTCCCTCTAGTGCATCTATCCCATTTTTCCTTCCACCTCTAATTCCATTCCTTCCATTTACACAACCACCATTGATCCATTCGTTATCACTACCACACCATTTCCTATGGCTATTCCCTGTATATGTACTAACACTTTTACTATGAGAGTTCTCAAAAAGAAGAAGGCAACCAAGAAATTGTAGACTACTCTGGGCACCCCTAAATTCATGTTCAATCTACATATATCTCCTTTCTACTCCCCACATCCACTACCACAAAAGAAACCATAGTAACTATCACAAGTAGGGGATAGAAGGCCAATCCTCAAATATTTGTAGTCCACCCACTCCCTCAAGTTGGACTAGACTGGTAAAAAATAATATGGCCTTCCTTGCCTAATGTCTTGACAAAGGCTAATTGTAAGCAAAAGAAAGTAGAAGAGGAGGCCGAGAAAGAAATTTTTGTTACAACCACTGATACACCCCTCAACATTCTACCTTGGGCCATAGATTTAAGGAGTCAATCTTTTCAAATGATAAGTTATAAGGTCACTAATTTCCCCTCTATGTCCACTTTGTTTAACCCCCTAAATATTACAATATAAAGAGTAAAGAAGAGAAAAATTGAATATGATCAAGGTATAAGCATCATCCTTAAAGAATGAAAAATAGTGTTCTCCCTCACTAAGAGGTAGAATAGGCAACCAAGGTATTTTGTATATGAAGAGAATATTTTAGACCTCATTCAAGCACATAAGGATATTATGGTGGCCATTTATGAAGGCACAAAGTTAGACTAGAAGGAACTAGAGGATGAGGTACAAGAATTGCAAGCACAAATTGAGAATCTCAAAGAACAATCTAGCATAATGCATATTTTTATGGGTATCAAAGCTAAGGTTCAAGAGACTACATCTAAATGTTACAATTATTTAAAGTCCATGGAATTTATAAAGGCTGAGATGACACCTCATGTGAAATAAGAAAATCAACTCTATGGTTCTTTGGTTCAAGATAGTGCCAAGCTTAAAATGCTAGTTGTCTAAACATGCAACTCATTATATAGCCATCTTGAATCAATGACCACAGTCAAGGCATCTAATGCCCTAAATTTGGTTATTATTAGGTATGAGGAGGTAAGAGAGTGGTTTAAAGTAATTATAGCTTTAGTTTTAGAATACCAGACACATGACCTCCAAACTTTGAATGAGCTAAAATTATCGAAGGTAAAAGATTCTATGAGAAAATTGATTAGTATAATCAATTTTGATAAAATTGTCTATGAACACACTAAGAAATTCAAATATAGCATAAAAGGCTTGGTGATAGAGAGAATAAAATCAAAATTAAGCAAAGTTATGAGGAATGTGATTAAAGTTGAGATTTTTAGGAGCAAGTTCCAACTAACTAAAGATGAACATGTAAGACTCCTTGAGAAAACCAAGAGACTCCACTGACCATCATTGTTTAACTTGGACATTATTCATTAATATCATGAAGCAATGCATAAAGTCTATGAGGATAACAAGGAAAAAAGAGGTAGAATTTTGATGGTGTTGCTATATCTTCCACTTTTACTTTGACTTCCACTCCTACTAAAGCCCATGAAAGACTTCAGACAACGCAACCTTAGCCTTATACATGTACAACTCCTGTAGCATCACGTATATCTAGATTCTCCTTGTAATTAGATATATCATTATAAAATTAACTTGTATTATATTATGAATGCACATGTTACATACTTTTGTAAAGCTAATTTTTCTATTTATAGCTTTTTGGCTTTTCTTAGATGGTTTTAGACCACTATTAGAACTACACGCTCTAAATGCCACATGTAACAATAATGTATAGACTTATAGGATGAGGTGACCCCTTCCAAAATATATAAAAATACAATTTTATGCCCCAACTTTATTTTTGTCAAAAAAATTTGGAATACAAAGAAACGAACCATTTTGCTCATCAAGCAAAGTGTTTTGAGTATTTTATATCCAATATTGTGTTATTAGTTGTTATTTCTATGGTTGTTTACTTCAATAATATTTAGTGTGTTGAAGCTAAAAATAGATTATTGATTAATATGCTAATCCTAGATGTGTAATAGCTATTGAATATTGGTGTATATAATGATTGAAATATTCAAATTAGATTGAATCATATTTTTGGATGTGTACTAGTGTTTTCTTGGTGTAGTTTTATGAGTGTGTGCTAAAACTACCTTATATTTAGCCTGAGCCATAATATCCTAATTGAAGGGTGTAAAATAGCTACCCTAATAGGATTAACCTTTATTTGAGGTTGATTAACTTCCTATATCTTCTTTTCCTTAGACTCAGCCATGTTTATTTGTATGTGTGTAATTACTGCTAGAAATAGACATTGGTTTTAAGAAAATATACGTCTATCCAAAAACCAACCAGGGAAGTAATTCTTGAGATTTATGAAGATTTATTTTCTACCCTACCTTACCACCATTTTTTATTTTGTTATAAAAGATATACCCACCTTATATTAGAATCCAACCACCCATCCAACTCATGTAAGAACTCACTTTGTTAGAAAACCACACCTCCATATAAAAACCTTGTTAACAACCTGCATACCCTACCCGTTATTCCATAAATAGGTTGTCAAAGACCACATACCTAAAACTCATGTCCTAGAGTTGATTTTACCTCCATTAAGATCTTAAAACATTAGAGGCTACCTCATTATGGTTATGATGTGCATAAAAATTACATCAAATTTTCACTGGTACTAGAAAGAGGGCATGAATCTCATCCTAATAATAGAGATTAGTCCTTGCATAGAGTTACACTAAAATCACCCAAGAGAGTGACCAAATCCAATTCCTAGGATGGTTTATTAGTATCACCCTTGACAAGCCATTAGAGACCTACAACTATACTAACAACTATAGTTTAGAACAATCCACCTCTACTAGGGTAACCTTTACCTGTAAGGAACCCTTTTCCCATTAATCAACCAATGGCTCAACAACAACCCTGGTTAGCTAGATTTGCCATTTCCATCTTCGGGGACATGCATGATTTACCCTAGAACCTTAAGAAATAACTGACATCCTTCTCTCTTTTAGGGCTAAGGACTATAAAAGAGCATATTAAATCTATTAAAGCTTCTTTAAGGATATTGAATGTAGTTTATGAGGATGTTACATGTCAATTATTCCATTTTTCTTTAATGAATGCTGATTATGATTGGTATTTGAATCTAATAAAAAACTCCATCACCAATTGGGAGGATTATCAAATGGATTTTCTTGCATGGTTTAGATAGGTCACCAATCCTGAATTGGTATATCAACACTTCACCAGCATGAAGAGGGAACCTAATGAGCCCATCCATGCTTTCAAAAGATGGTAGAAGATGTATAATTGGTTGATCTTGGGATATAAACCATAACTGATGTTAGCACTATAGATATACAAAAATATCTTGGATATCATTATCACTATGTTCTTGAGAAGAGAACCTACTACCAATACTTTGATGTTAGCATTCAAAGAAGCTATTAACATCAATATATAGATCAATTCATAGACACTTGGGGTACCTACTATCAGCAATGGATTCCTAGTGCTCAATTTGATATTACATGTGAATCAAAATGTTACAACATATAATTAGAATCAATTATATAAACTACCTCCATTGACACAAATGATGTAACCAATTTTTGGCTATTTGAACAATCATGTGATAGGTAACAGTTACCAATAAAACCAACATGCAACTACACTTCCTACAACTATTCTATAAGGTGAAAATTTCATAAAATCCAAATTGGATTCTATTTAGAAGATGGTTCAGAAATTGAGTAATGACTTTTTGAATATGCAATAAAAGATGGGCAATATTAATGCTTTTATTGGCAACAAGAACATCGAGTTATAAAGATATAACAAGCCATTTAATAAGCCTAAAAACAATATGGAACAATCTAGAAGACTTCCAAAAATCAACATGACTAAAATAACTCTCCCTAATTGGTGAAAGATACACAATATACCCCAAGATGGTGAGCTTGATTGCATTGAGCTTTGTACAACATTTGAGATCTTTTAGAGGGAAATAGCTAGGTAGGATCAAATGAATAATCTACCAAAATCTCATTAAGACCCTATGTATTTTATCACAACCATGTACTTTAAGACTCATAAATTCCCCTTCCTAGGAGAAGATGATAATGAACTAGAGGATAATATAGATGAATTTCATGCCTTCTAGTAGTTTTAGAGAGGTGCATATAACTTAAGGAACAAGTAACCTTTGATCACATTGACTCCTACAAATACCATAACAATTCCACCTAATCCTAAAGTAGGCAACAATCCACTCCCTCCAAAAAGGAATGATCCACTACCAAACAAAAAGGAATTGAGTAAATTTGGAGGATACAACATCATGGAAGATATGAAGAAAATAAAGGAAAATATCATGCTTCATGAGTTATCCCAAATAATTGAACAAAAAGAGCTATTGTGGAATTCTATCACTAGAAATACCCCTTTGGAGAAAACTAAAACAAATTCAAATAAAGAAAAATAAGTGAAAGTAGTTGATACCAATGTCATCTACAAAAGAAAACCCAAAGTGCCACCATTCTTGTTAACCATTAGAGTGTTCAATAAGAATATTCATAACTATTTGGTTAATTTTGGAGCATCTTCAACTATTATGCCTACTTATTTATGTAAAAATATTAGTCTCACTCTTAGCCCTTTAAAGAGATCAGTCTCATAGCTAGATAAAATGGTAGTACTAGTAGTAGGAGAATTTGATGACATACACATTTAAGTAGCATTAGAACTGAGAGTCTAAATGAATATCAATATCTTGGTAGTGGACATACTAGAAGGCTACAACTTATTACTGAGTAGAGACTGGTACAAAATGCTTAATGGGTATCTTTCCACAAACTTCTCACACATCTAGATACCATGGAGAGGAATTGTAAATTAGATCAGAATTGATGGAGAACCTAGAATGAAATATCCTATCACAGAATAAAATGTCAATAATGAAGAGGTAAAGTATGATTCTCCCTCATTGGGCATTTATACTTTTACCATTCATAATTTATCATAAAACTTAGAACTTGAAGGATCAAATCATCCATGGACAATGCATTTTGATGGATCAAAGTATAAATAAGGATTAGGTGTGGGAATTGAGCTAATTGATCATTAAGGTAAGAAGTTATTAGATGCTTATATATTGTAGTTTCCCTATACAAATAATAAGGTTGAGTATGAGGCTCTAATTTTAGGATTACAATTTATGCTAAAAGCCAATGTAAGACAAATAAAATTATTTGGTTATACAAAATAAGTAATTAACCAAATAAGGAAAAAATATTAGTGCAAATTATCCTATTTAAGGAGGTAAAAGCATAGGACCTAGGACCTGATTGAAAGATTTCAAGCTTTCAACATAGTAGCACTCCATAGAGAGCAAAATCAAGCTACTAATTCACTATCCACTACTATTGCCGATCTAGAACCACTGCAAGAATCCAAGGTAAAAATATTTTCTATTGAATTAGTTCCTTGTCCATCTATTGAATTGGTTCCTTGTCCAAGTTTTTGATGATGACCAATAGATCATCAAGTTCTTAACTAATTCAGGGGATTTTAAGTCCTAAATCATTGATGAAAAGGATGTCAATCACCTTTATCAAGAAGAAATAGTTAAAAAAGGCATTCTCTAATTTAAGGAGAATCAAATACCAGTTGGCTTAATCTCCTTATAAATGTTTTTTGACTTGTATCCTTAGGCACAGTAACTCTAACAACCCAAGGTCAATGAATCAAAATTCAAGAAAGAAAATCTAAGAGATTAACATAATCTATGTTATGTCAATATTAGTCTTAGATTTACTCTTGAATAAAGGTAGTTAATGAGGGATTTAATCTCTAAGTATAGGGATGTTATCATCTAGACATATGAAGACTAAAAGTGTACGACCCCTAAGTCATCACCCATACCATTCCCCTCAAGCAAGATCATAAGCCCTTTAGATAAAGGCAAAGGCCTATGAACCCTATCTTAGAGCCTCTTATTCAGAGAGAAGTGGTGAAGTTATTAAGTGCCAAAATTGTCTTCCCCATATAACACTCCACTTGAGTTGCTGATTTCCTCCTAGTAAGGAAGAAGAATGGTAAAATTAGATTATGCATGGACTTCAAAAATCTGAATAAAGCTTCTAAAAAAGATAATTACCCTTTATCATCACTGGATGAGGTAATACAAATTATGGGTGGTTTTGAAATGATGTGATTTTAGATGGATTTTTTAGGTTAAAATTAAGTATTAGTGCAATATAAAGATCAGATGAAGACTATGTTTACCAAAAAATGGGGAACTTATGCATACAAAAGGATGCCATTTACCCTAATCAATTCAGGAGATACATTTCAATGTACCATGGATCATGCCTTCAAGGGATTGATTGGGAAATGCATTATTATTTATATGGATGATATCATGATATTTTCAAATAATATAAAGGATCATATAGCTCACTTAAAATCTATATTAGAGTAGTTTAAAATATTCAACATTTCATTAAATCTAAAAAAAAACCATATTTAGGGTAACTGAAGGCAAACTATTGGGACACATCATCACTAAGGATGGGATCACCATTGATCCTAATATAATCTAGGTAATTTCAAAGATTTAGCCACTAAATCGTTAAAAATATCTAAAATAATTCTTTAGAGAGATCAACTTCATAAGGAAGTTCATTTCAAGGTTTGATAAGATTACCAAGCCTCTAAATGCCATGCTCAAGAAAGATGCCAAGATAGAATGGACAATTGAAGCCAAAAGGACTTTTTAGGACATCAAGAATACAATATAACAAGCTCTAGTATTAATTAGTCTATACTTTACAAAGGATTTCTATCTATACTCCTTTGTTTTTGAACACACAATTACTACTGTTATCACATAGAAGAAGGATGAGATAAAACATCTGATCACCTTCATGAGCACCAATTTGAAAGATGTTGAACTCTAATACTTCATGATAGATAAAAAATATTTGCTCTTTTTAAAGTAGTGAATAAATTTAGACATTACATTTTGAGGAACAAAACCATTGTTGTTGTCTTAGACCCTACTATCAATCTCACCCTATCACAAAATGAGCTAGGAGAACATCAAGGGAAGTGGATGGATAAGTTCCAAGAGTTAGACATAGAGATTAGGCCTACAAATACTATTATAGGTCAATGAATTATTCATGTTATTATGGATTCCAACCCACAAATCACCACTGAAGAGGTATGTGAAGCACAAGTTTCTAAAGGTGAATGGTATATAGACATAATTTAGTACTTACTTATGGGAACTTATACCCCAAAATATAATAGAGAAAGGAGGAGAGATTTAAGGCTCAAAGTTTCTCATTTCATGATAAAAAAGGGATTTTTATACATAAGGAACTATGAAGGTATATATCTTAGATGTGTATTTATAGAAGAGGCTAAGAAAATTTTGATAAATTTACATCAAAAGATAGGTAGTGGTCACCCAAATGACAACACGATAACCCATAAAATATTGAGGTTGGGATACTATTAGCCAACCATCTTCAAGGATGATCACATTCACATCAGAAATTGCCATGAATGTCAAGTATTGGACAAAAGGGAAGTTCACATAGCCATGCCTCTATAGCCAGTTATTGAAGGAAGGCCATTTGTAAGTGGGGCTTAGACTTCATTTGTGTAATCAACCCAAATTATTCAATAATCCATAAATTTGTAATTAAAAATATAGATTATTATATTATATGGATAGAAGCCATTGCCACAAAGATTAGTAGAGCACAAGATGTATTTCACTTTTTGGAAGAACACATTAAAACTAGATTCGATAGATCCATCTCTTTTGTATGTGATAATGGACCAACATTTATATCAATAAAGTTAACTAAGTGGGCACATGATAATCAAATTATAATCAAGTTAGCTTCTAACCACTACCCTTAAGGGAATAGATTAGCTGAGTCAATAAATAAAAATCTGATTGAGGCAATCAAGAAGTTAGCAGGGGACAAGTCTAGAGTTTAGCACAATCTACTAAAGTATGCTCTTTGGGTAGACCAAATGAGATACAATCAAGCCTTAAAAAGTTTACCTTACCTACTGGTATATGGATGTAGACTAGTTTCTCCCATCACATTAAATATGCCCACTTATTAGTTCATATAAGATTACATGAAACCAAATGATAAAGTAGAATCAAGATTGCTAGATATAATAGAAATGGAATATTTAAGGACTAAAGTTTTGCATGCATTCAATAAAATCCAGTATGTAGTTAAAAGGTGGTTTGATAAAATAGAAAAAGTTAAAGCATTCATAATTTTATACCTAGTACTACTATGGGATAAATCCCATAAAAAAAAAGGAAAACATGACAAGTTTGCCCCATTATGGATCAAACTATATTAGTTTTTAGAGATCATGGGAAATAACATGTTTCATCTGAAAGACCTCCAAGGTAATGTGCTCACATATCTAGTTTATGGAATTTTTTTGAAGAATTACTTTAGAGCTATTCCATCTATAGATATTACTAATTGAGAGCACTCATATAATCTTAAACAAAGGATTAGATTAGATTTCCATGCTTTCTAGAATAAAATTTCAATGCTTTCTAGTTTAATTTTCCAAATTTTTTAGATTAGTCATTTTTTTTTCTTTTTTGGAATTCAAAGTTATGTTTTATCTTGTTATTGCTAAAACTAAAATCTAAAACAACTAAGCTTATGACTTGTGGAAAAGGGGAAAACTCTTGACACTTTGGGACTAGTTTACAGATTATGTGTATTTTTGTGTTTTTTGAGTCTTTAAAATAAAGGTAGGTAATCATGGGTTATTCCGAATGGTGTCATAATTGAATATTTTTTACCAGTCATGTGGAAGTTGCTTTCAAAGTGCTTCATACAAATTTAGAAAAATTTCTTGTGTTTTGGATCAAATGCACTTATCACATTGAATACCTATTAGAAATGATAATTTTGGGTCTAGATTTGGCTAGCAAGGATGTTCTAGCAATGATTTATTTCCTAATTATACCATCTCACTAGGGTTTACTCTCCTCTCTTTTCCAATAATTTGAACTTAAGAAAATAAAAAAAGGGAGGGAAAGTAAAATAATCAATGAGTTCAAAAGAGGAAAATAAAATTTAAAGAAAATTAAAAGACCTCACATGATGAAATAAGGTCAATGCACCACACATCATGATTATGAATAGACAATGGAGGGAGTCAAGAAGGAACCCAAAGTATATTTGTCAAGGCTATGGATGCCTATCTAGTAGTAGAGTAATGCCTGAGCTTCCCTTATTTTTGACCTTTAATAGATACTGGAACAAAACCTAAAGCCCCATGAAAACCTTTGAAAAACTAATCACAATAGGGGTTAAATGAGCTACACCTTTTGACACACATAGATCTATGAAAATTACAAGGAAATTATGTTTTGTGAATCTAATTAAGAGTCTCTTTCATGTTTTTGATTTGAGTATTCTTCTATGGTGAACTTCATGATTGATTTAGGATTGTAAACTAGAGTTATGGGTTCTCAAATACTCAAGAATATTCCCCTTGCAAGTCACCATTTGTTGTACCAAACACCCCATTTTTTTATATGGAAATGGGGACCCACCTTTTTTCAAAGTATGATCTTAATAGGGAATCATTTTCATATGTCTATGCAAAATTTGGGATCTAGGACATTTCAATTTTCTAGCAGGATGATATTAGCATTGTGTTTATGAGACTAACTTGTGTATTACAAATGTGTTATTTAAGTTCATAACCTTTAGGCTAATTCTTTTAGCCTTTGTGAAAATTTATCTTTTTGGATGTTATGTTTTGGGAAAATTTTGGTCCTATTTTCTTTCAAGCTTATTGTTTAGGAAGCCTTATTTTGTCAGGGAAATTGTTGTAGACATTTTGTTCAAAAGAATCCTCTCAAAAGAATTTGGCCTATGGATTCTTTACTTTAAGGATTGCTAGACCGCATACACTTTCCCCAAAACAAATTCATCGATGGATTATCCTTTTGAACCTATTAAACTTATCCTTTATAACTTTTAGAATGAGCCTTAGACATATGAGAGTAAACTTCAAGAATTTTAGAAGTGTCTTTCAAATTTTATGAGGTAGATCCTTTGGGAATTTTGTCATGGACAAATGCCCTACAAAGTGGACTCTTTAAACTATTGCCAAAGTACCCTTAGGAATTTTAGAATTTCCCTTTGGAGCTTTTGATATTTCCTTTTTTGCCTTTTTTAACTTGCCCTTCAGCCTTTATGAAGTAGACCCTTCAAGAAAACTTTTGCCCTAGAGTAGACCCTTCAATTTATTTCCACATACTCTTTGAAAACCTTCCAACTAGCCCTTCAGCCTTTACAAATTGACCATTTAAACCCTTTTTAACCACTTCCTTTTAGGGCATATACCCTTTGGGATTTTTTCAAAATACCTTTCAAAACTATTGTTTCAGCCCCTTTATCATTTTGGATATACCCCTCAAGTGTTTTTCATTACCCCTTGTGTCATGAACCAAAGTGCCCTTCAACCTTTGTGTTTTAGGACAATTGCCATGAGCCTATCCTTCAAGTTTGGTTAAAACTACCCTACTAGATCTTTGTCTTGAGTTGTGTGCCATTTTCTAAGTGGCCATATACCCTTTAGATCTTTTTAAAAGGATTTTTTGAACTTTATGGAATATCTAAATTCCCTTTTTCTTTTCTAACATACCCTTCAAGACTTCTATCTCAGGGCCTTTTATCATGTAGTAAAATTCCTTAAGAAATTATGTCTAAAAAAATTCCACCCTTTGAGTTAAAGGCACATACCCTTTAGGTTTTTGAGAAACTCACCCTTTGGGACATTTGAAGTTACCCATAGATGTATATAAATACTCTTCAAGAAAATCAAAAATACTCTTTATAGAGTTTGAAGATACCCTTTAACCATGAATTAACCCTTCGAAATAATTATTTCAGGACTTTTACCTAATGAAAAGACTCCTTCAAAACAATTTCTATAGACACTTTATCCAAAATAATTTCCCTGAGGGAATTGTCCATGGACATTGACATGAAATAACTTTTTTGACATTCTACTCCTAAGTGATTTATTATGAAGAACACTATTACAATTATTCCATACTTATCCAAACAAAGATAAAACACTTCATATTTGATAAATACTAAGGGCCCTCCACCAAGCCAAACTAATAAATTTAAAATAAAAGCAAAGTGAATGTTGCATATTTATATCACATGAATTGGTATTCAATGCAAGATCTTATATAGATGATATGTAGCCATTTAAGACATTATTTGCATCCAAGTTAACTTGAAATTGAAGCATCTTTATTTCTAATAGTGATCAAGAATCCTAATTCATATGTTAAGAATTATGTGAGTATAATAGTGACTAAGCTAAGAGCCAAAGTGATTACACAGTATGTAGCATATCAAAGGAAATTATAGTAGTCCAAAACACACAAATATAGCTTCCACATCTAGGAAATTTTGAGGAATAAATCTCCCATCTACATTCTCAATTAAGGATTTTACAAAATTTAAGGACACTATCTTCTATGCAGAGTTATTTCAAGATAAGTATCGTAACTATTCACAACTCTGGGATGCTATTGATTTAGTGGACATGTTTTAATTAGATAATGAAATGATACTAACAAAAACACTATTCATTCAAGAACTTCTAGTCTATAAATGGAAAAGATTTCATTTCACTATGGCCAAACTAGATGTTATGATTTACATAGACCTTCTCAGGGATTTGTTCTTTTCTAAAAAAATATCATAAGATATTTACTTACTACTTTCTTGTGGTGATACAATGGTTGTGTGCATCTTCAAAAATGATTTTGAAAGGTATCTATCTCTCAGCATACCAAACAAATACTATGATAAATACATTTGGGTGCAATTTAAAGCAAAAACCTCAATCTTAAAGGTGGTCTCCTCATGGCTACTCCTAGACTAGTCTATCACCTCGAAAGGGATGTATTCGAAGAGAGAGGTTCCAATCAACAAATTTAAGATACGAATCTTGATAGGTATAGATTTTATTAATAGATTATATGGTATGCCCAATATCCATTTTATAAATTTAGATTGCGTACCATTGTTATATATGATTTTGTCACATGATGCTACTTATGCCCTAGGGGAAGTAATCATTTTGAGATTAAAAGTGAAAATTATACATAAGGATAAAAATCCCACCCCCATGGGAGATTTATATATGATGTCATATTTGGTAGATGTAGTCATGGGAATGTGCTATAAGGAATTGGGTGATCTATGGGCTCTAACCATAGATTGCATAAAAAATAGAATCTATGACCACTACCAATTCATGCATATATATGATTACTAAAAGCATACGGTAAGGATATGTGAAGACATTCACCCATAGGTATGGAAAGCCATTCATGGATTTCCTATGCCTTGACTTGGAGAAAACATTCTAAAGAATCTAAGTGGAAAAGGAGACTATTTCCTATACCCAAATTTGACTGTCATCATGGTATAGGGAAATAAGGTTGAGCCCCTATGTATCCCAAAGTATGTACCATATAAGTTGGTTGAATAAAAGATTTCTTTCTAGTTATGAAATAGAATTGAGGAGGATTTGACCAAGTAGAAAAAGGGCTTATACTTTAGAAGCTTAATTTCAATTGGCAAAATGACATATCAAATAAGGAAACATCTTAAAGATATGGGAGGAAAGTAAAATCATTATGGATTCCTCATAATGGCACACAGAGACTAGGATACCCATGGGTAAATCTAGCAATGCATTCATGGTTTTAATATTCCTTATTTACACCATCCTTATTACTATGACTTTATTTTTATGAATGCTAAATTAGATGAAGTATTAGAATGGTCACAACTTATTGAGTTATAGGAGGATCATTTGAGAATGATCCAAGCCAAACCTAGTATTTCCACTAGGGAGTTAGATAGCCGAAGGGATCTCTTTAATGGATGGAAATATGTATATTTTTGGAGAGGACAATCTGAAGAACATGAATTTTCCTCATCCCAAGGACTTCCACTAAAATTGAAATTAAAATTAGTGAAGAGAGAGACTAGGCTCCATGATCCCAGTACACAAAGAGGAATAAAAATAGGAGATCTTATTAGTTTGGAATCTGATGAGGAGGAAGACAAGATGTAAGAAATGCCTACTACCAGCATTGGTCTAGTTATTATGGCTACCCCCTATACATCTACTATTTCATCTATGGGGGTAGATACTTCACAAGAAACGACATCCACCTCCTAGGGCTTTCCCATTCAAGAAAATATCCCTTTGGTCTATTCTGGCAAGCCTAAGACTCCCATAAGAAGATATATAGTGCATACATCTCAAGGATTTCCTCCAAGTTCATAGTCATAAAGAGAAGATAAAGTTGTCATCAAGGACATAAAAGATAATTTAGATGAAGAAGCTAAGTTGGAGATAACCAAGGCTATGAATCTTTAGGTTGACCCCATTGAACTTCATCTCTAAGGTTCTCAAACAGTTTCTATTTTTCCTTTGACTTGAATTTCCATTATTGATCAAATACCCATCTCTTATTTGGAAGTTACCATTCCATCTACTAAATCCCTCCCCTTTTTTTCTTCCACCTCTACTTCCATTCCTTGCATTTCCACAACCACCACTGATCCCTCTATTATCACTACCATACCATTTCCCACTACTATTCCCTTTATACCTACTAGCACTTCTATTATGAGAGTTCTAAAAAAAGAAGGCAACCAAGAAAGTGTATACTACTCTAGTCACCCCCAACTTCATGTTCAGTCTACACATATCTCCCTTATGCTCCCCACTTCCACTTCCATAGAATAAACCAAAATAACTATCACAAGTAGGGGATGGAAGGCCAAACCTCAAATAGTTGGATTCCACCCACTCCCTCAAGTTAGAAGAGTGGAATAGTAAAAAATAATATGGCCTTCCTTGCCTGATGTCTTGATAAAGGCTAGTAAGAAGTAAAAGAAAGTAGAAGAGGAGGTTGAGAAAGAAATTATTATTAAAACCATTGATACACCCCTCAACATTATACCTTGGGCCATATATTTGAGGAATCAATCTTCTCAAATGTTAAGTTATAAGGTCACTGAGATCCCCTCTATGTCCACTTTTTTTGAACCTATAAATAGTACAATACAAAGAGTAAAGAAGAGAAAACTTGAAGATAACCAAGGTATAGGCATCATCCTTGAAGAATGACAACTAGTGTTCTCCCTGACTAAGAGGTAAAACAGGTAGCCATGGCATTTTGTATGTGAAGAAAATATTTTAGACCTAGCTCAAACACATAAGGATGATATGGTGGTTATTTATGAAGGTAAAAAGTTATCACAAAAGGATTTAGAAGAGGAGGTATAGGGATTGCAAGCATATATTGAGTAGCTTAGAGAATAATCTAGAACAATGCATATTCCTATGGGTATCAAAGCTAAGGTTTGAGAGGCTACATCCAAATGATATAAATAATTAGAGGCCATGGAATTTATGAAAGTTGTGATGGAACCTCATGTGAAACAAGAAGATCAACTCTATTGCTCTTTGGTTCAAGAGAGTGCCAAGCTTAAAATACTAGTTTTCTACACAAGTAACTCATTATATAGCCATCTTGACTTAATGACCACAATCGAGGCATCTAATGCACTAAATATAGTTTTCATTAGGCATGAGGAGGTAAAAGAATGGTTGAAATAAATTACATCTTTAATTCTAGAGTACTAGGCACATGAGGCTCAACTCCTCCAAATTTTGAATGAGTTAAAATTATCTAAAACAAGAGATTCTATAGGCAAATTGATTAATAAAATAAATTTTCATAAAATTATCTAGGAAGCCATTGAGAACTTCAAATAAATCATACAAGGCTTGAAAATAGAGAAAATAGAATTAGATTTAAGAAAAGTTAGGAGGAAGGTGATCAAAGTTGAGATTTTTAAGAGTAAGTTCCAACTAACTAAAGATGAACATGTAAGACTCCTCGAGAAAACCAAGAGACTCCACCAACCATAATTGATTAACTTAGACATTATTCACCAACAACATGAGGCAATACATAAAGTATATGAGTATAATGAGGTGAAATAGAAGTAGACTTATGGTAGTGTTACTATATCTTCTACTTCTACTTGAACTTCCACTCCTATTTAAGCCCATGCAACATTTTAGACAACACAACATTAGCCTTATGCATGTACAACTCCTATAGTGGCATGCATATTTATGTTCTCATTATAATTAGATAAATCATTATAAAATTGACTTTGTATTTTCTTATACATGCACAAGTTTCATACTTTTGTAAAGTCAATTTATCAATGTATATATTTTTAGCTTTTCTTAGATGGTTTTAGTCCACCGTTAGAATTACATGTTCTAAATGCCACATGTAACAATCATGCATAGAATTTGAGGATGAGGTGACCAATTCCCCAAGATATATAAATACAATTATACCCCCTAACTTTATTTTTGTCAAAAAAATTTGGAATACAGAACAATGAGCCATTTTGGTCATCAAGAGAAGTGTTTTGAGTATTTTATCTCCAATTTTGTGTTATTAGTTATTATTTCTATGGTTATTTGGTTCAATAATATTTAGTGTGATAAATTTTTAAAAATATTCTTGATTTCTTTGATTAATATACTAATCCTATATGTGTAATAACTATTGAAAATTAGTGAATATATTGATTGAAATATTCAAGTTAGATTGAATCATATTTTTGGATGTGTACTGGTGTTTTCTTGGTGTAGTTTTTTGAGTGTGTGCTAAAACTACCTTAGATAATTAATTAGCATGAGCCATAATCTCTTGATTGAAGGGTGTGCAATAGCTACCCCAATAGGAATAACCTTTTTCTAAGGATGGTGAACTTCTTGCATCTTCTTTTCCTTAGACTCCTTATCCACGTTTATTTACATTTGTTTAATTGATACTAGAAATAGGCATTAATTTTAAGAAAATATAGGTCTATCTAAAAACCAACTAGGGAAGTAATTCTTGAGATCCACATAGATTTATTTTTTTCCTACCATACCCTCCTTTTTATGTTTTATTATAAAATATATTCCCACCTTAGATTAGAAGCCATATACCCATCCAACTCACATATGAACTCACTCTATTAGAAATCCACACATCTACCCAAAAAACTTGTTAACAACCTACATACCCTACCCACTATTCCATCAATAGGTTGTCAAAGATCACATACCTACAACTCCTGCCGTAGAGTGGAATTTACCTCTATTGAGATCCTAAAACATTAGAAGCTACCTTATTATGGGTGTGGTGTGCATAAAACTTGCATAAATAGTATGCATGGCACTGCCCTTTGTATCCTCTAACTACCTCAGCTTGTTCATTCTCACTTGCAATACATCATCTTCCAAGAGCTCAAGTTGATGAGTAAGCTCTAAGGTAGATAGTTCAAGGGAAATAGGCAATCTTGACTCTCTATCATAGAAAAATAGGTATGGAGAGTGTCTATTATAACTCTTAGGTGTAACTCTATCTACCCATAATGTAGTTATCAACCTCATATGCAACTCTCTTTTACTATCCTCCATGTTTATCTTGATGATCCTTATCAAATAGTTATTTGTGGACTCTAATAGTTCATTTCCATATGGGTAATAGCTAGAGGATGAATTGAGGTATATTCCATGGCTAAGGTCCCACTCACATAACTTATTATTGATAAAGGCTAAGTCATTATCAGAGATGATGGTTAAAGGCACACCAAATTTGGTCACAATATTATCATAAAACTCCAAGATTGAGTTTTCATTGGCCTCTTTAAGTGCATCTACCTCCACTAAAATTATGAAGTAGTCAATATATATTATTACCCACTTATTTCCATCACTATAATGGGAATGGATCATTCTTATGAAATCTAAGCCCCATTCTATGAAGGGCTACTCAACTTGGATTGGTTGTAAGGGAAAGACAACTAACTTCTATTTACTAGTGAACATGACACACTTTTAACAATTTATTACCCAAGTATGTGAATAATTAAATAATTTAGGCCAAAATTATCCATATATAATTATTTTGGAGGCTATGATATTGGTAACAAATTTCCCACTAGTAGGGCCATCATGAAAGTGTTCAAATAGTGTGTCAATTTGGCTTGATTCAACACATCTCAAAAGCATGTCTCATACATATTTATTAAGTAACACTCCATCTATAAAGACATAGGGTATGGTATTTAATATAAAGTGCATTATTTTGGTCTTATAAAATCCCATATGACATTAGATTATTTGAAGGAACTTGACCACATCATTGGTCCAGTTGATGGGAGTGGTACTTGTAGCTACCTACTGACTATCATGGACTGCCAACACTTTGCCTTTGTCTTCCTTTAAATATATTAGAATATTCTCACATAAACATATAACTATGATTAAATTTCTCTCTCTCACCTCAATTTCATATTCCATGATTTTTTTTACCTACCCAACTCTCTTCTCACTTAGATCTCTGTTAAGTATAAATGTTTTAATGCTTGGGTGTACCACCATGACTATGACCTTATTATTAGATACCATGTGACTAAACTTCTTCAATTCTCTCATGATAGAAATAACATGCTTCTAATAAAATGTATACCTTTCCTCAAATCATTCTAAGGATTAACTAAAGAAAGTAATTAGTTGTTCTAAGCCTTTATAAATTTACTACATAAGCATGGAAAAAATTGCATCTAATGTAGAGAATGCATACAAGAAAAAATATTTGTAAAATTTAGGGTTAAGGAGTGTAGGGGCTTGAGATATGGCCTACTTTATGGCCTCAAATCTCCTCTTTCCTTCCTTACTCCTTGTTAAATCTTTATGCTTCCTAATCATGTGAGTAAGAGGCTTAATCAACTCTACAAAACCTAGGATAAACCTCCTTTTAAATTTAATATTCCCTAAGAAGCTTTGTAAAAATTTATTGTGATTGGAAAGGGGTAAGGCAAATATTGATTCAACTTTCTCAGGGTCTATAGAAATACCATCCTTTGACACCACATGACCCAACAATCTACCCTCATGAACAATAAAGATGCATTTCTTGGGATTAAAGGACACTCCAAACTGCATGTACTTATCAAAGACTAACTTAAAATGTGCCATGTGGTCTTCTAGATAATTTAAGAACATAATTATCTAATAAATATATATGATCACCATATCATGATTCAACCCCTCAAAGGCAACATCCATTACCATTTATAAATTTTCCTCTGTATTGGATAGTTCAAAGGGCATTTTCATGTATGCATAAGTGCCCCACTTTATAGTGAAGGCAGTCTTATGTCTATCCTCCTCATTGAATAAGATATGATTTTATCTAGAGTAAACATCAAGAAAAGAAAATATATGAGAGACTACAACCTTTTGAAGGATTTGATCCATGGATGGCAATGGGTAATGGTCCTTTAAAGACACCTTATTAAGGTCTCTAAATTCAACACATAGGCATATCTCCCCATTCTTATTCCTCATAAGTACAAGGTTTTCTACCCTTTGAGAGTGATTTATGGGCAATATTATATTATATTTGATCAATTTTAACAAATCTCTTCTCATGAGCTCTTCTACCTTAGGGTTGACACGCCTTTATTTTTGCCTTACTAGTTTTTCATTATTTTCTAGTTCTATGGTATATTGGGAAATCTTGGGGTCAAATCCTTTTAGATAATGGTATCCCATGAAAAGACTTCAAAATATTATTGACACAAGAAAATGAAGGTATCTCTCTATTTTACTACATTTACATTTCCCAACTTAAGTAACTTGTCCTTAAAGATGACTATCTTCTCATAATGCTCTTCTTTAGTTGAGACATTTACATTATCCCTTCTCAATTGATCATATTAATTTAATATGATTTATAATGTAACTAACCCCATAGGAAATTTATTTTTCCTTAACTTCAATATTTGGTCATCAAACTGATGTTATAACTTACCTTGGTTCTTATGATAAAATTCTATCTCTTGCATGAGAAATAAATAATCTATTCATCAATATCAAAGACTAGACAACTCACTTAATTTTCAAGTAAAGATGGCCTACATATGAAATTTATTTGTAATTATCCTTGAGTTCCCTTAACTCCATCTACAATGTCATATTGGGCACCAATAACTGCAAGTCTATCTATATGGTGATTAGACTTCCTTGGTATTAAACAAATGTCAAATACTTAGAAGTCCTCAAAGTAGTCCAATAATTAGTGCTTATAGACCTTTAAATGATTATTATTGACTGAACTAACACCCCTTACTTGTTATACTACAATATCACTATCACCTTTCACTTGAATAAGTTTGATGCCTCTCCTCCTTACTTCTTGTAGTCCATGTATAAGGGCTTCATAAGCTATTGTGTTTTAAGTAAAAATAAATTAGAACCTAATTAATAAGTAGTACTTATGATTTGAAGGGGAAATAATAATTATTGTAGACCCATTACCATTATTTGACCTTGACCCATCAAAATATAACGTCCATGTGCTATCATGCTCTTGATTTAGGCTTGTGAGACTAGGAACAACATCTCCTTCTTCATGCATGTAATATACCTTGGCCTACCTCCTCAATGGTATTATAGGGGTAAAATCAATGGTTATAAACTATCCATTTATTAAGGAGTAGATTTGGAATGCCTTCAAGATGATCTTTGGGTTCTCATTCATTGACATTTTCATCCTCATCTAGTATAGTTTAGTTTATATTAGAGAGGTTGGACATATAGGGTTCTACGTGGAGCATAGAAATATGTTCAGACCTAATAATGACCATAGTCCCATATCTAGTCATAAAAACTATGTATTCCCATTTAGATGAAAGGTATCCCCTAATATATGTAGTAAAGTCCCTAAAGAGGCATAGGACAAAGTATGAAGGTAGATAAACAACCATGACATCTTAGATGGTGCATTTGGGGTAGGCTACTAACACAATTTTGAGATCCTTTAAGACACCTACTATCTTTGTGGGAGATCCATCTAATTACAAGAATCCTTTATCATTGGGCTCATATTTGAGTTCTAGCTTATCAGTTATGGCTTTGGGCATGATTGAGGTTGAGGCACCACTATCTATCATGTAATTATGGACAAGGAAATCTCTTATTATGATTGATAGATATAATGGAGGTGGATTAATAACCTTGGGAGCTTATAACTCACTAGGTTGACCATCATTAACATAAACTGCACTCACCTTGTCAACTTGCTTGTTCATGAGAGAGATTAGAGAACTCTTGTTAGAGAAGGTCTTTCTACCCTAGAATGAGTAGAGTATCCCAAATAATAATGTTAAAATTGGATCTATTCATATAGTATGCATTGTTGAATGGAGAATTGGCACTCTTGGGCTACAACTTGGAGGTGGAGGCATCACCTTTGACCTGAGTGACTTATGGAATGAATGGACTCTTTTAATAATACTCATGTGCTTAAGATGTCTACTAAGTTAGAGAGGTATTATTGAATATAATTTGAGTAGAAGGCTAATGAGTCACTTGAGGGTATGTGGGATAGAACTTAGAATACCCCAAATTATCATCAACCATTCTCATTTCAGCCCTTGTGTAGGTTACAACTATATCATCTAGTTTTAGTGCATTCTACCTCAAGTATTTTACCACATGTTAAAAAGTGTGCTCTCCTTATAAATTTACAAAAGTGGTTTGAATAGGGGATTTACTCACATTCGATTGTTATTTATTTATAAATTTTGTTGGTATTATAGTATGCATGTCACCATGGGGCATTAGAGGACCTTATGGTGGAGCAGGCATAGTGTCATGAGCTTGAAACGTAGGAGCCTACTACAAACTAGAATTATGATATGTTTTGCCACTTATAAATATCACCATCTCATTTGTTTTCCCTCAAGGATTAGACCATTAACCCTCTTTTGGAATATTATTTTGTGTTGGCACCAATGCCCTTGAGCTTCTTGTAGCATTAGGGTTGTAGTTATTGTATGGTTTGGCCTATGTGATTTGACTTTGGGCTTATTGGTTGGGTGGATAAGGGGGTATATTATATGGATACGATGGATATGTATCTTGATATGGGTTTTGATAGGGTCTATAAGAGGTATGCTATTGCCTCTCTAAGGTTACCACTTATTCTTTTGTGCTTTTATCAAACCTTCAATCTTTCTAAGCCTATCTACTTGGATACCATTAGATTGTTCTTGATTAAATGGGGTAGAAAATGGAGAAATAGTGGGTGTATTAGGTTAGAGCTTAGGGAATATGGGAATGAGGGGTCTATAAGTCAACTTTTGTATTTGTATCAATTAATTCTCTATCTTTATAGATATTACATATGCCATAGGTAATTTGGTCACACCCATGGACTATATCATTACAAAAATATCATAATTTAAGAACATTAGGTAATATATAAAGGTAAAATTGGGTGTAAGGTTGATAATGATAGGGATTCTATCCCAAGTCTTTTGAAATCTATAGTTAAAATCAACCATAGATTATAAGGGTACCCTCTTAATTAAGGTGAGTTGCTCAACTAGTGACACATGGCCACTTATGTCTTTGAAGTGTTTACAAAGGCACACACCAAATTCATCACAAGTGTTCATGGAGGCATGAGTGAGACCTCTATACCATTTAAGAGCTTTGCATCTCAAGGAAGTTTATAAGAGTCTCATGGCTACATTTTCTTGGGTGATGTTATGTACTAAACATAATTTTTATATATCATCTATGTGTTCTATAGTAGTGGTGGAGTTATACCATATAAAATATGGAAAAGTTTTCAAGGCATCAAATAGGATATCATAAAATTTGTTGAGGCTTAAAGGGATGCCATCATTGAAGGATACAGATGCTTGCAAATACACATGCTTGCAATCTAGGTCTTGACATTAGGATTTGTCGACTTGTAGTAGACTATGTATGGATAAAATTGGTTGAATGAGGATAATTTGGAGAATTTAGGGGTGTGGGATTTGGATTAAATCTATGGATCCTATTTCTCCTTGATATGTCTAATGATAATTAAAAAAATCCAATTTGTTTACCTTTTAAAGCAAACCTAGTGGAAAATTTGTGCATGAAACTACCTTCCAATTTGCCAGTAATTATCCTTACCCTTCTAGATGTCTTCCCAAATTTTCAAATTAGGTATCCAAGTCCCTTGATATCTGGTATCATTTGGTGTGCTATAAATATTAGTAATCTAGGTTTCATCCTTATTAGGGAGAAGATTGTTCATGTCCACCTCAAACCTAAACCAACGTTGGAGTGACCTATAAACTATGGGCTTCCTAATATATAGGTCAAACCTCTATATTTTATGGGGATATCTCCCAAAATTATTTAATTCAAATATTTATAAGACCTAATATTATCATAATTTAAAGGCAAAAGAGATTAAAACTGATAAAAGAACCTACTCTAAGTGGTGATGCACCAATTGATTAGAGATCCACTCTTGATCATATCCTTTAAAACCATTAATTAAATTGATGGAGTCCACAACTTAATATACTTATTGATGGTGTCCTAAGCATGAATGTTTCATATAGAATTTGAGTAGGATTTTGAAACTTGAAGGAAAAAGGTCTATACTTGAAAAATATATTATTGATTTATGACACTTCAAGAAAACTCATAATTGCTACGAATTCATACAACCTATAAAAGAATAGAAACATAAAGTTAGGTGAATGAAAAGATATAAAAATTACCACATAATGAATACATTTTGAAAATCAAACTTTCATAGAGCACACTAGCCTTCAACAAGAAATCAATAAATGTCTTATATTGATTAATAAGAGTACAAGTCAATTTTGGTAGAGCTTTGTTACACCCAACTGAGGGATGACAAATAAAGAGATCAATTCCTAATTAAATATAAAGTTTGAAGGAGAATATTGAAGATTACAGGTGTGGGAGAGGCCATGAATGAGGCTAATGTGGTGTATGGTAGTTACAATAGGCCCATTCTTCATTGTTAAGAATTAACATACCTTCAATAAGTCCACTTTGGCACTTTTGGAAGGTATAGATGCTGTATCTCCCAAGTTTGAATTTATCTAGGACTTAACCATGATTAATATAGCCTAATATTCCTCCAATGGTAGTTACACAATGTAAAATGGAGTGTGAATAGGCCTCCAAGAGGCATTAGGTAGTCTTTCTTTAATGTGCATGTAGAATGGTCCTTGAAACTACCTCTAACTTATCATAATGGCCTTCATTTTGGGGTATTCTCACCTAGGTGATAGTTACCAATTTTTTAAGGTGGTTCATCAATTTTATCATGCCAATATTTTCCTTCTAAAATATTATACTTACAAGATAAGTAGACCTTTTTGCTTGTCCTTCAACTTTATGCTCATATCCATTACTTGAATGATCAAACAACTAAACAAGGATCCCAATCATTTAAAAAGACTTATATCATTATTAGGTTAATCCCTTATGTATTAGAATTTGCATCTCTTAAGTATTCTTCACATACAAAATCATTAGCCTTGCATGACTAGGACCCTTGAACTCCTTCATAGACTGGTAGTTTAGGAAGAGATAACATAGATACTTTCAATTAGTTCCATGGATAAAATTATAGTTGAATGACTAAAATAATTCTTGAATTTATCATTTCCATAGTTTGAAACTTCTAGTTGGGCTCTACAACACATCTTATGCTTAAATCCCTACAAAATTTCATTTCTAGGAAGTTGACATATAGTTTTTGTACCATTAAAAACCATGGCTAAGAGACCCTATAAGATGGTAACATGATCCAAGTGTTAGATAAGTAAGTCTTAAGCATTTGAATCCATTTTTACTTAACCTTCCTAGTTAAGTCACTATTAGGGTTTAAGGGAGGTTTATGAGTGTTTGGGGGTCTTAGGGGTGGTTCATAGATATCAAATCTTAGATCTCTAAACCAATCACATCATATTAAAATAAATAGATCTCCCCACCTTTTACAAAATGTTAGACTCCCCATGCATAGTATATAAGCTATGATGAGAATTTAAAGATGGTCATTGTGAAAATAACATATCTTTTGAGTGAATTTTGTGTGTTTGTAGGTAGAATGGTTTATTATAATGGCTTCTCTAGGGGACTAAATTAAAGGGATTTAAAACACTATGATGGCCTTCAACATTATGGTTGGAAACACTTACACTTCCTAAATTATTCTCTGATTCACTTATTGATGGCATAGTCATAGTGGAGGTTTTGGATTGGTCCATATATAGACCTAAATCATGAATAATGGACTAAACCCTAAGGATAAAAAGCACTAATGTATCACATATAACTTTAACATCACCCTAGATACCTTAGGATGTAACATCATTGGATTTATTGTATCATTTATCCTCTTTTGGATGTATATAGCCATGCATTCCAACATCTATACCTTTATAATTAATTAAATAGTTATGGAGGTCAACATGGAGGATTTTAAAGGGTTTGATTAGATTCTTTAAGATTCGTTCTCCCTCTCCAACTTAATTGTGCACACAAATAATCCCAATTTCTTTGCTTTTGAGTTCAAACTAGCACTTTTAGGTCCATTTCATATAGTTTGACCATTAAAAATTCCAACCAATGGGTCATTATGATGCTCAAAGGACCTTAGGAGACCTTAAAGGTAATTTTTTGGTTAAATTATTTCATCCATATAGGGTTTGAGGTCAAACTCCACCATCAAGACACCTTTGGGGTTGGTACAAGGTTTGAGACATCCACCATCTTAATGATGGTTCATGGAGTATGAAAATAAAAAACATGAAAAAATGACATGAATGTATAGGTAACTAACCTCCTCCTATTCCATAAATGGGTTGGGTCCCATGCAGAGGGTACTTAGAGATATGAATGTTATAAGGTGGCATTAGGGTTACTTATATGCAATTCTAAGTGCTTATTTTTTTAAGTTTCACTCATAAATGCTATCTCACAAACACCAACCATTAATTCATGATTTTTTGGTTCATATAGAGACTTAAAATTATCTAGGATATTTGGCCCTAAGCATGCATGTGGTGGAGTGGGTGAACATTTGAAGATGTTATTCGAGTTGACTGTGCATAGGCTGACTGGCTTGAGCAGGGTTTAAAGACACTTTGATAAACTTTATCACCTCTTAAAAATTTAAAACTTATAAAAAATACTTAATCATCCTCATATACCTCACATTATCCATTTCACTTATTATTATAGCTTGAAGGAGCCTCGAAATGGCACTAGGGTCTATAAGCAAGCTTATATCCTTGACTATGTTTGCCTATCTCCAAGGCTCTTGATTATAAATCTAGGTGTTATAAATTTGAAGGAGGTTTGGGAACCCTTAACCATCATACTTGATTTAAGAAAAACATTAATGGTTCCCAAAATACTTTTAAACACTTGATGGCATGAATGCATCCTTTCAACCCACAGATAACTATCATGGACGTGATTTGGCCTGAGACAAAATAGTGGGTATACCCATTATTTGTCTAGGCCAAGTCAATACATGAGTGACTTTAATGGGTCATGATGACCATTAATACTAATTTTTAGGTCTTGGCCATGTATATAAGGGCCTTAAATCACCATATTGGCTCAAATAGGTAGTTTAGATGCCTATTGACTGTGTGCTTAATTATAGCATGCTAAGTATGGCCTTATCATGATTGTTTCTTAAGGCATTTGAGATCATGGAGGTGTTAGTTATGTGTTTAGGGACATTATATTTCTCATATTATGGTTTTAAAATAATATTTTCTATGTATACCACCCTCCCTACTTAGGCTGAGGCCCATGCCATGCTTGAGTATGCATGTGTGTTTCCAAGCCTGCATTGGTGTTATTTTACCTTTTTAGAGGTGATGAACATTAATATTTCATTCTCATTCAATTTAAAACTCAATAATATTTGTATTAATTTTTCCCGTCTACCATAATCAAATTATGGTCTCTGATATGTATTTATCTACTATAGGTGTATACTTATTCATGTTAACTATGTGCAGGGTATGAGTGTCATGTTTGTAGGAAGGAAGAGTTATCCAAAGAATCTCAAATCCTAGTGACACCTTTATATCTCCAATTATTTCCTATAATTCATATCTTCTCATGTTCACATCAATATACATATCCTTTTATATACATAATGCCTTTTTAGGAGACCCTACTATAGTAGGCCTAAAAGGGTTGGTTATAGGTGTACATTTGCCTCCTAATTTCACTATATGGCCATATGGGTCCAAAATTATATGGTTTCATTGATTTTTATTGTTTTAAGGGAGGTATGGAGGTTTATGGAATCACATCAACTTGGGATGAAGGGTGGATGAATGGAGGAGGGTGGCAGTGGAGATATATGGAGTCTAATGCATGAAAACAAGTGTAACATGGTGTAAATGGTAGTAACAACATAGTGAAACAACAAGAGTATGAAAAAGACATGGAATTGAGGGAAAGAATCTCTCTAAGACTAACCACATGAAACTTTCAAAACTTTATACACATACCTAATAAAACATGAAACTTTAGAGGTAGAGAAGAAGCATACACAACCCTAAATTGAAACTTTGAAAACTCAAAAAAACCTTAATTTTTACAAAAGACCTTAAACTCTACTAGAAGTGACTGTGTGGGTTTGCAAATAATGGAGATGGTTTTTAGGATTGTGAGGCCACCATGGAGGTTCATAATATTATCTCAAGGTCATGAAGATGACCCATCATCAATCTAACTCCTTTTTATATGCCTTTGAATTATCATTTAAGCTTTGTAGATGCCATTGAGCTACACATAATCTTTGACATACAATGATCTTCAAATATGTAAAAGTCCTTTCTCTTTGAGATATTATGAGATGAAAAGGAGGTATTATACCTTTAATCTAATGAATAAGGCATTGAAAACCTTAAAACACTTTTGAAAAATCTTCAACCAGTTAACAACTTTTGATTAAGACATCAAAGCTCTATCCTTTGCACAAACTTATCTATAGATCACACACAGGAGCTAGTCATGAAGGTATGATAGTAATTTGAGCTCACACATATTATTAAAGTGTTGAAATGATATATAAGGATCCTTAAAGACCAAAGAAAATAATATCCATGATCGGTTTGCATAGACAAGGTAAGAATCCTTGAAAACCGTTCATCCCAACTTGGTTTGTACAGATGAGGACATCATATAAATTCCTTAAATTATTAAGGAATGTTCATAAATATCATGAAACCAATATATAGACAAATATCCATGGGTATAATCTATCTGAGTCCACTTTCCATGGTTATAAGCTTGGGCCCTCATTCTCTCTCCTTTATATGGTACACACATTAACCTAAGGATCTCTCCAAGTTTTCCAATGAGACAAAAGGAGAGATGGTATGGTTTATAGATCTCATGGAACTATAAAACACTACTCTCTTCTCCATTTTACCACGCTGACCTCACTTTGCAAAATCATGACTCCATCTAAGCTAGTTTATAATGCATGGATCTATACTACGTAAGAAACATCTATAACTTACCATTTTCTCTACAATTATTCTTGTTTAAAACATAAAACATCATTATAAGGTGTTTTTGAGGGAAAATATGTCATATGGTACTTTAAAACTAATGATATGAATTGATGGAGTTGAAACATCACTGTTTAACATGTGATGACCATTTGGGGGGAATTAGGCATTGACCATGATGGTAATGGATTCAATAAGGTATGAAACAGTATAGTGATGGATTGATGAGGTTTATGAGGTCCATTAGAGGTGTGTGGGGTGACTTAGTGGTCTATCAAGACCAGATTGAGTCTTGTTATGACCAAACACATTGATTTTGCATACATATATGACTTTTAAAAGGTATATCAATTGAATTTTTATATAAAAACATATATAAGGGAAACCTTAATTGCACCTTAAGATACCTTCCATAATTTTCCTTAAAATTTTTAAATATAACATACCTCATGTTATTAGATATATTATGGGTGATCATGAATTGTCACTAGACTACCTTTTCTATTTGCCTTCATCATGGCAGTCTTTGACTATTGGGACTCCATAAAAGTGATCAAGGACAATCCAAGCATGTTTGATCATCATAAAAAAATTGAATCAAGTTGGGATGTGTAAATATTGACAACAAAAGGTCTTAGCATGACAAGACTATGGACTATTTGAACAACCCTCATAAACTCATGATATGAATGACAACCATGGTGTCAATGATGAATTAGGTTTTAAGGCATTAGGTTGACCCATTTATAGGTATGGAACTATAAATTGGTCAATATTACCCTATGGTACATCAACACAATCAAAATATTCAACATGAATTATGTCCTTAATAAAACATCCATGATCTTAAATAATTCAATTGATAATTTTAAGTCCTTGTCTTCATACTAGTCTATATATATGTTAGGGACAATGGAAAACTATAGTAATATTTATTTATACTACTTATTAAAGCATCAATATATGTTAATTATAACTAATCAAATAATAACAATCCTATTTTTAAAACTATCAAAAATAATAAACCTAGTCACTTTATACATACCAACCCATAGTTATTTATCAATTCAACATTCATGATTTTAAATGACTATCTTAGTTATATTTTTTTGACTACTATGGCTAAATGACAAAACATGCAAAACATATAACTAAATAATAGTTAATTATATCCTAAGTAATTATAATATTATTCCTATTAAATATGTTTTTGACTAAATTTACACACATTCAAATAATAAACCATTTTATACATAGTCAACATATAAACCATTTTATGCATAGTCAACATATAACCCAAGTTAAATTGGAAACACCCAATTTATTCATGATACCCTAAATATATAAGTATTACTATTAACTTCGTCCATCCATTTAAAATAAACATAAAACCATTTCAAATTAATAATGAAACCATTTTATGTTCCATAAACCAAATGAATTCAATATCCAAATCAATGTTCTTAAGCCATTCACTGTTTACTAGTACACAACTAAGTGACCAAAAAATTGAAACATAGTTGCCTATATACCGATTCAAATTGAAAAAACCAATTTATTCAAATACCCTAACTTTCTAGGTGATACTATCTAACTCCCAAATGTTCTATTTAACCCATTTATATAGCTATTTAACAAAATGGTAAAACACAACCATTTAAATTAATTATAAATGAAATAGAAACATAGTGAGAATAACCATTCATAATTTTTTTTCAATTCACAATATCCTATATAACCATGTTCATGGTTGCTTCAATTAAACTAGTGATTTGATTTTGTGGGAAGATTTATCTTCCCATAGGGTCGAATCCCTAACTTCATTTAAAATTAAAAAAACTAGATTAAAATCCACTTATCATTTATTAATATTGAGGACATCAACATAGATATATAGGATAAACAAAATAAACAAACCTTACCTCCAGAGTGATGTTGGATATAATTTTACTCTTTTACTATGAAAGAAAAATATTTTTTTTCCCTCTATCTCTTCTTTATCAACCACAACCTCCAAATGCCAAAAACCCCATCTTCCTTTACTATTTTCACAGCCATCTGCATGCCACGCAAAACCCCCTAATTTAATGGCAAATCCTTCTCCTTTCATTAATTCTTAATAATAACTCACCATAATACTAATTTTTTTTCACATGCCTCAATAACTTATAGCTCTAATTCCCAACAACACATAGTCACTTACTATCTGCAAATTAATTTGTAGTCAAACCCTAAACTTTTAAGTTTCATGGCTAAACCGAGTAAAGACAAAACCAAATGATAACTCCCAATTAGGGTTAATAATGATTTTTGTCAATAAACATAATAATTATGTTTACTAAAAATTTGAATGCATGTCATAATTTATAAACATTTAAACAACAAAGTTTCATACATAATAAACCCCTTAGGCATTTAAAAATTATGTCACCCTAGGTACCACCATAGTCATCTTCACCTATGTGTAGGTTGTTTATAAAATCAATTTGTTAAATGATATTCAATGTAATTTATTTCTATGCCATGTATATATGTGTTATAACAATATTTTTTTTCTATTGAATACTTATAGATACACACTTGTATGGAGTTATGTAGTCAACAACAAGTAAAGTTAATTAAAGACCATAAAAAATTGAAACATTCCATAATGACAATAATATCATAATCTTAAAATATAGTAACAACTACAATCAAGATTGAAATAACATCTAAACATGGATCAAAATCAAATCAACATGATCAAACATGAAGTACCCAAACACAATTAATATTAAAACAATCATGCATTTATTTTTACTACGTGGTGTGTGTAGGGTTCACTATCAAATTTATACACCTCCAATATAATCATCTACAACACCCTTTATTATGGTACTCTCCCTTCATATTTATTTGGATATTTGACTTTTTCCTACATCCACCTCATAAATGTAAATTATATTTAACCCATATCAATGATAATCAATAAACATTCTCCTAAAGGACAATAATACTGAATGATCATAATCCACATGGATATGAAAATCATGTATAACTAATCAATCAAGTACTGAGTCACATAAAATAATCATTATATGTTTGTCCATACATCAACATAATCAAAATAGTTTTCTATAATAGTAATTAAACAACATTAACCTCATTAATATATGTTTAATAGCCAAATCAAGTTTAGTGAGAAAACTAGAATGTAACATCCTTCCCCTCTTAATCTAGTCATCATCCTGATGATACTTATTTCAAACAAAATTTCTAAAATAAAATAGCACATAGTAGAAAATAAAATAACAATAATAAATTTTCTAAACAAATAAATGTGAAAAAAACCTATAAAATTCATAATAGTCCTCCCATGTGGCACTATCCTTAGAATATTGGTCCCATTAGACCTTGCACTGTGACACTTCCCTGTTACACAAACTAAGTTTTTGAGTGTCAATTATTATGATTGGTTCTACTATGAACACCCTGGGATCCAAAATCTATAAATCATTCTAATACAATACACAAGAAGGATCATCTACATACTTGTTTAAGATAGGACACACGAAAACGTTATGCAAGAGAGTTAGAGTTGGTCAAAAGGAAAGTATATACACAATAGGATCAATCACTTCCAAAACCCCAAAGGGTCCCACATATCTCAGTGAAAAGTGTGTTGATTTACTAGACTTAATTGAGCTCTTATGAGGCTTAACAAATAAAAATACTTTATCATCAATATAAAAATGTCTTGCTATCTTTTTTAGATCAACATAGCTTTTTATCTATCATTTGATTCATACAACCTTTTTATGAATGACTTGACCTACTCCTCCATTTCTACGAGCATTTTAAGACCAAATACAAACCTTTCATCAAGCTTTTCCTAACTGATTAGTGTTTGACACTTCCTTCCATACAATACTTCAAATGGAGCCATTTTAAAAATTGATTGGAAAGAGTTATTATAGGAAAAATATACTAGTAAAAGATGCTCTTCCCACTTGTATTAATAATCCATGAAGTATAATTAAATAAGAGCTTTTATAACTTGGTTTAATCTCTCTATTTTTCTATCCATTTTTGGATGATATGCAATACTAAAATTCAACTATGTGACCAAATCTAAATTTAGAGTCATCCAAAATATAAATATCATCCTCAAATCTCTATAGGATATGATCTTCTCTATAAACCCAACTAACTAGTACACTTATTTCATTATTATTTTTAAAAGCATTGGTGCATCATTAGTCAAATTACCTAGTATGAAGTAAGCTACCTATTGAGGTCAACATACCCCCATTTCTAAAAATTGGGAACCCTTGTTTTAAATTGTGAAAATGTGTACCTTAAAATTGAAAAATCACTTCATCATATTACCATTAACATGTTTGCACATTGTTTTTATTTGAACATAATTTGTACCTAGTTCTTAGTTGGATTCATTGGCATATTTTCAAGTGTCTTAGTTTTGCCCCTTCTAATGTTGCTAATGATTATTTCCTATGTTTATGTATTACATGTTTAATAGAATTTCATTTGGAAATGAACATGCTTAGGGTTTTATGAATTAATGTTAAATTAATCTCTTACTAGCCTTTGGTTTGTCAGAGATTAATTGAATCTATTTTAAATCATATTAAAACCCTATTTTATTGCTTTAACCTAGGTCCCTTTTGAATTAAATTCAAATATGGGTGACAACAATTTATACGAGAATAATTATTTGTGCCATAGACTTAACTTAATTTTTATCCTACAGCTTAGTCATGTTTTTTAAAGCATGAACAAACCTTAGTATTAAAATATTATTCTTGGTCCCTCTATGTCCCACGACCCCTTGGTTTATTTTATTATTAGAATGGTCTAACTAATGCATTGTCCTTTTTGTTATATCCTAGACAAGCCATAAAGTTTTATCCTAAAGTTTTGATTATATTTATGAATACAATAAAAAACCTAGGATAAAACTTTATGACTAATATCTTATCATTTAAAAGGCCCCTTTCATTAAGTTATAACTTAGCCTAAAATTTTTATCCTAATGTTTTATCATGTTTATCAACATGAAAAAAACATTAGTCTAAAAAATTTAACCTAAGTTCATTATATTTCCCAAGCCTGACTTAATATTTTTATTGATTGAAAGATAAATGGTATGAATTTTCTTGGGAAATATTGATATAATAGTGTGTATTAGGTCAAGACTTAAATGGAACCCCAAAACAAGTGATAAGGTGACAAGTGTCACCATCATGGGAACCATGACAAAGATCTAATGGTACATGGTAAAAGATGATCTGATCGTGTGAGATCAACATTTACATTTTAAAAAAGGTCAAGACAAATGTGGGAGTGATAAATTTCCCAAAAATATAAAATATAACAAGCATCTAATGACATTTGATTTCTTAGATCAAAATCAATGATATACATTTATCTGAGCAAATAGATCCAAAGGTGCGAGACAAGGCAAAATTTTCAAAGGGTCTACAACCAATCAAATATAAACACATGTCCAAAAGTAACAAATGGTCATATTTTAAATATTAATGAGTAGGGTGCCATGGTGATACCACATTATACCGACATAATCATAGTATGTCAACTTAAAGATCTTGTGGGCTCAAAAAAGCAAAGGTATAAATACAAAGATCCAAACACAATCTAAGTAATGAAGCTCACATAAGTTTAAATAGATACCATCATTAAATCACTTTAAAAAATTTTAGGAAATCCCTAACAAGTATGAAAACCCTAATTTGACCCTGTGCTCATTATAATCAAGCCAAAGAAGATTAGATTGTCATTTGTGCAAGGATAATTCGTTCCAAATTCAAACTATAGACCACTAGTGAGCAATTTAGAGAAATTCATAGCCATGGTAGCTCAAAAAGGTATTTCAAGGGAAGTTTTAGAGATTTATTTGACTTTAGATGTAGAAGGAAGAGATTTAAAGGATATAAAATTTGACACCACCACCTTAAATACAAGTAACAACAATAAATCAAGCTTGTTTTGGACCATTAAGAAATAACAACCTATCATAAGATAAGAGGAGAAGAACATGTATATAAGGAGTCTCTACTATGACATAATTTCCATTCAAATGATGGGTCTCCATTATGATAGAGTAAAACCAAAGGTACTGAATTATATAGGCATTCTCTTCCCCATTTTTAAGGATGGTAAAATTGATAAAGGCATGGTAATAAATGAGCACACTCATATAAATATAGCTTATATATCTATTACATCATTTGAAAACTATTTCAAACTACCTAAACCCCAAGTAGACTAAACCACAATCAATAATTGGGCCAAACAAGATGACTTAAATAACATCCTTACCCAATGGTTGTATTCTATGAATCAAGTGTTTTTTATTTCAATAAAAACATTCCCATCAGCCAATTTAGACCTAGGATTGGGATGATCATGAATATATTGAGTAGGTTATGTATAAATTCAACCACTATATATGTGGACATAATTTGGTGGCCTTAGTCTATTTTATGGTTGATAAATAGATCACCCCTCCTCCTGGTGAAGTTATCATCACCTATTTGAGTAGATAGATCATTATTGTCAAGAAAAGGACTATAACCTAATTCTATATGATGTCATACCTTCTATATTCCCTCTTTTCCATAACCAAGATTACCAATCTTATATAATGGTCACCTAGTAGAACTTAGATAGTTTCACAATATTGTTCAATGTTTCACATATTCAAATATAAGCATCACATCCACTTTATTTATGACTATGTTTATCCAAACCTAACTAAGGCCATCACTAGGTATCCAATGTCAAGAGTCACCCCCTTAATCAAAAGTTAAATTGAGTCCATAGGAGACATATGTCTATACCTAGATTTAACCATCATCATAATAGAAGGAATTCAGGTCCAATCCCTCAGGATACCCATCCATGTTCCCAATAAGGTAGTAGAGTAGGAGGTAGAATATAAATTATTCCATGGGATAGATGGTTTGTGTAGAATCAAGAAGAAAAGGCTCCTCCACAACCTCTCAATAACTATTGGGAGGACCATATTCAAATAATGGGAAAATGTTGAAACAACATCTAGACACAACAAATCTTTTAATTTATAGTTGGATGAGCTAAAACAACTAGATCCCTAGGATAGGGTTAAAGGACACTTAAAGGCCAAAGGAATAAATGTGTCTTATGAGAGCTAGCTTAGCCCTTATAACCTAATGTACACAAAGGCATCTTCATTCTCTAAGGTCATGGGAAGATTAAATAAATACAACATCATTATAAAAGCTAGGATGATGAGGGAGCAAAAGGGAAGTGATGACATATGAAAACTATGGCCAAGGCAATATCACTTGTTAGGAAGTGCACCTTCCAGATGCCCTCTTGCCTAATCATAAGAAGAGTCTGCGACTGAGTCATAATTTAAGCAAAGACTAGAAGAAAGGAGGCATGATGAGATATCATCATATTTAACTCAGGTTGAGGAATAAGGATCATGAGTTAAATAAATTCACATGGTAGCATTAGACCTTGAGGAGACCATTTAATATTCCCTCAAAATGATATCATTTTCATATGAGTATAAATATGAAGAAATGGAGGAGACAAAGGAAGAGAAGGGGAAAGAAGTGTTAGATCTAGTTCTTGTGGATACCCCTAAAAGAAAGGCTAAGTTGGTGATGGTATGAGTAAAGAATAAGAAGTCTAAAGTGGCTTTCACCCATACTTTGAGTGAAGTCAATCTATTTAGTGAAGAGAAATTAATTTATGGACATGTCATATGAGAATGGTTTATCTATGGTAAGTTGTAAAAAATACCTACTATGTAACATTTTTGGGCCATGATGAAGGCCATCAATATCCTAGTGCATCAAGAGGTCAAGGATAGATCTTGGATTTAAAATAGGAATAAGAGTGAAGGATGGATTCTCTAAGAGACCCAAGTAGGACATATATGGAGATACTTGAGCTATAAGTCACCCAATCCTTAGTTGGTTTCAAATTTAACCCAATAAAAACCAACTTGTAAATGGTCATAGAGAAGAAAGCCATAGTTGGTAGAGTGAATTTATTCTTCCTAAAGGTGGAACCTTTTGTTGGATTAATTCTAATTGGAGGACAAAATCCTGGGAGGACCCAATATTTGAAGAAAATGTTCTTGAAATGCCTTAGGCTCAATCAAACCAATTACAAAAAATCATCAAGGGTATCTTGTAGTAGAATAAGAATTTGAAAGAATAAGCCATCTTGTCATTATAAGAAGATACATTTAGGATAATTAAGGACACCATGGATGATTTGTTTAATTATTTAAAGTTAGTCAAGATTATGCAAGATGCAATAAATAAACAAATTATTATGGCTACAAGACAAGTTGGCCAATAGCAAGCTTTGAGCTACCAAGTGAAGGATTTGATCAAAGTCTTGACTAAAAATCAAATCCCTAAGTTTAGGATAGTCAGCCTAGCCCACTTGAATATGGTTATGGCTATATTAATTGATAAGATCAAAGAATAGAGTAGTTGGTCCAAATAGGTGGAGGATATTTATAAGGACCTAAAATAGCAAGAGGGTAAGATATTACACATTTTGGATAACTTAATAATAGAGCCCACCACCCTTAGTGTACTAGGTCTTATCACTGAAGAAGATTTCAAGCATATAACTACTTAATTAATGGAAGAAGTGAGGAATCAAGGACATAGAAAAATAGGGACTGATAACAAGAAGATCATGGGCCTACTTTTATCATCAAATGATAAGACAAGAGATGCTAGGAACATCAAATAAGCTTTGGAAAGGGTTGAGAGATATCTCAAGGGCCTAGAAGATAAAGAAAAGGAATTGTTCATGAAACCTATCATTGATCTTCAACTAATTAATGAACAACATTGTAGAATGAAAATCTTGCAAGGAAGGTAGAAGAATACACCAACACAAGGGTCCCAAAGTTAAGTCAGTTGACTTAGGATATTCTATTGTATATAGACATTATATATTTTTTAAAAATAGAATATTATTTTGTAAAGGCATGCGCAACTTGTAAAGCACATTGGCTATTAGTTAGTCATTTTAGAATGTCTAAAATGTTCTCAAAATATTGTAAAAAGACAACTAACCTTAATATTTGACATGACTAATGGGCATACCTCATGAGATATCTATATAAAGAGGTATTACCCATTGTAAAAAAGTAGTTTTTGAGCCAAAAACTATTTTTAACTTTTGAGCAAATTAATATTAAGCATGGAGTTCTAAAAAGTTCATCCACATTTACTTGTGTGAATTAATATCATGGTTTCTCTCTCATTTGTCTAGTCTTATTTTTAGGTTTGAATAGTTCTTATGATTTCTAGATATGCATATTTAAATGCAAAGCTATTAATTTATGCTAATGCTAGATTATTTAAAGGTTCTTAGGTTTACTTCACTTTCTTTTCTCTTCTTGAGTCTCAACTAATGTTATTTACTTTTAGGAGTGAAATTATTAAAGTGAGCTTGATTCTTATTTGCATATTTTCATACCTACCTTAGATTTTTTCCTGATGTGTGATAAGATTTGATCTTATGCTACTTTATGTTGCACATTAGTTAAATGCATATTTAGATGAAATCAAAACTTTGTCATAATATTTGAAACAAATATTAACAACACCTCTATTTTCTACCCTACCATTAATTTTGTTCCTTTTTTTATCAATCCACCTTAGATTAGCTTCATTGTGAATACTCATCTTAGATTAGATTTAGACTAAGGTTTGAACATTCTCAAAACTCAAAGATTAACTATTGAGCCACGATGGCTCCCAACCACCAACTAACATAAATTTGTGAAATACTTACTTGTTCTACCTCTATTCTACCAAAGATAAAAAATTTATCATAACCTACAACTCATGCATTGGAGTTCCTTAAACACTAATAACCACTGATTATACACTTTCAAGTATCAACACTACCTTAGTTAGTTTATCAACTATCACCAGGATCATGTCATGATGGTTCTATGATAATGAAAAACCTTCGATAAATTCCATACTAATTACCAGTCACTTCCATTTTGATATATCATGAGGACACAAAAAGCATCATCTTCATCCTTCACACGTTGACACTCCAAAAAATGAGACCAAAAATCCACTGCATCTTTTTTAATTCCTTTCTATAAATAAAGAGGTCTTATATTAGCCATGACCTTAGTCACCTAAGATGACTTGAATAAAGGGAATTATGCAATTCCTTTATCATTGTGCTCCTCAAATTATCTCTATTAGGCACATACATTCTATATTTCTACCTTAAGAGACCATCATTATCCAACTTTAATCATTTAAACTTATTGTTTTGAGCATTCTATAATAAATGTTTCTTAACTTACTCATAGAAGTCATCTCTAAGGGAGAATTTAACAACATGATCATAAAAATTACTTTTGATAGTATCCAAAGATACTATATACCTTCTATGACTTAGGGCATCAACAACTCTATTTTAATTTCCATTAATGTATTTAATGTCAAAATCATAGTTGGATAAGAAATCTAACTGATGTCTCTTACAAGCATTTAGGTTCAGTTGGGTGAAGATATACTTAAGATCCAATTTGTCAGTATTGAGCTCAAATGGTTTCCCCAACAAATAATTCCTTTAAAATTACAAATCATGCACTATTGCAACAAGTTATAGATCATTTGAGGCATAATTTGACTCATATGGTTTAATATTCATAGAATTATATGCTACAACTAACCATCTTTTATAATAACTCCTCTAAGACCTTCCCTAGATGCATTAGTCATTACTGAGAACTGGCCATTAGGATTGAGAACTCTTAGCACAAGTATATAATTAAGATTCATTTTCATCTCTTGAAATTCTTTTTTGCACTTACCTGATTGAAAAAAAATATGATTCTTCCACTAAAGAGAGGTAATTTGGTTAGATATTTTCAATAAATTTGGAACAAATTTCTAGTAATACCATACTAGTCCCATAAAACTTCTCACCTTGTACATATTTTTAGGTGATGACCACTACATTATGTCTCTTATCTTTTCTAGATCAATTGAAATTATAACTATAGAGATAATGTGTCCCAAATATTGTACTTTCCTTTAGAAAAAATATACATTTGGATAACTTACCATATAATTTATGCTTACACAAATGCTATAAAACCAACTCTAAATATTGTAGATGTTCTTCCTCATTATTAGAATAAATGAGGATATCATTTAGAAAAACTAGTACAAAGTGGTCCAAGTAATCCTTAAACACACTATTAATGAGATTCATGAATGATGTTGGAGCATTTATTAACCTAAAATGCAACATTGTAAATTCATAGTGCCCATACCAAGTTTTTAATGCTTTTTTGGGAATATATTCTTCTCAAATTCTTAGTTGGTGATATCCCACTTAGAGATCTATCTTAGAGAAAACTATTTCCCCATGCATTTAATCAAAGAGATCATTAGTGTGAGGTAATGGATACCTGTTCTTGTTATCACTTTATTCAACATCCTATAATAAATACATAGGCAAAGAGTAACATCCTTCTTATTGATGAAAATAATTGGTGCACTCAATGGTGACACCATTGGTCAAATCAACCCTTTAGATAATAAATTTTATATTTTATCTTTCAACTCAAATAATTTTCTAGTCATCATCCTGTAAGATGCCTTGGATTGTGGTTCTAAACCATGTATTATGTCAATTGAGAAATTAAGCTCCCACTTGGGAGGTAATCCCAATAATTCCTATGGAAACACATCCTAAAAGTTCATAAGAAAAGTGTAATCCTAAATTAATGATTCCTTAGATTCATCATTTTCATTTATTTTAACAATTATTTTTTGACATACTTTCCTATGATCCTTATTAAGCTGAATTACAAAAATCTACCTAAGTTTCAACTCCCTTTTCTCATCCTGAATCTGAGTTTGATTCCCAAAATCATCTTGACATTATACCTTATTAAGATATAAACCCACCTTAAATTTATAATTAACAAGCCAATTTACCCATAGGATTACATCATATGACCTTAGTGGTGTTACATAAAGATATACTATAAATGTGAATTTAGGCAATTTAATCTTAGATTCCATTAAACACCTATCAACGTTCACCTTGGATTCATTCCCATATTACACTCACCATGAATTTTCAATTAAGCCAATTTTCCTAGAAAATAGATAGCATTAATGGAGAAATAAAACATTATATATCTCCAGTACTAATAAAAATGGAAATGGACTGACCAAAATGATTATCTATAACCTCAATAGGTGAGACTTGAAAGTCAGCTTGATGATTGTTATTTTCCACATGGATTCTCTATTAAAAGGTTCTTTACTACATAGTATCCTTAGATTTACCTTCAGACTTGATTAAGTACATTCCATGGCATAGTGATCCAAAACTCAGAAGTCTTGGTTGATAAATATCACAATAACATAGAAATAACACAGTAACAATGAATTCTCTGAGAAGAGATGTAGTATTACTTAAATTCGCAATACAAATATATGCTTATCTCTGGGAAGAGATGTCTGTCTTTACATTTCTGGTTACCTCTTCTTTTATACACAATTTGAAGGCATGGGAAGGATGTGGAAGGTCACCAATCTCGAGGGAGATGAAGTGGTATGACTTCCAATATTTAAAACAATACATAATTCGAGGAATTACTATTTTTAGCAACTTACTATTTTTAGACAGCACTATTAAAATTGAAAATTGAGGCACTTCCGTTGGGTTTTCTGGGGTCAAACTTCATTGAGCAGAGCTCAATGCCATTTTATGATGTTCCCCTCGTTCTTAGCTTTCCAACGGTTCAAACGGCGAGTCAATTGGAGCTACGGTGCAAAAGTTATGGCTCCCGGAAGTTCCGTCATCAATTGGGGTGGAACTGTCACCCGAATTGTTGCCTAAATTGATGCCTGGATCACATAGTGATCAACTTGATAGATGAAACATCTACCATGTGGTCCTTTCCTTTCTGACTGTTGGTTCCCCTTGAAACTAGGCTTGAATCCACCATCCACGTTCTTACTAAATTTAACATTATGATTCCTAAATTAATTCTTGAAATTTTCATTCCTTTTCAAGTTCTTATTCTTAAAAGTGGGTTTAGAAACTCTAAAATTATTCTTGAACTTCTTTCTGACCTAAGTAAGAGACTTTAGTTTTGACTCCTACTTAACTACCTTTTCAAAGACTTGATCCATCGTAGATGGCCCATGCACATATACCTCACATATATTTTGTGTTTTGATCCCATAACGAACTTTCAAATGTGAAACTATTCATCTACCTAATATTTAGGAACATATTTTAGGATCTTAGTGAACTATTCCTAGTATTCCTTCACTAAAAGTTCTCCTTGCTTCAGATTTTGAAAATATGTCAACTTCTGGTCAAAATACAACTAGGGAAACCATTGTGATATAAATAAAACCATGAATTTATCTCATGGTTTGGTAGTGGATTCAAGGTTCATCTCAAGATTATCATTTTACCACCATTTTTTTATTTCTCCAACACACTGATACACTCTCCAAACTGCCTTACTGACTATTAACCAAATTTGACCTTATAAGTAAAATTAGGACCCCTATAGGAAAAAAATTCATCTTTAGAGGTTTATTTAGGGTCTAATGTTATGTCATGAGGTGAATTATAGGTTAATTGATGCCATTTAATGTTATATTAGCCTTGGTCCTTAGTCATTTTAATATTTTTAGTCTTAAGAGTCATTTTAAGGTAGAAAAAGGGGTATTTAATGAGTTGTATAGTATCCTAGGGAAATGTGAAGTTTTAAATGGATTATTTCATGTCTTACATGTCCTCTTATGTCTTAATTTATTTTTACTAACTGAAAATTGGTAGGTTATTCAAAAAAGGTAGTTTTCTTGAAAAAAGAGAAGTTTTCTTGAGTTGTACAAACTTGTACATAATTCTAAAATTAGGGACATTTTAGGAGTGTCCCTTGGTCTTCCACACACTTTTTTTAATGATAATTTTTATCATAATCTCAAAAAAATGAAGAAAATTTCTTATCTCTCCTTTTACTAGGCTTGGTAAAAAAAAGTAGTATTCAAGTTTGTACTTGGTATGGTCAGTAGTGGATGTTTTAGGAAAAATGATATTAAGGGTGTATTATACACTTATATTCCATTTTATTTTAGGTTGTAGAGTAATGGTGTTTTGAGCTTTATGAACTATTCCTAAGAAGTTGACATTTACAATTTGCTTGCTAATCTATGCACCCCATGGGTTTTGCTCTTGTTTGGATGATTAAATATAATCTAGCTACTGATGTTGATTAAAAATGATGTTACATTATTCCTCAAATTATCCCCATTCTTGGTTTTATGTTTCAAGGTGTTGTGATGGGAAAATCATCTCAAGTTTACAGAATGTTCTCCTTTGGGATGAAATGCTAGTTTTCCACCATTTTTATATCCTCATGCTTTGTCAGTGATTATAGGAGGTGGAAATAAGTACATTACCACGTTTACAAGGTTATCCTATTTCCATTCACCTTGAAACTTAATTCTCCAAGGAAATTCTCATATTTTGTAGTCATATACCACACATATAACCAGTCTGCTATATGACTATCATACTAGTCAGATAGGTGCCTTAAAAAGGGTTCAAAATTGAAAATGAAATGTGAAACTTATCTTAAGCTTGAAAAAAACTTGATGTTTTATATTATCACCAATTTAAAGGGGATAAATCCACTATTTATTTAGGTTCCTTAAACATATGAACCTTTTACTCACTACCTTCCTATAAGCAACTTAAATATGCACTTATAGGTGCTCTAATGGAGGATTTCTTGTTGAAAAGGATAATTTGAGATGATCAAGGTCCTTTATAATTAAAAGGATATATTTTTTTATCTTTGGAGTGGGTCTAAGAGTTAATTTAAGATCTATATCTCTTGCTCACTACCTACAACTTTATTTACTACCTCCATACCATTCAAGGTGTAGGTACATGTGTCTTCATGAATAATTTCATTATTTAAAGAGGTGTCTAAGCTAATAAAGGTTTTGATAATGAGGAAAGTATATTTAGAACTTTTGTAAAAGCCATTAACATCATTGAATCTCAAAAATTATTCATACTATTTGAGGGTTCCTTACTACTTGTATGTGAAGATGCCTACCTATGACTAAGAGCTAAAGAGCCATATAGGAGTTTTTAAAAAAGTGGTAAAATACCTTTTGGAATCCTAGTAAGTTTAAAAGACCATGTAAAACTCATTTGAGGTGTCAAGTAGGTAAATTATAGTGGAGAAACCTTAAAAACACATAATGATAGTATATAGGGATCTTTTCCCTAAAATGAAAAAATAGAGAACCTGAGCCTTTTACCAAGTTTCTATAATAAGGATACAAAATCTCTTGATGCATATTAATAGCCAAAACTTACAAACTTAATATAAGACACGAAATTTACAAGAGATGGAGGTTAGATGACTTTAAGAAGTTAGTTTTGAAGAGGATCTAACATGACTTTTATTCACTAAAGCTCATTAGTGAAATTTATAGATTTTGAACTCAGATTATACTCTTCACCATAGGGTTGTAAGACTAAGCCATGAAACTATGTTTATAAGGTATTAAGTAGTTTTAAAGATATTTTATGATATAATTATCATCTAATCAGGTTGGAATACTATTTTTCTGGTCTTATGCTCACCTACAAGTTTCCTCTTGCCCAATAGGTTAACCTTAAACAAGCTTTAGCTCTTACCACAATCATGAAGTGGATAATATAAACTTGGGATAATGGTTAAAGTGACATAAAATATCTAAATATAATAAATAATATTTTAATTGTGATTTTATAAGATCTAATAATCACTTACAAATATCTCAAACCTTGAAACATACACCTACAGTTGACTGATGTGACAGTGAACCTGATCAGGGTTATTGAAAGGTATGAACATGAGTGCTAAGGTTTATATATGGCTTGGTTTGATCATGAAAAATATTTATAATATATTAAATTCTACACCTAGGTTTCAAATGTGCAAAAAACCTACAGGACCCCCCACAGTCAATTGTAGTTGACTGTGAGGGATAAAAAGCAGAAAGATTGAGCCTTTTGAAGTTTATATAGATAAAAAAAGTGAAAAATGGGTAAAAATAAATGTTATATGATAATTAAATATTTAATAAGGGTATGTAATCATTTATTTCAGCCTAAAACATATAATCATGCACCTACAAGTGCCCTTCTAAGGTAGAACATAGTAAAAAAGTACATACAATCTAGACTAGGCAAGGATAGGGAGAATATAGAGGATTAGATTGATGACATAGAAGGATAACACATTAATTATGGTAAAAATAGTTTCATTAATATTTCATGATAAAATTATAATAAATAGAGGGGCCCTAATGATGCATTACATAGTATATTCCCCAAACCCTGCATATAGTCTTCCTTTTATAAGTCTATCTTGTGTTTTTAGGAATTAGAAGGTCAAATGATAAGGATAAATGATAAATTTTGGTCCAAAGAGCCTTTAAAACATGATTAATCCCTTAAAACATTAAAATTATTGAAGATAATAGGGAAATTACCCTTTATTTTATCTAAGATAGAGGGTACCTTCCCTTATGCATAGGCTGATAGGTTTAAACAAGGGAAGTAATAGGGTGAGCCAAGATTTGGGTAAAAATTTATATAAGGTTTGTGAAGTTTAAAAAAAAACATAATGAAACATTATAAATACCTCACATAAGTAAATAAACAAACATGATAGTCTAGGTTGCTAAGTTTGTAGGCAAGCCTAAGAGGCAAGGTTTAGGCCTAGAAGCCAAATGAGGGTTCAACATCCTTTTCAACCCTGAGTAAGACTTATAAGCTATTATAACATGCTTTTTGGGTCAATATATAATTTATAAATATTTTTTAAGGAATATAAGTTTCAAGATAGTCCATTTTTGAGCTCAAAACCAACTTAGGCCTGTGTGAATTGAAGAAAGGGCTCAAGTGGGGAACTTTGAATTCTCACATATCCTTGAATGTTTTACATGGAGGTTAAGTAAGTTTGGAGGAGTTATATAGGGTCATAAAAATGACCTTTTTGGCATCAATTTGAGAGTTGGATGTCAGGTCTTCATGAACAATCCTTAAGAGCAAAAGTGTCTTAAACCCCTCCTAAACCTTGAATAATGACCTGATTGGAGAAATGAGGTAGGAAAGATAATATAATGGAATAGTTTATTCAAAAGTATTATTAGAGGATATATAAGACTCTCTAAATATACTCCAAATTAAGATTAGTTATACAAAACTGTATAGATGGAGTATACAATAGGGTTTTCTTGACTTTTTTATGTGTTGTATACGTTCCAAAATGTTCCAAGAGATGAAAATAACATGGAGGTGAATATTAGGACTTAAGATAAAAACTAATGTTAATTTAATTCCTTTTAATAACTCCTAAATTCCTTAGATAGATACTTGATCTTAGCCAATCAAAATTAGCATAGTGGCCAAGCTAGTGAGAAGGATCAAAAACATCAAGTGAGATAATTTTAAGGTGTACCTTATACCTATAGGGAAATGGAGGTATTTATAGATGTCATACACTCCATCATATATATCTTAATGTAAAAATTATGCCTTTTTGAAGTCCAAGTGTGTAGGGTACATAAAATAAGAGTTTTGTACATTATAAATGATGATGGCTCACTTACATATGATTCTAGATGACCAGGCCTATAACCAATGCATGGAGAGGCATGTATAAAAGAATTTTATCTCACTAAAATAATTAAACCTATCCATAATAAATTATGGGATGTTTAAACATGTTCAAATCATGAAGGTAGTTTTTTGAGCTAGAATGAGAACTTTCATGCCATTTTGAAAGAGTTTCATGACTTGGAGAGCCACTTGTTCCTTATAAACTTACATGGATCATCCCAAATCCTATTATCATGCACGAAAAACTAATTCTATTAGATTTAAAACAATCCTTGTGACCTTTGGACTTTTTAAGTTATGGAGCTAAAAGCTTCATTGTTATGCAAATGGTGGAGGTTGCTGGGTTACAAAGTAACCAACATCGATCAAAATCTGCCGACATCCGTCAGGCAGGAACAAAAATCTACCAAAATCAATTATGCATCGATCAAAATCGATCATCTCCAGATAGACAATGATTGACATTAGTCATTTGTGCATTCTAGAACTTTTCTAATTTTAGACGAATAGTTAGTTTGAATGTAAAGACTAATTTTAGTCTTGAGTCCACACTTCTAATTATTATTTGGTTTGGGATCTATTTAAGAGACCCATGGGGCTGTATTGTAATCAGGACTAAGAAGGATTAGATCCTCAAGTGTAAGATCTAGAAGGTTTGCAAGAGTGAAAGATCAGGAAGATCTATAGGTAAGCAAGGTCAGTTGATCTATGGGGTAGCAAGATCAAGTAGATCTACAGGTGTGTGCGTGTGTGTGCAAGATCAATTAGATCTGTGGGGTAGCAAGATCAAGAAGATCTGCAACACACAATGTAAGCAAGATTAGTTAGATCTCCAAAGGTGTAAGATTAAGAAGATCTATTGGGGTCAGAGTAGGAAACAACTATTGAGTTGATTGTCATAAGGACTTGGAAGTAGGCAACAACAACCATTGGGTTGATTGTCATTAGAGGGAACAACTCAGTGTTGAGTTGGTTGTAATTGATTGAGAGAGATAACTCTTGAGGGAGAATTACTGTACACCCAAGAGGTGTGAGAAGAGTGAGATTTCTTCATTATATTTCCTTTTGGAAGAGTTGAATACAATATTGTATTGTTTCTCGTATCTCCTATTTTTTGTTGTTTCTGATTTCTAGTTACTTATTACTTCTAGTTTAATTCTGTGTTTAGTTGCTTATACAAAAGTAATCAATTGTACTCTATGGAGGATCTTGATAAATGGTATTAGAGCCCAAGTTTCAGAGCAGGTTAGTGTTTGTTGATTACATGTCACTCTCAGGGGTTTCTGATTGAGTGGGAGTAAAGCAATGGCAGAAGAAAGTAAACTAAGAATGTAGAAATTCAATGGCAAGAATTATCAATTATGGAGGATGCAGATAGAAGATTATCTATATCAGAAAGATTTGTACATACTGTTGGGTGGGATTTCAAGTAAGCCCACATATATGCAAGATGAAGAATGGAATGTTCTTGATAGAAAGGCTCTAGGATCTATAAGGTTAAGCCTGGCATCGTCTATGATTTCTAACTTATCACAGGCAAAGACAATGGTAGAGTTAATGGAATCTTTGGCAAATTTATATGAAAAACCCTCAGCTTTGAATAAGGTATTTCTTATGAAGCAATTATTTAATTTGTAAATGCAAGAAGGTGGATCGGTATATAGTCATCTTAGTGATTTCCATGGATTAGTAAATCAATTAGTTTTAGTCAAAATAGTTTTTGATGATGAAATTAGGGCTCTCTTAATCTTATGCTCTTTACCTGAAAGTTGGAATAGTTTGGTAATGGCAGTTAGTAATACTGCATCTGCTTCAAATATCTTGAAAGTTGATGATGTTGTTAGTGTAATCTTGAATAAAGAAATTCACATGAAAAGCATAGGGAAAACATCAAGAAATGCTTTAAGTGTTGAAAGCAGGGGAAAGCAAAGAGAGAAGATCAAGCAAGGGAAATCAAGGTCAAAGATAGGTAGTAGATCTAAATCTAGAAATGGAAGAATTACCTACTGGAATTTTGGAAAGAAAGGGCATGCAAAGAAAGATTGTTGGTTGGTAGAAGATCAACATGAATGAAATAAAGAAGCAAATGATGTAGGTATTGTTGGACAAGATGCTCTTATATGTTCCTTGGATAAAGTAGAATCTTGGGTTTTATATTCTAGTGCCTCTTTTCATGCAACCCCAAATAGAGATTTTTTCCATGATTATGTCCATGGAGACTTTGGAAAAGTTTATTTAGGGGATGGTGAGCCTTATCAAATTGTTGGCAAAGGGAAAGTGTAGCTGAAATTGTAGATTGGCAACATATGGGTGTTGAAGGATGTCATGCATGTTCCCATCTTGAAGAGAAGTCTAATTTTTGTAGGAAAATTGGGTGATGAGGGTTGCACAGTAACTCTCACAGCAGAAATCTTAGAAAGTTTCTAAGGGTGCACTTGTATTAGCAAGAGGTAAGAAAGTAGGTACACTTTATTTATCTACTTGTATTACTGATTCTCCTTCTATTTTATCTACTTCAGATGTAGATGCAAAGATGTTGCACTGTAGGCTTGGTTACATGAGTGAGAAGGGAATGGATGTTCTTAAGTCAAAAGGTAATCTTTCAAATTTGAAAAGCATAGATCGAGATTTCTGTGAGCATTGTATTTTTGGGAAATAAGAGAAAGTGAGGTTTCTCAAGACTGGGTCAACAAAGAAGAAGCACAGGTTAGAGCTTATTCACACAGATGTGTGGGGACTAGCTTAGGGAGCTTCTATTAGAGGATCACAGTGTTATGTTTCTTTCATTGATGATGCTACAAGAAAGGTATGGGTTTATTGCATAAAGAGAAAATCTGATGTTTTTAACAAATTTAAGAACTAGAAAGCCTTGGTTTTCAATGAGAAGGTGATGGACAGTGATAAGCTCAAAAGGCTAAATAATTTTGAGTAGGGCAATGTTGATTTGGAAAAGGTTATGATCCAAAATGAGCTCACGGGTAAAAAACATCACTCATAAGAAAACACAGATACCGACATCAGTCAGGTGAGAACCGACATCAATCAGGTAGGAACCGACATTGGTCTGGTGGAGACTAAAGTTGGTGATGTCAGACAAGTGGAAACTGACATCGATTAGGTAAGAAATGATGTTGATCTGGTCAGTTAGGAGGAACCGACATTGGTCAGGTGCAGATTGAGAGATGACTGAGATCGGTCACTGCTAGAATGAAATTTGGGTGGATAGCAAGTTGTCAATGAGTCTCAAACACCCATGAGGAGGTCTAAAAGGGTAAGTAAGCCTCAAATTCATTATTCCCCTTCTTTATACTACTTGTTTCTCACTGATAGTGGAAAAATAGGAAGTTTTGAAGAGGTAATGTAGGTAGAATCTAGGAAACAGTGGGAGCATGGCATGAATGAGGAAATTGATTCCTTAGAAGAGAACCAAATGTGGGATTTGGTAGAGTTGCCAACCAAAAAGAAAGCAATAAAAAATGAATGGATATACAAGTTAAAGAAAGGAGAGAATGGACAAGTGAGACATAAGGCCAAGTTATATGGTCTTGAGTAAGCTCCAAGACAATGGTATTTGAGGTTTGATAGGTTTATGACAAAGCATGGCTTTAGTCAATGTCAATGTGACCATTGTGTTTATTTTACCAGGTTGGATAATAGTAGCTACATTATTCTATTACTGTATGTAGTGTATATGTTTGTTGCAGGGTCACACATGTAGGGAATTACTGAGCTAAAGGTAAAATTAGCTTAGACATCAATGAAGGATTTAGGAGCAAAAATCCTTGGCATGAGTATTTCTAGAGACAAAAAAAATTAGAGGTTGATTTTGTCTCAAGAGGATTATGTGAATAAAGTAGTGGAGAGGTTCAATTTGTATGATGCAAAACTGGTAAGCACACCTATGGTTGGATAGTTCAAGTTGAGCAAAGAATAGTGTCCTAAATCACATGATGAGTACATAGTATGTACTAGACTTGATATTACCCAAGCAGTGGGAGTTGTCAGCAAGTTTATGGCCAATCTAGGAAAGGAGCACTGGAAAGTAGTTTAGTGGATTCTAAAATATCTGAGAGGGACCAATAGTAGGCATTTATGCTATGGAGGTTTAAACACTTCTCTACATGGGTATGTAGATTCAGATATGGTAGGTGACTTGGATGGCAGGGGAAGCACCACAAGATAAGTGTTCACTATTGGTGGAATAGCGGTTAGCTGGATTTCAGAGTTGTAGAAGGTTGTTGTAGTCACAGAGGCTAGCAAGGATAAGAATCCTGTAGATATGTTAACAAAGTTAGGAACAAAGGAGAAGTTGAATCTTCATTCAACTTTTGTTGGTCTTCAAGATTGAACTTGAAGATGGAGATACAAGTCAAAAACAAAATTAGAGGATGTTTTTGTATAGGTATAGGTATAGGTGCAGTTGTTTATCTCTAAGTGAGAGATTTTTAAGATGTGGAGCTAAAAGCTTCACTATTATGCAAATAGTGGAGGTTGCTGGGTTACAAAGTAATTGACGTCGGTCAAAATCTACTGACATTGGTCAGGAAGGAACCAAAATCTATCGACATCAATTATGCATCGATCGACATTGGTCATCTCCAAATAGATAGTGACTGACATTAGTCATTTGTATGTTCTAGAACTGTTCTAATTTTAGACGAACAATTAGTTTGCATGTAAAGACTAATTTTAGTCTTGAGTCCACATTTCTAATTATTATTTGGTTTGGGATCTATTTAAGAGACCCATGGGGATGTATTGTAATTAGGACTAAGAAGGATTAGATCCTCAAGTGTAAGACCTAGAAGGTTTGCAAGAGTGTAAGATTAGGAAGATCTATAGGTAATCAAGGTTAGTTGATCTGCGGGGTAGCAAGATCAAGTAGATTTGCGGGTGTGTGTGTGTGTGTGTAAGATTAGTTAGATCTATGGGGTAGCAAGATCAAGAAGATCTACAAAACATGGTGTAAGAAAGATCAGTTAGATCTCCAAAGGTGTAAGATCAAGAAGATCTGCTAGGGTCAGAGTAGGAAAAAACTATTGAGTTGATTTTCATAAGGACTTGGAAGTAGGTAACAACAACCATTGGATTGATTGTCACTGGAGGGAACAACTCAGTGTTGAGTTGGTTATAATTGATTGAGAGAGATAACTCTTGAGGGAGAATTACTGTACACCCAAGAGGTGTGGGAAGAGTGAGATTTCTTCATTATATTTCCTTTTGGAAGAGTTGAATACAATATTGTATTGTTTCTCGTATCTCTTATTTTTTGTTATTTTTGATTTCTAGTTACTTATTACTTCTGGTTTAATTCCATGTTTAGTTGCTTATACAAAAGTAATCAATTATACTCTACGGAGGATCTTGATAGTTGGTATTAGAGCCCAAGTTTTAGAGTAGGTTAGTGTTTGTTGATTACATGTCACTCTGAGGGGTTTCTGATTGAGTGGGAGTAAAGCAATGGCAGAAGAAAGTAAACTAAGAATGTAGAAATTCAATGGCAAGAATTATCAATTATGGAGGATGCAGATAGAAGATTATCTATATCAGAAAGATTTGTACATACTGTTGGGTGGGATTTCAAGTAAGCCCACATATATGCAAGATGAAGAATGGAATTTTCTTGATAGAAAGGCTCTGGGATCTATAAGGTTGAGCCTGGCATCGTCTGTGATTTCCAACTTATCACAGGCAAAGACAATGGTAGAGTTAATGGAATCTTTGGCAAATTTATATGAAAAACCCTCAGCTTTGAATAATGTATTTCTTATGAAGCAATTATTTAATTTGCAAATGTAAGAAGGTGGATCGGTATATAGTCATCTTAGTGATTTCCATGGATTAGTAAATCAATTAGTTTTAGTCAAAATAGTTTTTGATGATGAAATTAGGGCTCTCTTAATCTTATGCTCTTTACCTAAAAGTTGGAATAGTTTGGTAATGGTTGTTAGTAATACTGCATCTGCTTCAAATATCTTGAAAGTTGATGATGTTGTTAGTGTAATTTTGAATGAATAAATTCACAAGAAAAACACAGGGGAAACATCAGGAAATGTTTTAAGTGTTGAAAGCAGGGGAAAGCAAAGAGAGAAGATTGAGCAAGGGAAATCAAGGTCAAAGATAGGTAGTAGATCCAAATCCAGAAATGGAAGAATTACCTTCTGGAATTGTGGAAAGAAAGGGAATGCAAAGAAAAATTGTTGGTCGGTAGAAGATCAACATGAAGGAAATAAAGAAGCAAATGATGTAGGTATTGTTGCACAAGATGCTCTTATACGTTTCTTGGATAAAGTAGAATCTTGGGTTTTAGATTTTGGTGCCTCTTTCCATGCAACCCCAAATAGATAATTTTTCCCTGATTATGTCCATGGAGACTTTGGAAAAATTTATTTAGGGGATGGTGAGCCTTGTCAAATTGTTGGCAAAGGGAAAGTGCGGCTAAAATTGTAGACTGGCAACATATGGGTGTTGAAGGATGTCATGCATGTTCCCATCTTGAAGAAGAGTCTAATTTCTGTAGGAAAATTGGGTGATGAGGGCTGCACAATAACTCTCACATCGAAATCCTGAAAAGTTTCTAATGGTGCACTTGTATTAGAAAGAGGTAAAAAAGTAGGTATGCTTTATCTATCTACTTGTATTACTGATTCTCCTTCTATTTTATCTACTTCAGATGTATATGCAAAGATGTGGCACTATAGGCTTACTCACATGAGTGTGAAGGGAATGGATGTTCTTAAGTCAAAAGGTAATCTTTCAGATTTGAAAAGCATAGATCGAGATTTTTGTGAGCATTGTATTTTTGGGAAATAGGAGAAAGTGAGGTTTCTCAAGACTAGGTCAACAAAAAAGAAGCATAGGTTAGAGCTTGTTCACGTAGATGTGTGGGGACCAGCTTAGGGAGCTTCTATTGGAGGATCACAGTGTTATGTTTCTTTTATTGATGATGCTATAAGAAAGGTATGGGTTTATTGCATAAAGAGGAAATCTGATGTTTTTGACAAATTTAAGAACTGGAAAGCCTTGGTTTTCAATGAGAAGGTGATGGACAGTGATCAGCTCAAGAGGTTGAATAATTTTGAGTAGGGAAATGTTGATTTAGATAAGGTTATGATCCAAAATGATCTCATGGGTAAAAATCATCACTCACAAGAAAACACAGATACCAATGTCAGTCAGGTGAGAACCAACATCGATTAGGCTGGAACCGACATTGATCTAGTGGAGACTAAAGTTAGTGATGTCAGGTAGGTGGAAATCAACATCGATCAGGTAAGAACTAACATCGGTCAGGTCGATCAGGAGGAATCAACATTGGTCAGGTGCAGACTGAGAGATGATCGGGATCGATCACTATTAAAATGAAATTTGGGTGGACAGTAAGCTGTCAATGAGTCTCAAATGCCCATGAGGAGGTCTGAAAGGGTAAGTAAGCCTCAAATTCATTATTCCCCTTCTTTATACTACTTTTTGCTCATTGATGGTGGAAAACTAAGAAGTTTTGAAGAGGCAATGTAGGTAAAATCTAGGAAACAATGGGAGCATGGCATAAATGAGGAAATTGATTCCTTGGAAGAGAACCAAACGTGGGATTTGGTAGAGTTGCCAGCTGGAAAGAAAGCACTAAAAAATGAATGGATATAGAGGTTAAAGAAAGGAGAGAATGGACAAGTGAGACATAAGGCCAAGTTATATGGTCTTGAGCAAGCTCCAAGACAATGGTATTTGAGGTTTGATAGGTTTATGACAAAGCATGGCTTTAGTCAATGTCAATGTGACCATTGTGTTTATTTTACCAGATTGGATAATAGTAGCTACATTATCCTGTTACTATATGTAGTGTATATGCTTATTGTAGGGTCACACATGTATGGAATTATTGAGATAAAGGTAAAATTATCTCAGACATTTGCCATGAAGGATTTAGGAGTGAAAATCCTTGGCATGAGTATTTCTAGAGATAGGAAAAATCATAGGTTGATTTTGTCTCAACATGATTATGTGAATAAGGTAGTGGAGAGGTTCAATTTGAAGGATGCAAAATTAGTAAGCACACCTATGGTTAGATGGTTCAAGTTGAGCAAAGAACAGTGTCCTAAATCACATGATGAGGTTGAGTACATGGTATGTACTAGACCTGATATTACCCAAGCAATGGGAGTTATCTGTAACTTTATGGCCAATCCAGGGAAGGAGCACTAGAAAGTAGTTCAGTGGATTGTCATATATCTGAGAGGTACCAACAGTAGGCATTTATGCTATGGAGGGTCAAACACTTCTCTACATGGGTATGTAGATTCATATATGGTAGGTGACTTGGATGGCAGGGGAAGCACCACAGGATATGTGTTCACTATTACTGGAATGGTGGTTAGCTAGATTTCAGAGTTGTAGAAGGTTGTTGTAGTCATAGAGGCTAGCAAGGATAAGAACCCTATAGATATGTTACTAAAGCTGGGAATAAAGGAGAAGTTGAATCTTCATTCAACTTTTATTGGTCTTCAAGATTGAAATTAAAGATGGAGATACAAGCCAAAAACAAAATTAGAGGATGTTGCTGTATAGGTATAGGTGCAACTATTTATCTCCAAGTGGGAGAGTTTTAAGTTGCGGAGCTAAAATCTTCACTATTATGCAAATGGTGGAGGTTGCTGGGTTACAAATTAACTAACATTGGTCAAAATCTACCAACATCGATTAGGCAGGAACTGTAATCTATCGACATCGGTTATGCATCGGCTGACATCAATCATCTCCAGATAAATAGTGACTGACATCGATCATTTGTGCATTCCAGAATTGTTTTAATTTTAGATGAACAATTAGTTTGCATGTAAAGACTAATTTTAGTCTTGATTTCACATTTCTAATTATTGTTTGGTTTGGGATCTATTTAAGAGACCCATGGGGCTGTATTGTAATGAGGACTAAGAAGGATTAGATCCTCAAGTGTAAGATCTATAAGATCTACAAGAATGCAAAATCAAGAAGATCTACAAGTAATCAAGGTTAGTTGATCTACGGGGTAGCAAGATCAAGTATATTTGTCGGTGTGTGTGTGCAAGATTAGTTAGATCTATGGTGTAGCAAGATCAAGAAGATCTGCAACACATAGTGTAATTAAGATCAGTTAGATCTACAAAAGTGTAAGATCAAGAAGATCTGCTAGGGTTAGAGTAGGCAATAACTATTGAGTTGATTGTCACAAGGACTTGGAAGTAGGCAAAAACAACCATTGGGTTGATTGCCACTGGAGGGAACAATTCAGTGTTGAGTTGGTTGTAATTGATTGAGAGAGATAAATCTTGAGGGAGAATTACTGTACACCCAAGAGGTGTGGGAAGAGTGAGATTTCTTCATTGTATTTCCTTCTGGAAGAGTTAAATACAAGATTATATTGTTTCTCATATCTCCTATTCTTTGTTTTTTCTAATTTCTAGTTACTTATTACTTTTGGTTTAATTTCGTGTTTAGTTGCTTATACAAAAGTAATCGATTGTACTCTACAGAGGATCCTGACATGGACTTGTCTCTTCTCCTCTCTTTTTCAATTTCTATAAGAACTAGCCATTTTGGCCATTGTAAGTTATGCTCCACCTGAGTATGGAAAATAATTTCTCATTTACATACCATTTGATAAATAATACTTATAATTTTTACCTATTCATTACTATTCATAGTGTGTTTTACTCAGATTATGGATCTTTTTAGTGATAATTATGATTTCCTTAGCATGTTGTCTCATTCTTTCATCATATTTATAGTTGGAAAGCTTCTTCTTATAGGGCATGTGAAGTGTTTTAAGAAGTGTCAAGGTTGAGTAAGTTAGTATATTTACTAGTGCCATTCAATTCCTCTTGTCTAGTTCTCCTATCCTAAACATTCATCCATAACCTCATAATGTAACATTGATGTGAGAAGATGTATATTGGAGAAGTGTTTATTTAGTTAGTCTCTTATTTTCATGTGTAACATGTAAGTAGTTGGGAGTCATAAAATTATTTGGTGTATCACCTCTCTTAGGATAGTTTGATTTTAGTTTTCTCTCTCCCTTCCCCTCCCCCAAAGTTTAGGTATAATAGTGATCTAAAGTGTTACATCAAGGGAGCTAGCCCTATCTAGAGATTAACATCATCCTTAGGCTACCCACAAGCCTAAAGGTGTTTCAATTATGCCACTTGGATGAGGAGAGATGATAAATATCCTCAAATGGTGAAAATCTAAGTGAAAATTATTTTTGGCATGCCTGATGGGACTCTTAGTCTAGTAGGTTAAAATACTTTTGGTGTTGTCTTTGAATAATCAGCCTTTAGAGGCATCTATCCAAGCACCAATGGAGACTTTGAGTGATATCTTCTGGTTCTAAGCAACCCAAGTATATCTATTTGAAAATTTTGATAAATTTTTGTGATTCATTTGACATATGAGGTTAATATAGATAGCTATTGCCAATACTTCTATCATGAACATTATTATCAACCTTACTAGGAACCACATTTTACTCCTTAACAGTCCTATCAAAATGGATATCAATCCTATGAGCCATGACAGCCCTATAACCCTTCATTTCCCTCTCCATATGGACACCATGTTGTTTTATAACCCTATGTGGATAGTTATCAAGAAACCTATCAAGAGACACCTCTCTATCAGTCCTAATATGAGACCTATTATTCATATCATGATGGTTATCAACCTCAAGAGTAATCCTATGAGTCTTGTCATATGAAACTAGATGATTCCATCTATTGTACATAAAGATATCATTGGAAAAATATAGATCCTACTTATGTAGATGTTTGTTCTTTTAATCAATCCAATAATTCACTTACTTATGAGCTTACTAGTGATTTTATCTTTCCCAAATCCACTCATAAGCCTTCTCCTTCATCCCACACTCCATATCCAACTCATAAGCCTTCTCCTATACATCACACTCCATCTTTAATTAATAAAAATTTCACTACACCTCCTATTATAGATCCTTCATATGAGCCCATCCATCAACCTCCCATCTCACCCCTTATTTAAGAAGAGCCTATCTTTAGAGAAGGAAGTGAAGAACAACAAGCTCAATTCATGGCTGATCAATAAGACCTCATGAGTGAATATGAGGAATAAATAACCATAGGGACTTCCCTTGGTGAATAAAAGGATAATCCATAAGCTTTTAGATCCATTTTTTAAGGGATGTGTGTCCATGAAGTAGAATCTAATGCCTCCATTTTTGAGGGGATGTGTATTCATGAGGAATGTGGTCAAGACTTGAAGAAAGAGGTATTTGAATAAGACTCCATGTTTAATCTTAAAGTTATGGATGACCATCTCAAGCATGAAGTGGAATGTGTTATCAAGGATGGATAACAATTTAAAGTCTTCCCTAAATAATTGGTAGTCCTAAGAGAGTCTCATGAGACCAAGGTAGAGGAAATAGCTCTTTAAGATTATATGCATAAGGAATAAGACTTATGGTAGAAGTTTAATGCCATATATATGGAATTTGATAGGTTGGGTAAAGTTTTTCCTTCTCTAAAATATTTCACATATGATGATAAGTTTATTGATGAGTTAAATAAACATGATATTGAGTGTTCAATCAAACATAAAGATGAAGGTCATTCTCCTAGTCAAGAACCTGTTGTCATGAAGTCATTTGATGATGCTAGTGTACAAGAAGTTGTAGACATGGATAATGATGTCAAGGTTAAGAGGACTATCATATTTTAAAACTTACAATTCAAAGACCAAATTCATGAGAAGTTTGAGAATATTTAGATGTAAGATGAGTTCATTTCCTTGGTTAACTTGTATGAAGCTTATTGGTTCTCATTAAACCTCATACCGGTAAAGTTGGCAAACACCATGAAGAAGATGAAGGCATCAATGCTAAAGGACAAAAGGATACATGTATCACTAAATACATCATGTCATGAAGTAAGGAAGGTTTAAAACTTCCCCTTTGATCCAAGAGGGAGGTATGCTTATTTTTAAAGTTTTATATAGTTGTTTGATTCCTATTTTTCTTAAGTGTTTTGAACACATCTATGTTTTGTTAGTGTGTTTGTTTTGATTTGTGTGTGTCCTTTATTTTGTGTGGTTAAGGTAATTAGTGATATTGTATTGATAAATTATGGTTGTCAAGTGGTTAAAGTACTTTTGTGTGTTTAAAAATTTAGATGACTCCCTAAGCCCAATGGATTGATAAGGCTACTAGTCTAGTTAGTATAGCAGGTATACTACCCTTATGAGTCACCAATTTGTTGACCAAAGTTGACCTTGTAGGTCATATTGGGACCCCTATAGGAAAAATATTCACATTTAGAGGTTTATTATGGGTATAATGTTATGTCATGAGGTATATTATAGGTTAATTTATGTCATTTAATAATATATTAGCCTTGGTCCTTAGTCATTTAAATCCTTTTAGTCTTAGGAGTCATTTTGAGGTCAAAAAGGGGAATTTAATGATTTTTACATCCTATTAGGGAAATGTGAAGGTTTAAAGGGATGATATCATGCCCCATGTGTCCTCTTATGTCTTAAGTAACTGTTACTAACTAAAAAGTGGTAGGTTATTTAGAAAAAGGGTAGTTTTATTGAAAAAAGATGAGTTTTATTGAGTTGTATGAACTTGTAAAAAATTATATAGTTGGGGAAATTTAAAAAGTGTCCCTTGGTCTTCAATACACTTATTTCAATGATTAGTTTGATTAGAAGCTCAAAAAAAACTAAAAAAACTACTTATCTCTCCTTCTACTAGTCTTGGCAAACAAAAACAGTCTTTAGGTTTGTAATTGGTATGATCAACAATGGAGGTTTTAGGAAAAATTCTCTTTGAAGCATCTTTTAAAATTATTCAGATTCCATTTGATGTTTAGTTCTAGAGGAATGGTGGTCTGAGCTTTATGAACTATCCCTAAGAAGTTGACCTTTCCAATTTGCTTGTTAATCTATGAACCCCATAGGTTTTGCTCTTATCTAGATGATTTCATACAATCTAGCTACAGATATTTCTTCTAGATGATGTTTAATTCCTCATCAAATTATCCCCATGGTTGGTTTCATGTTTCAAGGTGTTTTTATGGACAAATCATCTCAAGTTTACAGACTGCCCTCATTTGGGATGATAGGCTAATTTTCCACCACTTTGAAATCCTCATACTTTGTCAGTGATTCCAAGAGGTGTGAATAAGTAAATTACCATGTTTCCATGGTTATAATTTTTCATTTTTCCTTAAAACTTCATTATATAAGGAAATCCTCATAGTTTGTAGTCATATACCACACATATAACTAGTCTGCTATATGACTGTTGTACTAGTCAGCTAGGTGCCTTCAAAAGGGCTCAACATTGAAAATAAAATGTGAAATTTGTATTGAGCTTGGAAAAAACTTGATGTTTCATCTAAGAAATAATTTTAAGTGTATCAATTTAATATGTAGGTAGATTCCTTAAACATATGAACCTTCTACTCACTGCCTGCCTATAAGCAACTTAAATATGCACATATAGGTGCTCTAATGGAGTATTTCTTGTTGAAAATGATCATTTGAGATGATAAATGTACTTGATAATTAAAAGGATCTATTTTTTTAATTTTTTGAGTGGGTCTAAGAGTCAATTTAAGATCTATATCTCTTGCTCACTATCTATAACTCTTTTTACTGCCTCCATACCATTCAAGGTGTAGGTACAAGTGTCCTCATGAAGAATCTCATTGTTGAAATAGGTGTATGAGCTAATAAAGGTTTTGATAATGAGGAAATTATATTTGTAAATTTTTTATAAGGAAAAAACATCATTGAATATAACAAATTATGCATACTATTTGAGGGTTCCTTACTGCCTACATGTGAAGATGCCTACCTATAGGTGGTGTTAATTGAGAGCTAAAGAGCCATATAGGAGTTTTGAATAAATTTGTCAAATACCTTTTAGAATCATAGTAGGTTTAAAATACCATAGAAAAATTATTTGAGGTTGAAAGTTGGAAAATGAAAGTGGAGAAACCTTCAAAACACAAAATGATAATATACAGGGACCTTATCCCTAAAATGAAAAAATAAAGAACCTAAGTCTTTTACCAAGGTTGTATAACAAGGATACAAAATCTCCTGATGAATATTAATAACCCAACCTTGAAACATTAATATAAGACAATAAATTTACAAGAGATGGAGGTTATATGACTTAAGGAAGCTAGTTTTGAATAGGCTCTAACATGACTTTTATTCACTAAAGCTCACTAGTGAAATCTAAAGGTTTTAAACTCAGATTATACTCTTCACCATAGGATTGTAAGAATAAGCCATGCCACTATGTTTGTAAGGTATTAGGTAGTTAAAAATATATTTTATGATCTAATTATCATAAAAGGAGGTTGGAATAATGTGTTTTGGGTCTTATTATCACCTACAGGTTTCTTTTTGCCCAAGAGGTTGACCTACAACAAGCTTTAGCTCTCACCACATTCATGAAGTGGACCTAAGTATTGGAGATATCAACTTAGGATAATGGTGAAAGTTAAATACATGATCTAAAGATAATAAATAAGAGTTTAATGATGGTGTTATAGGATCCAACAAGCACCTACACATATCTCAAACCTTGAAACATACACCTACAGTTGACTAATGTGACAGTGAACCTGATTAAGGTGATTAAAGGTATGAACATGAGTGATAAGTTTTATATATGGATTGGTGTGGTCATGAACACTATTTATAAGATATTAAACATTAAACCTATGTTCCAAACATGTAAAACACATGTAGTAACCCCCACTATCAACTGTAGTTGACTATGAGGGATAGAGAGCAAAAGGATTGAGCCTTTTGAATTGTATACAACTCAAAAAAAGTGAAAAATGAGTCAAAAAAATGTAAAATGATAATATAATATTTGGTAAGGGTCATTAAACATCTATTTTAGCCTAAAACATATAAACATGCACCTACAGTTGTACTTCCAATTTAGAACATAGTCAAAGAGTACATACAGTCTAGATTAGGCAAGGATAAGGAGCATATGGAGGATTGGAGTGATGAGAGAAAAATAAAACACCTTCATTATGGTCAAAATAGTTTCATGGATATACCATGATAAACTTATAACAAATAGAGGGCCCTAATGATGAATTACATAATATATTCCCCAAACCCTGCATATAGTCTACCTTTTAGGAGTCTATCTTGGGTTTTTAGCAATCGGAAGGTCAAATCATAAGGCCAAAGGCTGAATTATAGTCTAGAGTGTATCTAAATCTTGATTAAGCCATTACAACATTTAAATTATTTAAGAGAATAGGGTAAGTACCCTACATTTTATCTCGGATAGAGGGTACTTCCCTTTATACATAGGTTGGTAGGTTTAAAGAAGAGGAGTAATAGGGTGAACTAAGAGTTGGGTGAGAATTTATAGAAGGTTTTTGAATTTTAAACACACCTAATGAAACATTATAAACACCTCATAGAAGGAAGGAAACCAATGGGATGGTCTGGGTTGCTGAGTTTGTAGGCATGCCTAAGAGGCAAGGTTTTGGCTTATAAGACAAATGAGGGGTCAAATTCCTTTCTAACCTTAAAACATATTTTTGGGGTCACTATAAAGGTGATAAATATTTTTTAAGGTAGATAAGTTGCAAGATAGTCCATTTTTGAGCTCAAAACCAAATTAGGCTTGTGTGAATAAAAGAAAGATCTCAAGTGGGGAAATTTGAATGCTCACATCTCCTTAAGGTTTTTCATGGAGGTAAAGTATGTTTGGAGTAGTTAGATAGGGTCCTAAACATCAATTTTGTGATATCAAGTTGAGATTTGGATGTCAGGTCTTAATGAACAATCCTTAAGAGCAAAAGTGACTCAAAACCCTTATAAACCCTGAATAATGACCCAATTAGAGAAATAAGGTTGGAAAGATACTATAATGGAATAGTTTGTCTAAAATGATTATTTTATGATGTATAATAATATCTCAAGATACTCCCTATTAGGATTAGTTGTATGAAACTGTATGGATGGAGTGCAAAATAGGGTTTTCTTAAACTTTTTATGTGTTGTACAAGTTCTAAGATGTTCTAAGAGATTAAAATAACATACAGGGAGATAATAAGACTCAATATAAATCCCAATGTAAATTTAATGCCTTGGAATAACTCCTAATTTCCTCAATTAGTTTCTTCATCTTAGCCAATCAAAATTGGCATAATGACTAAGCTAGTGAGAAGGATGGAAAACGTCAAGTGAGCTGATTTAAGGTGTACTTGATGCATATAAGGCCATGGAGGGTATTTAAAAGTGTCATAAACTACCTCCTATGGATTTTTGTGGAAAATTGATGCATTTTTGAAGGCCAAGTGTGCAAGGTGCATGAAAGAAGAGGTTTTTAAATTATAGATGATGATGGCTCACTTTTAGATGATTTCACATGACTAGGCCTACAACCAATACATGGAGAGGCATGTCTAAAATCCTTAACTCTAATTATAATAATTAGACTTATCCTTAATTAGTTTTGGGATGTTAAAATAGGTCTAAATCATGAAGGTAATATTCTAAGCTAGAATGAGATTTTTCATGCCACTTTATGAGAGTTTCATGACTTGGATAGCCACTTATTCCTTCTAAACTTGCATGATTCATCCCAAATCCTATTATCATGAAAAATTAACTATTTTTATTATCTTTACAAGAGTCCTTGTGACCTTTGTACTTCTCTCTTCTCCTGTCTCTCAATTTTTATAAGAACTAGCCATTTTGGCCATAATAACTTATGTTCCACCTACGTATGGCAAAACCCTACTCATTTACATACCATTTGATCAATAATACTACTTATTTTTACCTCTTCATGACTATTCATAGTTTTTTTACTTGGATGATTGATCTTTCTTAGTGATAACTATGATTTCCTTAGCATGTTGTCTCATTCTTTCATCTTATTTGTAGTTGGAAAGATTCTTCTTACAGGGCATGTGAAGTGTTATAAGGAGTGTCTAGGTTGAGTGAGTTAATATATTCACTAGTGTCATTCAAGGCTTTTGTCTAGTATTCCTAGCCTAAACATTCATCCATAACCTCATATATGTAGATTAGAGAATTATATATTTGGTTAGTCTCTTGGTTTCATGCATAAAATGTAGCTGGTTGGAAGTAATCAACTTATTTGGTGTATCACCTCCCTTAGGATAATTTACTTTAAATTTTATCTCTCCTTTATACCCCCCAAAGTTTAGGTATAGTAGTGATCCAAAATGGTACATCAAGGGAGCTATCCCTATCTAGAGATTCACCTCATCCTTAGCTTACCCACAAGCCTAGATGTATTTCAGTTGTGCCACTTAGATGAAGAGATTTGAGACATCTCCTCAAAGGGTGAAAATCTAAGTGACTACAATGATTTTTTAATAATTATATATCTCAAATTACTTTTCCATTTTTGTCAACCAAGCTTCTAGATCATCCCCTAACATAATTCTATTAATCTTAAGAGGATGAATTTTCTTCATATCTCATGCATGTTTTGTAGCTACATGAGCCCTCACATCCTATGACACCTCATCATTCCTATGCTCTTGTTAGTAATCTTGATTATTAGGGTGCTATTCAAGCTCTTCCTAATTGATTTCCTCAACAAGTCCATGCACTTATTATATATATGGAAAATTGATTTGGTCCACAACCTCATCGATATATATATATATATATATATATATATATATATATATATATATATATAATTTAATCATGAGTAAAATTCTCTCTCAACTAATTTCTATATGAGAGGTAGAGCATCATCAAAATGTTTTTTCACACCAACCATAGACCATAGATCCCCTATAAAGTTTCCCAACTAGGGAATGGCCCCCCATTCACAGATGAGCAGATGTTGAGAAGTCAACTAGAACTTATGTGTTATATGTTTTAACTACATACAACATATAATAAAAAAATTTATTCTAACATGACATCATGCACACATGCATATTAATCAAATAAGTGAAATTATAACCTTTAAATATAAACATTACTTTTTTCAAAGTTGTCATATAGTTTAATGATTACATAGATCAATCATATTCACATAGATAATCAAATTTTATTTATTCCATATATTAATGAATCTAATAAATGCATGAGAACATTCTTAAAATAATAATTCTTTAGTGTCATTACTACCAGATTTACTAAATAATTCATATACAAGATTTCCATGAAATTATCATATAGAATTATTATTAATACCATAGTATTTAAATACAAGGAAAAAACTTAAAATAATTACATGCTATCTAATAACAATGAAAAATTATATTTCCTAAGTTCCAATACAACCTATTATATAAATCTGATAAGGCAATATTACAATTAAATTGGTTACTAACAATATTCACAATATTTAAGTATTTACCAAATTCCAAATGAAACACCCCTTTTATAGGTATTAAAATAAAAGTAAACACAATTCAAGATTTTTTCAATAAATACCATGCTATTAAATAATTATAATAACCATAACATTCATTTGTTCAAGTCAACAACTATTTATCATCCATTCAATTGATATCTAATTTAACAAATATAAATTAATGAATACATCACAATTTGCATATGAACACATTTATTCAATATATATAAACATATATGTACCGTCTAATTATATATGGGCACACACACACACACACACACATGTCTACAAACACACACACATATTAAAAAGTCTAACTAACTATATATATATATATGTATATATATATATGTATATATATATATGTATATATATATATATATGTATATATATATATATGTATGTATGTATGTATGTATGTACGTTTTGTATATACATTTACACACACACACACACACACACACACACACACACACACACACACACACACACACACACACACACACACACACACACACACACACACACACACACACACACACCCATGCATGCACACACATGTTTCAAGTTTATTATTTCATCCTAAGATCCCAATCTAAGAAACATTAACTCAATTTTAAACCAAAATATAATTCACATTAACACCACTCAACACCTAAAGATGTAATCAAATGCCTTAAAACACAAACCACAAAATTGAAATATTTTGTTGTGTACCCTATGGTACATCGAATCAATTAAAATATTCAACATAAATTTTGTCCTTAATCAAACATCCATGACCCTAACTAATTCAACTAATAATTTTAAGTCCTTATCTTCATACTAGTTTGTATATATATATATATATATATATATATATATATATATATATATATATATATATATATATATATATATATATATATATATATATATATATATATATCTTTGTGTGTGTGTGTGTGTGTTTAGGAAAATGGAAAAATACAACAATATTTATTTATACTAATTATTCAAGCCTCAACATATACTCATCATAAATAATCAAATGATAATAGTTCCATTTTTAATAATATCACAAATAAAAAACCCAGTCACTTTATACATACCAACCCATAGTTATTATTCAATTCAACATTCATAATTTTAAATAACTATCTCAACTATATATTTTAAAACTATCATGGCTAAATGACCAAACCCATAAAACATATAAATAAATAACACTTGATTTTATCCTAAATAAGTATAATATTATTCTTGTTGAATATGTTTTTGATTAAATTTACACACAGTCAAACAACAAACCATTTTATACACAACCAACATTTAAACCATTTTATACATAGCCAACATATAACTCGAGTAAAATTGGAAACCCTTGAATTTCTTCATAATAGCCTAACTATATAGGTATTATTGTTAACTTCAATCATACATTTAAACTAAACATACAACCATTTCAAAGTAATAATGAAACCATTTTATGTTCTAAAAACCAAATGAACTCAATATCCAAATCAATTTTTCAAGCCGTTCACTATTTACTAATACACAACTGAGTGATAAAAAAAATAAAATATAGTTACCTATATATCAACTCAAATTAAAAAACCTAAGTTATTCAAATATCCTAACTTTCTAGGTGATACTATCGAACACCCAAAATTTTAATTTAACTCATTCACATAGTGGTTTAACAAAATGGAAAAACATAGTCATTTAAAAAATATATAAATGAAATAGAAACATAGCTAAAATAATCATTCATAAATCCTTTTCCATTCACAATATCCTATATAACCATGTTCATGGTTTCTTTAGTTAAACCAATGATTTAATTTTGTGGGAAGATTTCTCTTCCCATAGGGCTCTGACTTCATTTAAAATAAAGAAAACTAGTTTAAAATACACTTATCATTTCTTAAGAACTTTAAGGACATCAATGTAGATATGTATGATAAAAAAATAAACAAACCCTACCTCTTGAGTGTTATTGGAGAATATTTTCCTCTCTGATTGTGAATGGAAACCCTTTTCTTTTCCTCTATCTCTTCTTTGTTAGCCATAACCTATGCATTATAAAAACCCCATCTTATTTAATTGTTTTCATAGCCTTCTTCATGCCACACAAAACCCATAATATCATGGTGAACCATTTTCCCTTCATTAATTTCCAAGAATGACTTGCCATAGTACCAAAAATTCCTAGCATGGCTCAATAATTCACAACTAAATCACCAAACAACATATAGTCACTTAATATCCCCAAATTAACTCATAGTCAAACCCTAAACTCATAAGCTGCATGGATTGACTAATCAAAGAGAAAACCAAATAATAACTCCCAATTAGGGTTGACAATGAATTTTATCAATAAACATAATAATTATATTTAATAAAAAATTTAATGCATATCAAAAATTTTAAACATTTAAACAACAAAGTTTCATACCTAATTAACCCCTTAGGCATTTAAAAACTATCACCCTAGGTACCAGCAGTGACCTTCACCTAGGTCTAGGTTAGATAATATTTATAAAATCAATTTATTAAATGATCTTCAATGTAAATTATTTTTATGCCATGTATAAATGTGTTATAACTATACTTCTTAGATTCTTATAATTACATGATTGTATGGAGTTATACATTCAACAATAATTAAATTTATCTAAGGTTCATAAAAAACTAAAACATTCCATAATGAAAACATCATAAACTTAGAAAATAATAACAACTATAATCAAGACTAAAATAACATCTAAACATGGATCAAAACCAAAACAACATGATCAAGTAGGAAGTAACCCAAAACACCTAAAATTAAAACAATAATACATTTATTTGTACTACATGGTGTGTGCAAGGTTCCCTATAAAATCTCTACACATCTAACATAATCATATACAACACCCTCCAGATGATACTTTCCCTCCATATCTATATGGAGAGTGGAATTTCTCCTATATCCACCTCACAAATGTAAATGATAATTACCATGTATAAATAACAATCAATAAATATTCTTCTAAATCATAATAATATTGAATAAGCATAATCTACATGTATATGAAACTCATGTACATCTAACCAGTCAAGTAATGAGTCACACAAAATAATCATTATATGTTTGTTCATACATCAAAATTATGAAAATAGTTTGATACAATAGTAATTAACAACATTAACCCCATTAATACCTATTTAATAAGTAAATCAAATCTAGTGAGGAAATCATGATGTAACACATCTAAATAATCAATTAAATTCAAAATTTGATAAAGTTTATAATTATTTTGGCTTCCATATTCTCTATGATTTTCAAAAGTGACAAAATAATAAAATCTTAGGTTAATCATAGTAGTTGGCATAGCTTGAAGTATCTCAAAGGATTGAAGGTTTGAGATGTTTCTACATGCAATCATCTTAGAAACTTAAGACTCAAAGTAATAACACAAAGATCCCTGACCTCTCCAAGGCCCAAAAAACATCATAATCTCATATTAATTATTCACATGAGATTGGGACCTAGAGGGGAGCAATGAGTGTATGATAACCCTAAGCCCCATTATCGTGCCATGTGGCATGATAAAAATTAATCAAGCATATACCTAATTATTTAAGGTGATGCCACTTGGCATCATATCATGAGATATAGAGCATAGACTGATTTAATGAGGGAATACCACATGGATCTTAATTATGTTAGTAAGTGTCATGAGCCTAAATTTTATAGGCATATACCCATTAATAGACCATCAATCCTAGGTCTTGAGTCAATCAAAGCATGTCATGTGCCATTAATAAGAACATGACATATGTCATAGTATCAATCATGTGAATGACATTTCTAAATCTAAAATATTAATTTATCTTTCTCATGTTAATTACCATTTCAATGCTTTGTGCCTTATCTATTTCTAGGTTTTTACTTAGCCATTTTCATTGAAATATGTAGGTTTTAAATATTCCCAATGGTGAAGATTAAATGAGGATATGACAAGTGTTAGTGTCTCATGAAGCTTAGAATATATGTAAAGCCAAAAATAAAATAAGGCATTTGAAACCTCCAATAAATGTGATTATTCCATTTAGCACAATCATGGGGAGTTTGAGGTAAAAAAATAATAAATAAATGCCAAAATACCATGAGCCCCTCGAACACCATGAACTATCAGATCCCTTAGATCGATGATCAATGAGGTTTGATTTCCAAAGGAGGAAATATAGCCTATCAAATGGGCCCCAACTTTTGAAAATATGAGATGACACCAAGGGCACAATCCTCGAGGCTAATAGCTAGTGGAAGGTCTAAGCATAATGAATCAACCTTAAGGGTTTCAATCAACAAGATGATGGCACATGCCATCATATCATAGACATAATGATGTTATTAGGTCCCCTTAGCATACATTTGATAGTAATATACCCATAAATAATATTTTAAGCTATAACTTTTGAATTAATGAGGGTTTATCATGTGGTAGAAGCATTGATCTAAATTTGATGCTTTTCTTGCCATCACCAAGACATAACTATGTGAATGAATCATTCAAATAAAATATCCTTATTAATTTATTTCATTTTAGTAATTTTTCCTTATATCTTTCTCTAATATTATACTATTCATTGAGAACATGAAAAAATATGTGTTTTTTCAAATAATTTTGACTTTTTGATTGCCCAAAGAAATTTTATCCCTGTTGAAAGTGTCATGTTTAGTGTGTTGGAGAGTTTTCAATGATTTCATGGTGATGTCATGGAGGTATCCTAGTGAGTGGATGAAGAGCCTTGATGGTCTATGTGACAATGACAAAGTGTGTAATGTGCTTATCCTAGTATGCTTGAAGAAGGATTGGTTGATCTTCAGAGTTTGCTTGGTTTGAAATGTTTAAGGATGATTTTGAAGTATTGATCATGTGAAAGAGGTCCTATAAGAAGTGTTATATGATTTAAGAGCTTATGTGAATGAGTGGTATTCATATAGTTATTCATTGTGTTCATCTAGACATTTTGGTCTAATGGCAAAAAATTAGAGTAGGCAGTTAGAAGATGTCACCATTATCACATATGGATGAGCCAAGAGTAGTTGGTCATATGAGTTGTGATCACATTTATGCCTAGTTGATTTTTTATATGTCATATGTCATGAAATTAAGTGAATTCAAAGATATATGGGTGAAAATTTGGGATTCTAGGCATTTTGATAGTGTTTTCCCATACTTAGCCAAATTTGTAAAGTGGTAAGAAAAGTTGAGTAAGAATTTTAATGGTGGCATATCTCACACATGTGGACATTTCAAGAGAAGGTGATCATATGGGTTTGCTTATTTTTGGGCCTATTTTATTTTTAATAAAATTTAGATCATGCACCAAATTACATTAAAAAATATTCATGTGTAAATTTGGGCTCCCAAATAATTTGACTGTGTTTTCCCATGCTTAGCTAATTTTACAATATGGCAAGAAGAGCTGAGTGAGAATTTTTATAGTGTTATATCTTACACATGTGAAATTTTGAAGAGAAAATTATTATATGGGTTTATTTATTTTTATGCATAATTTATTTGTGATAAATTTGAGATCATGTGTTGAAGTGCAGTAAAAATTATGCAGGAGCAAAGTTGGTCTCCCAAACAAATTCTAAGCATAGTTGGCTCTATGATAGAAGATTTTGAGAAGTCATTTTAAAGGAATTATATCTCACAACTGTTAAGATTTAAGGATTATTTTATTATATGGCTGGATTTTAGTATGTGAAGAGATCATATGGTCCAAATTTGAGAACATGAGATTGATTGAGGCAAAAGTTATGATTGTGCAAAGTTGGCCTTCCAAGCGTATTTCAATGGTTTCCAATCTATGTCTTCTTGCATCAATGTTACATTGTGAGGTCATGGATGAATGTGAAAGGATATGAGGAATAGAAAAGAGTCCTTGAATGGAATTTATATAGATACTAACTCACTTAAACTTTGACATTTCCTAGAACATATCACATGTCCAACAAGAAGATGCTACAAATTGGTGAGAGAATGTGACAACTTACTAAGGAATACATAGTCTTCACTAAGAAAATTCAACATTCAAGTCAAGAAAACTATGAAAATTCATGGAATAGTTAACTCTTATTAATTTTATTGATAAAAAAGTATAAAATTAAGCATGGCTTCTCCATACTTAGGTGGAGCATCCCATACAATGCCAAAATGGCCAACTCTTATAAAATTTGAGAGAGAGAGAGAGAAAAAGAGAAGTATGAGGTTTATAAGGAAACTTTTAAATCCTATAAAATAATTTATACATGCATGATAATTAGGTATGGGTCAAACCATGCAAGTTAATTGAGTAAAAATGTCAATTCAAGTCATCAAAGTTATGCAAAGTGGCATATAACTCCTTTTGTACAAAAAAATTGCCTTCATGATTGGGCCTATTTGAACATCTCATAACAGATGAGTAATAGGTTTTAAGATTTTAATTTATGGTATGGACATCACAAATTCCTATAAATTCATTGGTTTCATGCCTAGTCCTTTTAAAACCTCTACAAGTGACCCATCATCATCTATTGTCCAGAAAACTACCCTTCCATGCACCCTGCACACTTGGCCTCAAAATTGGAATTATTTGTCCATAAAAATATATTAAATGATGTGAATTAGAATTTTAAATGACATATATGGACTTATAATCATTATGGATACCTTAAATTCATCTCACTTGAAGTTTTCCATCTTCTTCACTAGCTTGCCCAATAGGCCAGTTTTAACTAACTAAGTTGAAACACCTAGTTGGGGTAATTGTAAGTTTATTTATGGAATAAAATTAATATTTTTAGTTATATTAATTCTTAATATTCCACCTAAACTTTGTTTCATCTGTTAACTCTTATTGTAGCCTACACATCACATGAAATAGTGAAAAAAACTTTATTTCTATCCCCATCTGCACAAATTCATAAAAATCATCCTAGTGCGAAGTATCCTAAGGGAGTATTATAAAACATATAATAATAATTTTTGAAAAACTAATCAACTTTTGGTATATTTCCATCTCCATTTCTCCAAACTAGTTCTTCTAAGGGTTTTACAAGGGTTTCTAAGCAGTTTTCATTCTTAAGCATTGTTCATAAAAGTTCCACATCTAAATTTTAGAAAAATTTAAAAAAAATTGTGTTCAAAGACATTAATAAATTCCCAAAATATTTTTTACTCCCAAAAAAAACATCAATAGAGATACAAACACTTAAAATTAGCCATTAGAGCCCTTTCTTCCATTTACACAGGCCTAAAGTTGGTTCCAATGCCAAAATTAGATTCCCTTAAAACCTCTTTGATTTAAAAAGGATTAACATATATTTATTTATTCTATTGAAATTTAAAAATAGGATTCATATCATTTATAAGTCTAAGTTTGAGTTACTCTCTCCTTGGACATCAAGCTTGGTCTTTACCTGGTAGGTTGAAATACACCTTAAGGCTCAAAATGGTTTTTTGGGTAGTTATCCCTGAATAAAATAGCTTAAAAAAATCCATTATATCTATAAAAACATGATCCAATCAATTATTAATATTTTCCAAGGTTGGAAATGAACATGATCCTCCATTTGGCTATTAGGCCTATTCCTTGCTTAGTAGGTCTGCTTGTATACCCTAGTGTCTAGACCACCTTGCTTGGTTTCTCACTAATGTGAGTATTTTAAATGATTTTATATGTGTTTTAAAGCTTAAAAAACCCTATTTTAAGTTTTCCTTGGCTTTTGGTTTCAACTTTTATCATTTTCCTTCAAATCTAATAGGGTTTGTGTATGAGGAAGTATCCCCTATCTAAGACAAAATTGGGGCACTTCCCATATTTTATCATAAAAAAGTATTGGATGGGTTCTTAAAAGTTACAATTATTCTCTACACAAAATTTTGGCACTTAAATCTATGCATAGACCTTCTAAGTCTCTCCATTTCCAAGACATACCCTCAATAATATATATTGTGCAAGGTTCCCTCAAACTAAATGTGTTTTATTATTTTGATCCTATAATTTCTTGATTTATGTTGTATGAGAGTGTAATAAATATATAAAAACCATGTTCCCAGTGTTACAATTTATTTCATTACCATAATCATCTACACATCTCTTTATACTCTTGTTTGGCACAGACTGTATGCATTGTTTTGACTATGTTTTCTTATTTTGATATTATGCTTGTAGGTTATTTGTAGGTGTTTACTAAGTTTAACTAAGATTATTATGATGTAAGGAATTAATTTAACTTCCACTTAATTCAAAACACTTTCACTCATCTTGGATCCATTTGTATGCTCTTTGGAAGCACAAAATGTTTTTTTTGCTTAGACTGAGACATCTCTTACTTGACCCATACTATAGGTCACCTTGACAAACTTAACATTTGAAAACAAATATTAAAACTCCCTTAATTATCTCAAGATTGATTTACATTCTATTGGATTCATTTGTCTCATCCAAATCATTTACATGACCTTCACACTCTTACTTAGGTGACTGAGTGTATAATTCCTGATTGTGACTATGACATATGCTCTTTTACCCCTACCTATAGGTGTGTCTAGATCCATGAGACCTTGGCATGGTGATTAACGAAATTTAAATATCTCTTTAGGCCAAAATGTGTATGTTTCACTAGTACCTATCTTTTAAAATATTAAAATAATACTTTGTGTGCCATGTTCTATGTCACTACGTCATACTCTATTGTAGGTGACTTTGGTAACTTGTGTATAAATTGAGCATGTGTTTATGAGGGTTTAGACATAGAAGAGGATATTTATTGATGATAATTGGGTCATAAAAATTTTATGAGAACATTGAGAACCATTTATACATGGAATATAGACCTAACTTGTAATTTTGGTGGAGAAAGGTCACTTTTAGGCTCAGACCTGTAGACAACATTGAAAGAATTTAGTGTGTTTATGGGCATATTTGAGGCCCTAAAAAAATGATCTCCCTTTAATTTTTCACCTCCATATTTTTCATGGGTTTATTCTATGATATGGTTTATGCATTCATCTCAAATTAGGCCTTGAATCCTCTTGCAAGTATGTCATAAGGGATCATCCAAAATCTCTCTGGTCTCTATTTTACCTTTTTATGGATTTGATCCCAAAACTTAGTCTTTGCCTCTTTGAACATGGCTTCAAATAAAATTTACCCATTTTAAGATTTTCATGAGCTATCAAATATTTTCCATCATATCAAGGTATTCAAAATGGTGTCAAGTTATCTCCATCTCTTCAAGTAGGGTTTTGATACCCTGCTTAGCCACCTGTAGATGGGTGTCTTGATGCACCACAATGAGTTAGAATTTAGAAACATGGAATTCCAAATGCATATGTAACTTATATGATCCCTTTATATACCACAAAATAATTTTATCATTTCTAAGGAGTTTTAAACACATGTTAATATTTTCACCCCCAATGATGATGTTAGCAATGTCTATAGGTGGATGCTTTAGCTGTGTTATTCAGGCAGGGTATGAAATCAAGGAAAAACATGCTTATGGAAAGCCTCAAAACACCTAAAATGCACTTAAAATCCTAAAATTCATGATATTCATTATTGGACTCATTGAAAATAGTTTCAATACACCTTTTACAACCTGAAGATCACTTGTATGCACATGGAATATAATAAGCAGGGGCATCTCATGGTTATTTAACATGGTGAATTGAATATATGAAAACATTAAAACCTTATCCGAACATATAAATGAAATATATTTAACTCATAATGGTCTAAATAACTGATATACCATGAATACAACTCTTGAAATAAGGTGAGCAAGTCCATACATGTGACTATAAGTGAAGCTAGGCATGAAATTGACAATAGAGGAAAATAAGCTAGTAATCTACTCAAATGATGACATGGTGGAACAAAAACATGGAAATAAATTAAAAAATGACTCATAGACCTATATAACATCATTTCCAAGCTATATGAGATGCCTATAGGAGAGCACACTCAACAAACAAGAAACACTTCAACTGAACCTGCACATGGTGACACCATCTTACAACATAGGCCAATTTTCTCATCTGAACACCATGGAACATAAAAAAAATAATATATGCCATGTGATAAGGAATTATACATCCTTTGGAGCTAACATCACTAATTGGTTCATATGGATTTGATAGAAATACAGAAAAACCTATAGGGTGTAGGAAATAACTAGCAAAATAACATAGTAAAATTATTATTGATGGTTCATAAATCATAATTAACCAATATTAAAAATACATATATTAAAATTAAGGTTTCATAGTGTATAAAAACCTCTAAAAATAGTTTGTACTAAAACTACTTAGGTCACCTTGTTCTATCCAAAAAAGCAAGAAATGGGTTGAATAGTTTTGGAATCAAAATGATTGTTTTAGATCAAACCAAGCATAGAGATGAATTTTATGAAGGTGAGGATACCCTACATGATCTTCCCCATGTGGCACACTTTTCCATGGGTCATAAAAGTACAATTTTCTTCTTTTTCAACTAATTTTTATAATTTCAATTAGGGAACCTATAACATTTTGATGTAACTAACATCCCTAACATCTTAACTGACTTCATGGATGTTCTAAAGGATAAAATGACATTTAGACACCTTAAGAAACATGCCACTTGCATTTATGACTTTTAAAAGCACATTTAATGACCCAAATTGATAGAAAGGCTAATCTAACTAAGACCAAAACTAATATAGCACTAAATGACATCAAATAAACTATGAAACATCTCATGACAAGATATTACACCCCCTATAGACCTATAAAGTCAATTTTTTACCTATAGGTTCCCCAATTTGACCTAAAAGTCAAATTTGGTCATGTATTTTAATAACTATACACCATCACTTCCTATTCATTATTCAAGTCAAGTATAAATGAATATGATATCAAAATAGAGTAATGCTATTTATTCAACAAATCAATATGTCATAGCCCATAATCCAAATACAACTAATCTAATTTAAATATTCAACTATGTACTATATTTCATTACAATAGCTTGTACACATATAAAATTTAAATAACCAAATGGATGAGCTTAAATAGAAATAAAAATAGAAATGCTTTCAAATATCATGAACAACTACATACAAGTCATATGTATTCAGACTCATACCTTAAAATAATTATTTTTCAATTAACAACTTAATCATTAACATCCAAAATGTAATTAATAATATACAAACTCAATCAAGGTTACCATTATAGTTCTATTATACATATTGACAACTACCAAATACACTACCATATGAATCTACAAGATTTATTCATAGTCTATTAAAACATGAAGATATCATAACCTACTTACATTTCATATCTCAATGCCCAATAAAGTTAGCTATAGTAACTATGACTGAATTAGATAGACTTTAGTATAAATACAACTAGTATTTATAATGACAGATCAAACAAATACATCTATTGACTCTAAATTAGACATAATGACATAAATTAACCTCCAAATATAAAATAAAGGATTCATGTATTGACTATTAAATAGCCATATCGAGTGCACAACTCTATACTTGAACTTAAGACAAATAAATTCACAAACCAAAGTACTCCCATAAACATTTACGCTCAAATTTTTAATTTCTATTCATTTTACCAAAACATTTAATACTTTTCTCTGACTTATACTTTTCAAATAGTACTAGTGAATTGGTTTAATTAATAATTAAATAGCTGAAGTAATGATTTAACAATTTAATTTCAATATATATGACTTGAAGTAGTCATCATCTTATCTTATAAATTGAAACATACAATAAGAAACAAGTCTTTTCACTTGTGTAAAATAAAATAACCAATTACACATTCTTTCATGATCAAATAATTTGATACTTAGAATAGTTCCAGGAAAAAAATCATAACCCCTTGAATAGTAAACATAACTACTAAAAAAATTACTAGATTGCATTCATTATTCCCTTTCCAAGTAAACATATATTTGAAAAATTTATCTAATAATACCACTTAACATAGTTTAAAATTATATAAACCTATATTAACATACAATATAATACATAACACAAAAACACACATGTAAATTTGATCATCATTACCAAGTAAACACATTTGATCCCATGGTTCCAATATCGATTCATCAATCAAGCTAAACTCATTCATATATAATTTAAGTGACTACATTACTTATACCATGATATAAAACAAGTTAAATTTATAATTTCAAAACAACAACAAAATCCCATTTAACACAAATTTAAGTCAAAAGGATCTTGTTTCTTGTATCCATACAAAATATATTTAGATCTCATAAAGAAGTTAACAAGTCTTACTTATAATCCACATTAAATATAACCAACAATGAATACACAACTAAGAAATCCAACCAAATTCCATTCATAAAAAAGGAAGACAATGAATGTAAATCTTGTCCATGAGCGTAATGAACCCATTCATTAATGGGTTATCCCTACCCACCCCAGCCATCAATTAGGAGGGAACAATCACCTAGTGATGAAATTGAATCACATAAATACCCTTTCTATCATGATAAAAATAGAGTAAAGGTAGTATGTTTTGGATTATAAATCCAAAATTTAAACCATAAACAAACAAAGTATACCAAATTTCACTAAACCCTAGTGATTGTAAAATAGTACAACACACCATGAAGTACACTTTAAAAAATGGCATTAAAAATAAAACAACAAAGTCTTCCTAAAAATATGGTTCAAATCCAAAATCCAAAATAACAATAGACTTTCACAAATACCCAAAAACACAAAACAAAAACAAAAAGACAAACTAGTAAGTTTCTTAGTTCACCTATATGCCATCTAGGATGAGGTGTAACTCATAATCTCACATAACAAGGATTTACTTGATTGCTTATTATTAAGTTTGGTCTATTCATGAGCCACATAATTCTTCTAAACCATAAACAAGTCTTGTTTAAAATTTAAAAGAACTTAGTAAAAAAATTATGCTCTAAACAAAGGTGTGACCACTTACTCATTTAGTTGCAAAATGCAATACCAAAAAGAATCTCAGCATCCATCTATCTTACTTTATTTATCTTTTCTATTCTCTCTTATCCTTATTTCTTCCACCATTTTCTACACATCCATTTAATCTATCTCCATTCATAATTAACAATAGTTCCATCTGGTATAATTATATGTTCTACCAAGTGGAATTCCATTAAACTCAACAACAAGAAGTTAATATTCCCATTACTAGGCTCTACATGCATGTTGATGAGTTTAAAACCCTTGTTGACCTACATGATCCCTATAATATCCATGTATTGTCTTCAAAACAAAATTATTGATTATTTTCCAATGAAAAGTGAAACCCTAATCAAGTACAAAGACATAAGTGAACTCCCACATAAACATTTGATTGAGTTTATTAACCCCATAAAATATGCCATTAACCTAAAATTTTAATGACTTATGGTTTTAATTACACATTTTAATAAATCTATGGTCTATTATTATTATTATTTCATCCCTTAGTGGAATTCAATGCAACCATGGACTTAGACTTCCAAATAATCAGAATATACATGTACACAAAATAGTCAAAGGTCACAATACCTTCAACATCTATCTTAAATACACTCATATGCCAAAATAAATCTAAATGTAATAAATATTGACTTAGTGACATTAGAATTATATCTTTGATAACTCAATAATGGTTGGTTATTTCATAATAATAACAATCAACAATCACAACAATCAAATAAATGACCAAAAATTAACTGTACATAAAAAATTCACATCATATAACTCAAAACTATAATCAAATAATGATAAAAAGTGTCTTGTTTTAAGATGGTGATTCTATCTAAATAATGCTTTTATTTTTACCTAGATTTTATGTTTTTATCATTACCAATAAACTTCTCATATAGCCTAGCTCAACCAAGGGAACTCTTATAACCATGCCAACAAAGGCATTAAAAGTACATGATACCATATAATCAAATCAAAGATAAATGAATATAATGTTGAATTTAAACATCTTATAATAATAATTAGTTTAAAATATAAAGATGTTCTAAAAATAATCAAAATGTCCACAATATAACATAATAATACAATAAATAGTCATAGTCAAAATTCTAGGTAGGTGTCATCATGACATCCACCCTACCTTAAGAATGACACCATCCTCATGGACTAGAATAAATGAGGATAAGACTGCTAGAAAATATTTTCATCTTTCCATGTAGCACTTATTCAAATATTTGATCCCATTAGACTGATACTTGTTATAATTTTATTTTTTGCAAGTTAATGTTACTCTGAGCCAGAATCTTGATGGCCTCTAGTTGAATTATTTCCTTGTCCTTCACATAGATATTATTCTAATGAAAAACATGTGATGGTTCTAAAATATATTGTATTAATAATTCTACATGAGAATGTATAACCACAAAATGAATTTAGATTGGGTTATTTGGGGTTAAAGGGGATAGACATAGAGTAAAGTATAAGGGTGATAAAATATATCTATACCAAGACAATTAGATGCTAAAATAAAAAATAAAATATGTTGAATTCATTAAATTGAGATAGGCTAAAAATAGTAAGTATAGTTATGCTAAAAATATAAATGACAAAGACATAAAGTACTTAGTTGGTCTTGATGTTGATGTATTTTAGATATAGAAGAGGTAAAAGGTAGTTTTTAAGAGGGTTCTAGAATAGTCTCCATATTCTAGATTAAGTGCCTCTGGATCTATCGACACTAGAATCAACCTTGGATGATTACATTGATGCTTCTATCTAAAATTGATGTAGGTGTCCTATATAAAATACTTATTGAAGAAGGATGTGACCACTTGGATGATTTTTGGTTTGTCTTCACCTTCATATTTAATTCATGGATGATCACTCCTCATGAATTTCAAAAACATTAGTTCTTGTAACAACCCCACTAGGTTTTACTAGAATAGTGTAATTTCCTTTTTAAAAAATTAATTACACAACATCATCCAACAAGTTTCATCAAGATGAATCCTAAATAAGTGATTTTTAACTAAATGTATTATTTTTAGTTAACCTTAAAAGGGTCTATAACTAATCCATTTAGCTAATGATCACCATAATATATCAAAATAGATACAATGATGAATATACAAATAAAAACTACATTATTTCATATAAATAATATTATAAATTTATCCAAAACTAATACAACATTACAACTAATGTTGTAAATATACATATGAATAAAAATTATAGTTTTATCAATGATAAATGTCTCAATAATAATAATACAATGATAGAAAGCTCCAAAGAGCACGAGTCTTAATAAATTCAAAGTGTCCATTTGTAGTCTCAAGTGTAGTCTCTAGTGTAGTATTACTACAAGGAGTGAGGTCATCATTTGAGTGATTTTTTACACCAACCATAGAACATTGATCCTTTGCACTATCTACCAAGAAGGGAATGGCCCTCCCTTCATGAATGGGTAGATATTAATGGTGTGGGAATCCAGAGTGATAAACTAGATTACATGCAATATAAGATAACTAATACTTGATGTATACCATAAAGAAATCCATTTTAACATGATATCATACAAATATGTAAACTAAATCAAACATATGAAATGATAAGGTTTAATTATAAACATTACTTTGGCCAATTTTTTCATAACGTCATTGATTTCTAGGATCAATCAATTTCATACACACCACTCAATCAAATGACACCTCATCCTATATTAATGACACTAATTAAGTGAGTGGAACTCATCTCACTACTTACTTAGGGTCATTAATGTGATATTTGATTATTTATATAATAATATAAAAACCAATAGATTCAAACATAATATTACCTATTAACAAATATAAAATATGCTAGGTACAAAAATATAAAATACATACATCTAGTCCATCAAATGTAATTCAATGAATCTTAAATCATCAAATTTATTATAAAATAGTAAATATATTTAACAAATAGTCCTCAATAAAATCATACCATCCAGGTAAGAATTCTATCTACACATCAAGTTACCAAATCATATGATATAACTTCAAATGTTATTATTTCATCTATCTAATAACATTAATTCACATCTTAAAATTCACCTACAAAAATACATTATTTATCTCATTTTCATACATCAACATTAAATTCACTAGTATTTTATCTCAAAGACATAATACTTAAATTTTTCCCCAAAATATTCAAGCACACTTAGAACTCAACCTTGATAACAAAATACACCCATATATATTTATCATACCATGCTATGTTTTAAGTATTAACTGAGTGTGAATACACACACACACACACACAAATTTGAGCTAAATCAATAATCTACCTATATCTTGTATATTTATATATCATCCATATACTCAGTTGTGTATAATCAAGATAAGTGAACAACTAATATAAACAAAACTAGTATAAATTATACTCCAGTTAGACAAATCTATGTCTGTTAACTAGAATACCATGTGTATCTTAATAATTTATTAACCATCACCGTTTATTATTTACAAATGAAAGCAACTCAAACTAAAATACTTGACCAAGTACTATGAACAAGGAATACAATAGAGGAGAGGTTAGTCTTGTGTTATTCCAATAAAATAAATTAAAATAACACACTAAAATCTTAATGCCTCTAGCCTAAACACTAGGGAGAGCATAGGTAACAAACATGCACATGAAAATAGAACTAATACATAAAGGAAAAATATATTTTACCTTCTTTAGAGCTCTAAATGGCTTGTTGAAGTGGTTTTCTTGGTTTATGCATCAATAAATCTTCATCAGTGGAGCTTTATTGGCTTCAACTTTCCTTGGCACCTTGACTTCATTACTTGGCTTAAGAATTTGGCATGGTAACACTACTTACATGAAGATTCTCCCTCTAAATTGGAATTATAACACTAAACTATCAAAAGATTTGAATACATTTAGGCATAATAACTTTACACCAAGAATCTTGGGGAGAATTTTGAGATGGGCTTGTAGTCAGCATCAGATAAAAGGAATCTTAGTTGTTTAGAACATGGATCCACTCACCCATCAACAATTCACTTACAACACTATCATTCTAGGTGAAGCTTTGACTAGGGGAGTTAAAAACCTCAAATGCATCCTTATTAAGTATGAAAATGTGTCTAATTAATGTATAAAGTTTCAAAAAATATCCCTTTTCTTCATAAACATGCCTCTCACCCTATTAAAAAAGATTGTAAAGATTCTAGATTGTCAAGTGGGCACTCTCCTGACTAACCATCTGGGTATTCCCCTCATGGATAGAAAAATGGATTCCAATCTTTTGAATCCCCTAATTGACCATATTCAAGAGAAATTAATAGGGTGGAAAGGGTAACTTTTCAAATAGGTAGGAAAATTTCAGCTCCTCAAGGCCACAATTTAGATCATTCCTATTTATCTCATCTCAATTTGCAAAATGACAGCCAATATTGCATCCAAAATCAAGCAAATCCAAAAGAAATTATTTGAAGAGGAACATAAAAAAGGTTTAGATTCAACCTAGTTGCCTAGGGAAAGGTGTGTCTCCTAAAAGCAAATGTAGGTCTAGGCCTAAGAAGTATAAGCTTAATGAACAGAGCCTTATTATCAAAAATGGGTTGGTGAGTAATGAAAGATAAAGGATAATGGACTAGATTTATAAAGGCCAAATACCTAGAAGGTGTGAAAGAGGATACATTCCTATGGGAGGAAGGACCTTCTGAAGGGTCCACCTTTTGGAAGGCCATATTTTGCTGCAAACACCTAAAAAGAGGCATCTTATGGAAAATTGGCAGTGGCGAGAAAATTTATTTTTAGGAGGATGAATGAGTATCCCCCATCTCCCTCTCATTACAAGAGACTTGGGTGGGATATTATGGTCAAATAAAATAGAGATGGGGGTCTAAGATTAAAGAACACTAGGAAATCAAGGATGGACGAAAGTGATGGAAAGCTATCCCTAGTGAAGGGTTTCCCTTAAAAGAATCATAAGCTATCCATATTATTAACTAGATTATTACTAATATGGATATCCCCTTAGTTCAAAAAGATGACCATTTCATATGGAGAGTAGAAGACAATGGAGAGTACTCAGTGTCTATAGGTCATGCCATTTAACTTAATATGGATAACAATTGGGACCATTGGAAAAACTTTTGGGTAAAGCATCTAACCCCCAAGATTACATTTTTATTTTAGCTTATATCATAATAAAATTTTGACTACTGAAAACCTCTCCAAAAAGTGACTTATCATCCCCAATAGATGCCCAATTTACAAAAAGGTGGAGGAATCCACTCAACATCTATTTTTGGAATGCCCTTTTAGCTTGAATTTATTCAATAGGATTCTTAGTCATTTTAACTTAACTTGGGTCAAGACAAATAACATAGTGTATCTCATCTTAAAATGTAATCCCCCATGGAATATCCCATCTCTATCTTTCCTTTGGTGTCGTGAACTTTGCCACTGGTTCTAATGCATCTAAAAAGCCCATAATGATAGTTTATTTCAAAACAAAAGGCATCAATAGAAGAACACATTTTTTAGACTTTGTCAAGCCATTTTCAAAAATTGGAAGGATTTTCCTCCCAAGGACAAGGATCCTACCCCCTCTTCTACATGTCTCATCATTAACAACTAGGATCTCTAGCAAGTCATCAGCTCCTCCTCAAAAGACATCATACATAAACAAACCAAATGGAAATTCCCCCTATGGGGTGGATAAAATTGAATTTTTATGGAGCCTCTAAAGGCAACCCTAGCCTAGCTAGTTGAGGGGGAATTATAAAAAATTCAAATGGTGAACTATTGGTGGCTTATGTATGGCCAATGGGTAAATAGACTAATTATCTAGCTGAAGTTAACACTAATTTCTAGGGTATTCAACATGTACATAGGCTTAATTAGAGAAGATTCATAGTAGAGGGAGATTCACTCAATATTCTTAATTCCTTAGAAGAAAAAACCACTCCTCATACTATTAAGGACCTGGTTGAATATGTGAAGTCTATCCTTCACACCTTTCCTTAAGTTAAACTCATTCATACTTACAAGGAAGGTAATGGAGTGGTGAACACTCTAGCTAGCACTGGGGTGCAAATCCAAGGTTTAACTATCTATCATAATGAATAAAACATCCCCCATATGATATTTAGTGTCATCTATTCTTAAGATACGCATGCCACTTAAATCCATCATGTCTTTGCATGTGTGGGTTTTCACCTTGAAGGGCCTAATCATGGAATTTAAGTCCTACATTCATTTCAATGAAAGGGAACACAATTATTATTAGAATGATTTGGAAGGTATACCTCATATCACAAGTGATATCTCTTTTTTCCAGCATCCAAAACCCTCAACCTACTCCCTCTAATCTTGAAACTCCTATCAACATGGGCAATGATAGAGACCAAATGAAGTCAACATCCTAAAAAGAGGTTCATGAAAATAAAAAGGTGTATAAAAATCTAAATAAAGGTGGGTTAATATAGTATATGGAGCATATCTTTGAGAATCATCCTTTGGTGGTAAGAGATTTCATTTCTACTTGGTTGAAAAGGAAGGTTTTCATGAGGGGGATTTCCATTAATGTTTCTGAAGAATTTATAGGAGAAGTCATGGACATGGCTTGCATAGGTGCAAAAGAATACAAGGATCAATAAAAGAAACAAGAGTCACTATAGTTATTTTTTCAAACCAATGAATTTGTTCAAATAAAGAAAAAGGGATTTCCCTACACTAACCTTCCTAAATATTGGCTTGAAGTCTTCTTATAGGTCATGAGGTACATGATACTAGAAGGTAAGTACACCTTGATATTTTTTCACCATTCCTTATTGCTCAATAATTTCATTAGTTTTAAGATCAACCTTCCCTATTTTTTCTTAAAATCCTTGGAAAGCACAGTCCTCCTCCACTAGGTTAATGAAACTAACCTGATCTTGCATCAAGGCCTCATCTTTCTATTAGTGAAACATGGCTATACCCTACTTGGAAAAAAATTCCCCCTAAAGGATCCTCATTTGAAGAATACTCCCAAGAAGGAACCCTAGAGGGGGATCCCTCTATGAGCTCCCTCCCCACCATTGAACTTTCTCCTCATAATAGCTTGCCCCATTCCCCTTCAAATGACCTTCCCTTGAAAATGCTTTTCATCCCTAAACCTAAACCCACCACTCTCGATTCTCCCTCAACCTATGATTAGAAAGGTAAGGCCATTTTAATAGAGGATCATGATGAAAAAAAACTAATGTTGTAAAATTTCAACATAAATGTCCAATAGGTGGGTTTTGGTTTGGTAAAACTAATCTAGGATTGGAATGAGCTACATCGAGTAGTGGAGGCAATGACCTATGTGTTGGTGTAGTATTACCTACCCATTCCATTTCCCAAAGTATAAAATCCATTAAGGACCCTAAATACCCCCCTTGGGGTCCCCCCTAAGCATCCCTTTCCCTAGGTGAAAATCAAGAAACACTCGAGGATGATTCTTCCTAGTAAACAAGCTGAGGGTCCCAAAAATTAGACCAGAGCTAAAGACTTGAAAGACAAGACCAACTTTCCTCCAAAGGAAAATTTTATTTTGGAGGATACTTGGAGGTTACCCCTAATTAAATTTTTTTTATGTGCTTGATCTTATTTTTGCTATTTAGATTTTTTCTTTTTGTTCGTTCAGCCATGTAAGGTCTAGTTAAAACTCTTTATTTCAATTTGGTGGTTTTGGGTCCCTATAAAACTTGGGTTTACCTTATCTAATAAAAACTTTACACTAGGAGAGATTGTTGAATATATTTATGCATAATAATTTTACACCAATATAGATTAAAAATCAATAGGCATGGCCTTGAATTTATAGCCTCAAGAATTAAATCTCACCCAAGGTGAGTTAAGGTTGAGTTTAAACATGGAATGGGTTCAAAATAACCATAGGTGAGTTAAGGCTAACACTAGTTGAGTTAATAGTTTTCATGTAACTATTATTATTAATTACTAGGAATGGCTCTCAAATTAAATATTTTGAGATATTTTAGAAGAGCTTGATAACTCATAAAGGCAATGATGAAAAGGATTGATATTTTGAATTTTAAAATTTTCATTTTTAGATGTTAATTAATTTTAAATGGATAATTCAATTAAGAATTTAATCTTGTTTAATTAGATAATTTAGTTTGATTATCATTTTTTCTTTTTAAGATTTGATCAAGTACCCCACTTAATGGGTCCATAAGCCAAATTAATAGTTGTTATGTCACAAGGTGATTATGGATGAATCCATGAGATGTTATTATTGTGTATGGTAGAATACACCAAATAGGGATTCCTCAAAATGAATCTTAGCATTGATGAATGATGCATGATGCATGACCAAAATTATGACATTTAATGATTCCTAGGTTTAATTTATAATGGTTCATAGGAATCAGTTTGAAGTCTAGTCAGAAGATAGTTATGGCTAAAATTGGGTGTCTATAGTTTAACCCTATTTGGGAAGGTGTTATAAGCTATAGGAAAAATAATGTATTCTAAAATAATGAAAAGGTCTTGTATGCCTAATGACCTAAATGATGATGGATAAGCCCTAGATTCCCCCTCGAGGGAACAGTCAAAAAATAAGGCTAACGATCGATCCTTCAAAAGAAAGAAAATGATAGGACCAAAAGGTAAAGGGTGGAAAAGACTAATTTTTATAAAGGTTAGTTATAATCAGTGGCATGCTAAAGTACCTCAATTATGTAGATAAACAAGATGATTTACCAAAATCCATTTATAATCATTAATAGATCAAAGTAAAAAGATAATGATTTTCCCTTAGGCAGTTATAATCACTAGCTAAAAGATAAGGGTAACAAGAGAATGATTTTACCAAAGGTGTTTATAGTCATTAAAATTAAAAAAATTATCTACCCACATGAATTTATAATCATTGGCATGATAATAACATGCCTTAGTTGGGTAGATAGAGATAATTATTTTCCCAAAGGTAGTTATAATCATTAGCACAATGAAAATGTTCCTTAATTGAGCAGAAGGATGATAATGATGTACCTAAAGTTATAATCATTAACCTCTAGATGTATTGAAATACAATGATTCACCCATAGGTGGTTCTAATCATTAGCTCTATAAGTGGGAAAATACATAATTATTTTCCTAAAGGTGGTTAGAATCACTGGCAGAATGATGGGAGTAATATGGTGAATTGGAATGGAGGGATTATGATCTGAATTCATATTCATGGAGTGAGAGTAAAATAGTACAAAAGATAAAGGTGAATTTGGGTAACTTTTTAGTATGGAGATGCTCATCTAAATTAGAAAGGACTAAAATTATTTCATGATTTAAGTCCTCTATATGTGGGGAATGATTCTAATTGACCAAGAATTTTTTAGGTGCCAAGGAGAAGTACCATGGCCTCATTAATTTTAATATTTAGAGCTGAGTTTTTTTATAGCATGTGATGGTATACATCATGATATAAAAAACCATGATAAACTAGACAAAATATGAATAAGGACTAACACACAATCCAATAAACAATTGAAAATAATGAACTAATGATAAAAACCATGATGAAAATGGTGACAATATGGATGTAGTTAAGTATAGTGCACAAGGAATCATCTAATGAACATAATGATACTAATTCAAGGTAAAACACATAAATCAAATAAATAGGAAAACAAATGAAGAAATAAAAAGGCAAAAACTAAAACAAATAAATGAAAACATGAGGAAATAAACACATCACTAGTTAATCACAATGTTAGTGCAAATAAAAGACAAAAATAAATGACTCAAGGTTGTGCCTAGGCTATAGGGAAACAATGACATAAAAAAGATGATAAACATTTCCCTTAGGATATTAAAGACAATGAAATAAACAAACAAGATGGGGGGACTAAAATAAAAGGAAGGGGTAGTCGAGCTGACTCTAGATGCACTAAGCAAGTAAACACTGCCTATATAGTTCCATGGATGCAAGATCCAATATAAACTTGAGGCCAAATGTAGTTCTCCTCAGACATGGGATAAAATTGTAGACACTGAAATCATGTCTACCCCCTAGGTCGTCATCCCCCCTTGGCCCCCTTGGTCTATGTCCTAACCTTATCCTAGCCCCCTCCATTTATCAAATTAAAATAATTAAATATTTGGCCCTCTTCCACCTCACCCATGCCACCTTGGATCCCCTCCTTGGATGCCTCCACCTCTCTCCTAGCCTTTATTTCCCAAATCTCCCCTTTATCCTTCCTCCTGCATCCATTTATGCCTCCCTCGACTATTTTCCCATGGCCCCTTAACCCACCAGCGTGTAAGAATGAACAGAGGCTAATTTTAGCCTCTATCCCCATTCTTCGGCCACTGACGTCAGTCATTATAACACCGACGTCGATGGTTCTACCAGCATCGGCAGCCTTCAAGACCATTCTCTGCAACCATTCCCCCCCCCTTGAATAGAACTCTCTTGACACTTTTGCATTGGTATTTTCTTCTCCTCCCCCTCATACAACAACACTAGTAGCTACAAGCACCTTGCAGGAATAGCTCCAAGCAATAGCTCCATTTGCAGGTCCTTCAACAGCTTCAATAATAGGTTTTTCCATTCTTCCATCAGCAAGCAAGAGGTAAGCACAGTGTTGTTTTCTATTTCATTTCTTGTTTAATCTATCTATTTAGCTAACCACTACTAAGACCTTCCCTATCCTCCCCCTAAGAGGTTGAAAGGCCTTCTCAGACCCCTGCCTCTCATTCATTCCCCTTTGTGCTTCTGGTTCCCAACCAGTCACTTTCTTGGACAACATTCTCAGTCCCTCAGACCCAAAACAAGTCCTTCAGACCTCCAAGCAATCTCTCAGACCTCTAAATAGACCTCCCTGACCCTCAGATGAGACCACAGTCCATTCTACAGACCAAAAACCACCCTATAACCTATCAAGACCTTGTCTAAGACTACTGCCCTAGCCGACCTCATCCATTTCCCCTACCGATGTCGGTAGCCTAACTGACGTTGGCGACCTTACCTGACCAACGCCGATAATACCACCGATGTAGGCGACTGTGCAAAAGCAGATTCCTTCTAAATAGGTATGCATTTGCCTTAAGTTCTTTCTTTCTATTTTTCATCATTTATCACTTTCTATTTTTGATCAGCATTCTGTTTTTAATAGTGGATTGTCATCTTCCAAGGAGCCTTTTGCACTTCTAGGACCGAGCTCTTACTTGGCAATCCACCCTTTTGTCATCTAACATTTTTCGTGTTTAGTGTCTTTCTCTTTTAGGTGTCATCCTCCATAACCAAAGAGGAGTTCTTGCTATTGTTTGAATTCTGGTGCGCATGTCTACAACTCAAGTACATACAAACCCTTATCCATTCTTCTTAGTTTCTCATCTTTCCTTCCTTGAATGTGAAAAGCAAATCTAGCATAGAAACATTCTGGCACACTCAGTGGGACCTTAGGGTCTCCCTTGGGTTCCTTTTCTTTCTGTTCATATAGGTGCATTAGGTTTCTCCCTTTTCACCTCTTTCTTCTCTTCTAAACGACATCATAAGCAGGATTAAAAAGAACATTTCTTTCTTTTCTTGCATTTCAAACTAGTCAAAAATCATATCCTTCAACCCTTTCTCAACTTGTTTTCATTTAAACTCACATTTCAACTTGGGCCTAAAACAAATTGCATATCATTTTTGCTTTCTTGCATTTCTTAGTCCACACCTAGTAATTAACAAATCACATCATGAATTAATCGTAGTCCACTTGATGTTACATGACCAAACCACTTACACCAAACTAAACATCAAACTTACCTGAGACAAGGTCCGACTGGGATTTCATCCCCCAACGGATACCTTACCTGTCCCAACAATCCCACTTGGATTTCATCACCAAGGGGAAAGCCCACTCTATTCTCTAGCAGAGTCTAATCTCTAGGGAAAGTATATTTTGGCTAAGCGAGACCAGCTTATCACTGGGCTTGTGAAGTGAGGAGAGCTTGCTCCTTAGCACCAGGCCATGTACGAAACCTAACCCAGACTCTTGAGCACCTAAACAAACCTGAAACCATCCATAGACTACCTCTTCTAGGACCCTTCTAACAACCAACCTCCCCAAACATCACTTGTATAAGCCACATGAGCTTAATAATTTATTTCTAGGGATTTAACGCTTAGGCTCTGCTTGTGTTCTTCATCTTTTTTGTTCTTAACTACTTGTTTGAGTTAGTGAGGACATTCTTCTTCCTTTTTTTTTCAAAAACTCTCAAATCTTTTGGGTTTCTGGAAAACATAGTCATCGACATTGGTTTTACCATCGACGTCGGTAACCTTTTTTTGCCAGCATTGGTTATCTGATCGATGTCGGCCATCTTTCTCACTGACATCAATTTTTCAACCAACGTCGGTCACTGTCACAATTCTTTTTTTGTCAAAATAGTAGCCTTAAAACCCACCCCTTTTTCTGCCAAAACCCCATTCTGAGTTTCTAAAACTAAAAAAACACAATTTCTAAAACCTGACCTTTCTTGCCTTGAATGGTTCTAACTCGTAGTCAAGCCAAGGCTCTAGCCAACCATGCGAGGCATCAACCACTTCCATTTACCCCATCCATAACTGGTCCTATAATGGAGTTCCACTCAGAGACTGAAAGAACTCCTACTTGCCCAACCCTGCCCCAGACTCCTATTGTCCCAGAAGGGGACCAAGATTTTGCATGATTCTTGGACCTCAACGTCAAAGCCTTGTAGCACTATCTCGTGCATAGCCAAATGCGAGACTCCTTAGGCAACCCAATCTATGGGATGCCAACTTCCTTAGTCGAGACAATGATCACATCAACAACATCTACAATTCAACCTATAGACAATCAAGACAACACCTCGACTAATAACCCAACCGTGTCCTACCTTCAAAATTTAGCCTCTCCTTCTAGACCTACCTCCATGGGGGTTCTGGTACCCCCTCAACCTCAAACAACTCAACCAAATCCTACACTTTTCTAAAACCTAGTGGTCTCTATCCCCCCTACTCTTGCACCTATCAACACAAGAGTAACTGTCTACCCTTCAACATGTGTGGCCACTCCTCAACCATCTTTGATGGCCCCTATCTAATTTGTGTCTACCAACCCCATAACACAAGTGCCCTTGACTTCAAATTCCACCCCGATAATTAGCTACCCATATGTTACATCTACACAAGTACAACCAACCACGTCATATGCCCCTCTCAATATCTTTCAAGCTCCTTATAATCTAGGGGGTGCTCCACCCGCCAATCCGTCAGTAGATATCATCAAAATGCTGATGGATAAGATGTCCAGCCTAGAGACCTCTATTTCTAGCTCACGCAATGCTCTCTCATATGATCAAATTTGCAATGAGCCCATTCATCCTTCTGTCCCGATCAGGCCATATCCCAGCCAGTGGGAACTTCCTAAATTTTCTTGCTTTCAAAGCAAGGAAGACCCACAGCAACACTTACGGGCATTCAGACATGCCTATTACCTTATTGCCCATGACGATGCATTGCTTTTATGCACATTTCCTATGTCTCTCTCTGGTGCTGTGCTTAACTGGTATAGCTCTCTTGCCATCCATTCCCTCTTCACATTCACACAACTGGCCCAACTCTTTCTTGATCACTTCTCCATCAACATCACCAAGAAGGTCTCAATCACAGACCTCTATTCTATCTGCTAATTTGAGGATGAATCCATAGCTAACTTCATTGCTCGCTAGAGAGGCCTCATCAATCAACTCTCCTTTTCCTTACCCCAACTCGAACTTATTGAACTTTTCTCCCAAGCCTACGCGAAACATATATCTTCCACCTTACGGGTTCAGACCTTCCGCACCTTCGACGAAGCCTTCACGGTGGCCCACAAACTTGAATTACGTGCCATCGAGGAGAATAAAGTCAAGTTGTGGAGCAAGAATCTCAACTCTAAGACCAATGACTCCTCTTCTTCTAAACCTTCATCATCCAATCCTAAGTCTAAAGCTTCAGCTAACGCTGTGGTCATTAGACCTTCATCCTCTTCACCTTCAACCAATCAACCTGAGCCATCCACATCTCAGAGTGCCACCCACCAATTGTAGTAGAGATACGTATAATGACAGTATAATCCTCTCAGAGAATCATACGCATCTGTGCTAGAAAAACTTGTTAAATAGGGGGTTCTCAATCTCCCCCAGATCTGACCACCTCCATAATTTGATCCCTCACGTGCCATCCCTGCGTGGTATAGGGAAAATGACTTTTGCAGCTACCACCATGTTAAAGGACATGACATGGGAAACTACAAAACCCTTAAAAACATAATCAAAGACATGCTCGAGAAGGGTGAACTCATCCTAGACAATCCCAATGCACCCCCTAATCAAGGCATCGACATATTCAAGCAACCATTCCCCAATCATCCACCGACCCAACACAATGTCCAGACCTTGATTGATGACACTCCTGAACACAACATTCAAACAGTCAATACGGTCTCGCCCTTCATTCCCAACCAACCTCAAGAGGTTAGTCCATCTATCAGTCCATCACGCGTGGATGAACCTCTTTCCCTGGTTAGTTCTTCGTTAACCTCTCTCATCTTGGAGGATGCCTCAACCTTACCGGCACCACCAGTCTCACCATCCTCCTTCTTGCTACCTATGGAGGACCCAACCCTTCCTACTCCTTGGCCGTAAGTGGAGGGCACCATCATCCCTACCCTTTACCTGCTTGAGGAGCCTCATTCTCTGGTTTCTTCTCCACCTAGGGAAGAACCTGCCTCTCCTTTGTCTCCAACCAAGGATGAATCTATCACAACTTCATCATGCCATGGGTCTAAGACTACTACACCCATCTCATCTTTGGCCCCACAACCGTTAACATTTCTCAAGGACCCAAACCTCATCCAACATCTTCTTGACTAGTGGAGAAAATTGGACTTCTCCCTTCAAGGAAAGTGGAGCATCAGGGATTGTGGGAGAATCTTAAAGCTCTTCAACATGCCCATACCCTCTCATCTCATGTTGCCAATCCTCCCAAGGTAGAATCTCCCAAGACTCTCAACAAAGACCAGACTCCCACTTCTAAACCCACATCTACCCCATCTAAACCTATCAAGTCACTTAGCATTCACCCTGTCTCTACCCTCACTCACTTGAAAGTGAAGGTGGACTTAAACCAGACCTCCACCAATAGTAGTCTTCCAACCAAGTTGAAGAAGACTGCCAGACCATAGAAGTGAATGCCTCTTCCCCCATCACCATTACCTTCCATTTTGGGCCCCCATCCTTTGACCCTGACCAGAGTCCTTCCCACTTTGACCTCTAATCAAAACCAGTTGCCTCCTTTGCTTCCTTTGCCTACCTCCAGCCTACCCTCTCCTAAAAAGGTGGTACCTCTCACAAAGAAAGTTTCATCTCCACCTGTCATCGCACCATCAACCCAAAAGGTGGTACAGAAACCTCCTCTAACTTTGCCTAAGCAAAAGTCACTAGCATCACACACATCAACTAGCACGGACCCTTTAGTGGGCTCATACTCGTTGATATTGCACCGAATTTTGCAAACTTCCAGCATAACCCTTCTACCCATCAAGCCTTTCCAACCTCCCAGGTCTAAGCCCTCCTGGTTTGACAACACAAAGATTTGCTTATACCATCGTACACTAGGACACGATACCGAGACTTGCTGTGCCCTCAAGGCCGTCATTCACTGCTATATGGAGAAGGACACTCTTCTCCTTGAGGACACTCTTGACCGACCCTCGACACCTTCCCATCTAACCTCTTCAACCACATCAACATCTCACTAGTAGGTCATGACCCCTTCTTCACCTCCTATCTTCGAAATCAATGCTATCCATATAACCACTAGGTCACAAAAAGACAAGGTGAAAGAAAAAGCTGCCATTCCTTGGACCTACCCTTTTGTCAAACCACCTCTAGCACCCAAGCCTAAAATTTCTATCCTTGGTGCATCTCAACCTTCTTCTTCTTCTTCTTCTTTCGGGCCGATTCATGACTCCATGTTGAAACAACTTCATCAGATGCCTATGAAGATGTACCTTTATGACCTCATCCCAACCTCACCTCAGTATCATAAAGCCCTCATCTGAGCCTTGCAGGCAGCAAAGGTCCAACCCGAAGACCCCCAACCACTCGCTGCCCTCATCCACTCTTTATCTCCTGTTGCCTCCATCACATTCAGCGATTCTGAGATTCCCACATCCAACACGAAAGATCAGGATGCCACCCTCTTCATCACTACCTATGTTGATTAGACATGCATTAAATGCATTATGATCGATGGAGGTGCCAGCATCAACATTATCTCCACCCATGCCTTTGATCAGTTGGCTCTTCCCAAGAATTGCGTCTCCAAAACTGACGCAATCTTGTGATCCTTCAATGACACCACCACCATGACCATTGGCACAGTTGTCCTTCACATTCACGTTGGCCCATGCATAGTCTTGAAGCTCTTCTATATCATCGAAGGAGATTTTCAATATAACATGTTGCTGGGCTGACCCTGGATCCGTACCATGGCCTGTGTCCCCTCCACCCTGCACCATTGTGTGAAATTTGAGCACAACGTGCAATTCCATACCATTCCCACTGACCCATCACCTTTCAAAACTTATAACACCACCTATCGTCCAAATGACATCCTCATTCCTATCAAGCCATCAACCCCGGCACCACCTCCATCCACGAAAGCTTCGACCAGTTCGCAACTGGCAGTCACCCTCACCCCACCTCATCAAGCAATAACCAAAGACCCCATGGAAGACATCTTCCAATGACTTTCACTTGGGGAATATCACATGCTAACCTTAGACATGTTCCAAACTCTGTAAGAGTATGGACACCTTCACCACAGTCCCAGTTATGACTATTGGATTAGGATGGTCGTGCCTTATGGTCCTCCTCATCTTTGAACCAATCTCATCTATGGGGGGCTTAATCAAGCTCCTACTAATAAGAACCCTCTCTCTTCACCCCAACCATTTACATTAGACTTCTCATTTCTTGGCAACCCTACCTTTGCACACACTTACCTTTATAGGTGTGCATAGAAGGGTTTTGGTTTTAGATGCTATGAGCAGGGCTCCCATCAGCCCATCGAGCCGCTCAATGATGACGATGCCAAAAAATGGTATGGCCTGGGATACCACGACCCCACTCAAGCCTCTACAGACCTCTGTCCCGAGCCCACCATCGACCAATCTCCTCCAAGCTCACCTATTCTTCCCCCTTCACCCATAGAGTCGATGGTTTCCATCCCTCCTAACTTTTTCAATGCCTAGGTGCCATCCGCTTGGGAACCCTAACCTATCAACTAGGTGGGGTACCTAGGTATCTCCTCCTCATCTTCTCTCCATCTCATTCATCTAACCCATTAATCATCTGCACTGGGTGTTAGACATTCTTCCTACCACCAAAGTGGCTAGGGGGAGTTTGACTTTATACTGCCAACCATGACCTCAACCAATCATCAAACCATGACCTCAATCAATCATCAAACCAGACCTTGACCAAGCCTCGACCAAACATTGACCAAGCAATGACCAAAGCAACAATCAACCAAACATATCAACCAGACCTTAACCAATCATCAACCAACCTTTTAATCATGACCAAACACCAATCTCAACCTGGCCCTCGACCAATCTCGACCAATTAGCGACCATATCAACCAACCACATATCGACCAACATGTCACAAATATGGAGCAAAGTAAATGAGGCAATTTTTCCCCTAATTAGCTCGGACCTTTCATCATCATGCACAAGTATGGGTCAGGGACTTATCATCTGTCCTCTCTCGACAGACGGCCAGAACCTGAGCCTCTCAATGCCTTGCATCTGTGGCCATTCTACTGTTAGTCGAGTACTCGTCCACTTGACATTTAACTTGAGCTCATCCCTTGAGCAATCGCCATCCTCTTAATCCTCATTCTTTCAACCCTATTTCCCTTAACAAATCCTCTATAACCCTTTTATGATGTATGGATGCTTTGTCCTAATAAAAGGGAGCCCTTGAACTTCTATAGTCTTGTCCATGACTCACAATTCTGTCAAAAATAAAAAATAAAAAATCAAGATGTCAAAATATCCCAGGTCACCTAATCAAATCAAAAAGTAGACTGCTCCCTTGAAGGACAGCTATACTATCATTGCTATAGCTAATAGACTGCTCCCTCGAAGGATAGCTATTCAAACTTATATAAAGCAAAAATATAGACCACTCCCTCGAAGGATGGCTATGACTAAATCTTGCTACAAACAACAATCTTTCTTAGAAGCTTCCCACATTGATCAACTTCACAAATGACCACAAAGCAAAATGACATCTCTATGTAGACTTCTTGCATTGATCAGTCTGCACCAAAAAAAAAAAAGGGGTCATGGACTTGGCTTGTAGTTGTCTCGGGGTCTCCTATAAAAAGGGGCAAGGTTATCTCTACTCTTAAAATGGGTTACCCTATCCTCCTCCTATCATAACACCTACTCAAGGGACTTTGAGCTCACTTTAATGTCAAAGTGATTCGATTACTGTTCTAACACAACTCATGGTCAACGATGCAATGCATGAATGGGGCTCTTGGTTCAAACAACCCCTATCTATGTTATCATTCTGGTCCTTGTCAATGAAAGGGAGATTATGCCTTTCACTTTTTACTTACATTTTAGTCACATTCAAACTTCATCATTTGTCGAACCAACTCAACCCAATCTCTTTTCAGACCACTCACATAGCCTATTCACACTAGTTTCTATGGACACCAATACACATGGAAACTATCAACCAGACACAATTTATGTTAAGCATAAACCAATACTTGCTGAAGCATAAATAGACCTCAATTCATTTTTAACATACATCCATTGCGAATATGGAAAATTACTAGGGATGAAAGACCCCTCAACCAATGTTACAGCATACCCCATTTAGAAAGGGCTGTAACATCTTTTTCTCCTCATCATTTCGACACATGACCAAACCAATCTTCGACCAATCTTCTCAACTAGTCTGAACCACATTGGTCTGAGGCCCTAAGACCAGGGTTATGTAGGTAGCACTCAGATGACACGATGTCTTCTAGGGTTAGCTTGACCACCTCTATTTGTTCATCTCTCTGATGGACAAACCTTCTCTTCTTTGACCATGACCTTGACCTCGACCAAGACCAATCAACCACTTCGACCCTCTTCCTCCCTCTTTGGGGAGAACTACATTGGCCTAAGGCCCTTAGGACAAGGGCTATGTAGGCATCACTCAGTTGACATGGGGTCTTTTGGGGTTAGCTCAGCCATCCTCTTCATCGCATTTCTTCCATCCCATTCTCTTGTGACCTATTAATCATCTCACAGTTAGTCACATATTTTCATAATCATTAGCATAATCATTTTCATCATGTCCATCCATAGTCATTAAACATCACCATTTAATCTAAAAATCATAACCATTCACATCAAATATCAACATCAATATCATTAATCATCATCATATGACCATTTCATTAAACATCACATTCATCATCACATTGGTCATCATAATCACAAACATAACATCATAGCATCATCATTATACACATCATATCAAAACATGCATCAAATTAGAGTGCCATAAACATTAAACACATCCATAAAATTTCTCATAACTCATGTCAATAATCCAAAATAATCTCATCATATATATCTCAAAGTTTTATACAATTGCACAATCTATGCATCTCTCTCTCTCAAAAAAATCACATACATCTCGCATCACCGGCACACAAGTCGGTATATACATCATATCAAAATCTGCCCTCAAGGCTGTGCCTGTGGTGGTGGTGGCGGTGGATGAGAAGATGCTGTATCCTCTCCCCCCTCTGATCTATGATGTCTATGTGAATTTGTAGCTATCGCTCGTGACATAAACCGCTGTCGGCTCAACTCTGGCCTCATATCTGAGTATCGCTGTATCTAAGGAAACCCTCTAATAGCTCCCTCATAATATGAGATCTCATCCAACACATTATTGTATCTAACTATAGATACAGTCTGTGGTGGACCCATCTAACTTACTGCTGTCCCCTGTATTACCCCCTATGGCTATGCAAATGTTGACTGCATCGATGTCAACGGTCCTACCCCTTGTGAAAATGTTGACTACCTAGATGGCTGCTGCAATGGGCCCTGCCCTCCAAGACCATGTCTTGCCAATGCCTATGCCTGGACTATGGCCAATTGTCCTTGTAATAGACTGACCTACCCTGTCAGCACTGCCACCCAACTTGTCATCTCTATCACATGTCCTATCACCCCCGCCAGCTGCCCTTGCAAAATTGTGACCTATCCTTGCAAAATGGTCACTTGAGCCTGTGCCGCATCCCTCTCTTATCACGCTATGTCCCTCTCCTTGTGGGTTGTATCCCACTCCTTGGTGATAGCCTACAGATCTGGCTGGGGACCCACCTATACACCTGTGTACCATCCTGTCCACCATGCTGTGTAGGCCTCTATACACCATGGGTCAGCTATCCCAGGTCCTGCTGGCAACTCCTCAAAATCCGGCCCCTCTTTCTCCTCTGGCAGTGAGAGCGGTGACTCTATATCATCCCACCTGTACTACAAGAATGTAGGAGGTACATCCTATAGTAGCCCGTACTGGCACCACACTCTCTCTACTGGGATCCTCTCAAGCTCATCGGCTCACCTGCCTCTGACCCATCGCATGCCTTGAGTCTCGACCATCTACTCGCCCTGGTCTCTGAACACTAGATATACCAAGTATGATCTCCAGATGATATCTACTAGAATTAGGGCCTCCAATACCCCTCGATAGTGGTCGATATCCATGACCACTCCATCCACTCGCATCTGTGCCATCACCTCACACCATCACCTGAATCTGACCCTAAAGCCAGCCTAGATTGCCACTGGGAGGTCGTGTAACCATGATATGCTTGTATGCCCAGTAGTGCAGAAGGTGGCCTACACATAGAGTATACCATCACCATTGATTGATGCCCCATAGCTCTCTGTATACCTGAGCCAAAAAGATGGGCACCCAGGTGAACACTATCTGCTACTTCAGCATGTCCATCAAAACCCTAGTCATGGTGATCAGGAACCTACCTCCCTCCGCATCTGGCAATGCATAGACTATGATGCCGATCATCATCAAGACAGCCAGCTGATGTGTGCTCTCATCTATCACGTACAAAGGCTCATAAGAAAAATTGGCTAAATGATAGCTCATCTCTGTGATGTGCTCCCTAAATAGTGTAACCATGTGTATATCATGTGCCTCTCTCGAGCATGCATAGATGTCAGCTCCATGTACTAGCAACCACAAAATCTAGTACACATCCTCAATCATGACCATCATCTTGCTTGTGGGTAGGTGGAAGGTGTTGGTGGCATGGTCCCACCACTCGATCAACACCACTATGAGGCTCACATCCCTCACCACTCTGTAGTAACATCTCAGCCTGCCTAGCCCCATTACACTCATCTGCACCCACTCCTCGACCGTCATGCCTCCACACATCTGCATCAACAAGGTTGAGAGGCGATCCCACAACATTAGAGTCTGCCTCACCTACATCCATCAACAATCAATCTCATGTTAAAACTATTCATACTCTTCCTATTTGACCAACCATTCTGACCATCTATGCCTAACCTGACACCCGAGAAGCCCTTAGCGTAGCTTTGACCTTTTGACTTGACCATTTTTCACCACCCTTTCTAACCAGGCAACCACTGACATCAGTTATCATGCCAGTGATGACACTCACATAATCGACATCAGTCACTTAGCGATCGACGTCGGCAAGTGAAGGACCGATGCTGGTCAATGGTCGGCTGATGTCAGTGAACCTGCTGACATTAGTGACTGGTTTAGCCCTAGGGCTGAATGGGGTGAGCCCTAAATTTAGGGCTTCCCCTTGTGGACTCCCCAACCCCCCAAATCACTCCTAAATCATTCCTAATCTATCCTAGACCCCCTACCCACCTTCTTAACTACCCTCCCCCCTCAATTTCTACCTAAAGCAACCAAAAATTCAAAAATCAAATCAAAACAAAAAATAATCAAATCGAGCTCAGAGACCCTCCTACCTCATCTCGACATCATTGGTGTGGTGGCATGATGGGTGCCACTGGTGGTGGTCTCCCCATAGATCCTCTACTCCCTCTGCCATCTCCTCTACATCTCCCTCTCCATAAGCTCCTCTTGGCCCATAAACGTCTTTATAGCCTCTAATCTCTCTCCACGCATCCCTGTAGCGTCTATTTGACTCCTCTCCACCAATGTTTCTCTAACCCATCGCATTGCACCTCGGTCAACCTAGTGTCACTTTCACTCACTTAGCTCTAGAGTTCTATTCTCTCAGTCAATAAAACCACAAATGACTTTTGGTGGGCTGCCAATCCACTTTTGTCGGATTTGGTAGGCCACCGACATCGACATCTTCATGCCTTAGGCAGCCGATGTCAGCTAATTTTTGTCGACATCAGTCCCTTTGGTCTACTAACGTCAGTTTTATCACTGACATCAGTGGACCTCAAACCTCCTTTTTTTCTCCTCATTGCCTAAAATCATGCCCCCAATCAGTCAGCTCTCTAGTAGAAGTCATCTTAGCCTCCTGGGGCACCCTTGACATCACTTTTGCCTCCACCTACCTCGACCACCAGACCGTGGAGATCATGACCATCTCCTATGATCACGACCACTTCCAAGACAAATGTTGCCTTGGTTGTTTTTGCATGTATGCTACCTCATGACTGGTTAGCAAAATTGTGCACAGACTACTTATGACCTTCATAAGTATAGGATCACAAGCTAGTTGATCCCTACTACTTATGGCATTTTTGTGTTTCTAGGAGCACTTCCTAAGCCTAGGATACCTAAAACATGATGACCATTAGAGCTTCAGCTTAGATTGAATAACCCGATCAGTTACGACCAAATGCTGGGGCCCAATTCTTTCAATTTTGGCACTCCTCAACCTTGACCTGCGATAATTTCACCTGACCATGCTGTGAAGTGGTATACATGTAATCACAACTATTACAGCATTCACACTCACCCTTTCTCTATCCATCTCTCTGTTAAATCGACACTCGATCTTAGGTTCCCTTCCCTCAACTCTCGCTTTGAGGGGGGAACACCTCATCCCATACCTGGGGCAACCAACTCCTATTTTTGTCTTGCAGTTCGTCAAGAACAACCAACAAGACAAAAAGAGGCAAATGTAGACACTAAAATCATGTCTACCCCCTAGGTCATCATCCCCCCTTGGCCCCCTTGGTCTATGTCCTAACCCTTGTCTTAGCCCTCTCCATTTATCAAATTAAAATAATTAAATATTTGGCCCTCTTCCACCTCACCCATGCCACCTTAGATCCCCTCCTTGGATGCCTCCACCTCTCTCCTAGCCTTTATTGCCCAAATCTCCCCTTTATCCTTCCTCCTACATCCATTTATGCCTCCCTCAACCATTTTCCCATGGCCCCTTGACCTGGTAGCGTGCAAGAATAGACAGAGGCTAATTTTAGCCTCTATCCCCATTCTTCAGCCACCGACGTTGGTCATTATGCAGCCGATGTCAGTGGTTCTATCGGCATCGATAGCCTTCAAGACCATTCTCTGCAACCATTCCCCCCTGTGAATAGAACTCTCTTGACACTTTTACATTAGTATTTTCTTCTCCTCCCCCTTGTACAACAACACCAATAGCTACAGGCACCTTGTAGGAATAGCTCCAAACAACAGCTCCATTTGTAGGTCCTTTAACATCTCTGACAACAAGTTTTTCCATTCTTCCATCAGCAAGCGAGAGGTAAGCACAATGTTGTTTTCTATTTGATTTCTTGTTTAATCTATCTATTTAGCTAACCACTACCAAGACCTTCCCTGTCCTCCCCTTGAGAGGCTGAAAGGCCTTCTCAGACCCCTGCCTCTCATTCATTCCCCTTTGTGCTTCTGGTTCCCAACCAGTCACTTTCCTGGACAACATTCTCAGTCTCTCAGACCCAAAACAAGTCCCTTAGACCTCTAGGCAATCTCTTAGACCTCTAAATAGACCTCCTTGACCCTCAGATGAGACCACAGTCCAATCTACATACCAAAAACCACCCTATAACCTGTCAAGACCCTGTCTAAGACTACTGCCCCGACCGACCTCGTCCATTTCCCCTACCAATGTCGGTAGCCTAACCGACATTGGTGACCTTACCTGACTGATGCCGGCAATACCACCGATGTCGGTGACTATGCAAAAGTAGATTCCTTTTAAATAGGTACGCATTTGCCTTAAGTTCTTTCTTTCTATTTTTCATCATTTATCACTTTCTATTTTTGATCAGCATTCTGTTTTTAATAGTGGACTGTCATCCTCTAAAGAGCCTTTTACGCTTCTAGGACCGAGCTCTTGCTTGGCAGTCCACCCTTTTGTCATCTAACATTTTTCATGTTTAGTGTCTTTCTCTTTCAGGTGTCATCCTCCACAACCAAAGAGGAGTTCCTGCTATCGTCTGAATTTTGGTGCGCACGTCTACAACCTGGGTATGTACAAACCCTCGTCCATTCTTCTTAGTTTCTCATCTTTCCTTCCTTGAATGTGAAAAGCAAATCTAGCATAGAAACAAAAATAAAATGATGATAAAAGAAACATAATTATGTGGTAGAGGAATATGGAAAGGGTATCTTAAAATGGTGAGTGCATGAGAAATAGAGAATAATTACAAAATGGTGAGAGCATAAAATTTTTGGCAAACATTTTATTTTAAAATTTTATAAGCATCTCAACTCAATGGATAATTATGAGATACTAAATGGTTCAACAAATAAAATGGTGAGAGAATTCAAACTTAAATTTATTGAAAAATGATGAGTGCATGGTAAAAGGGTGACTGATATGACCTCAACATGAATTAAACATTGCTTACATAGTTCCATTAGGACCTAAATTCACTATAGTTCTACCCTACAATTGAGAAATCTAAATAGGTAGCATCAAGTTAATAAATTAGGAAAATGGGATAGTATGGTATAGGAATGGCTAGGTGGGACTTCAAGGCATGATAAAGGTGTTGTTCCTGATTTGCCCATATGAAGTTATAATTAGGAAATAATAGCATAGGTCAAGGATACTAATTTCCCAAAGGTGGTTATAATTAGTAGCATAAATTGAGATACTAATTTTTCCAAAGGTGGTTATAATAAAGAACACTGAAAATGAAATGAAACAAGAAATAAAAGATGCAACTACCAAACCATTATAATATTGGTTCAAGAGACCGTCTCTATCTAGAATACTAAATCAACTACTAAAACATGGTCTGAATCCCCTCACTGAATGTGGTTGAGCACCCAATATAATGAAACCAACATAAAATTGGTTGGGGGCAAGGGTAAAAATATTTATGGTTGATAGGAAAGGTATGGTATAATGGTATATGTATGGTATGAAGAAGATGATAATATGGTACAATGTAAATATGCCTCATAAATAATACTTCATGTCTCATAAGAAAAGTAATGCTTGAAGTGTATGATGTTCAATCAACTCATCAAGTTCATCTTTGTTTGGTTTAGTGAGATTATATGCCTCAAATATATAATTTAAATAATGATATATGGGCCTATCTAATTGGGTTTTAACTTGCCTTTCTTATTCTTCTCAGATGTGGTGTTCTTTTTGTTTTCTTTGAGCATAAGATCCCCATGTTCAAAGTCTCTATGTTTGACCCATCGATTATAGTGTCCACAAAGTCATTTTTGTTATGATTTAAGGATGTTAACAATGGTGATACATTTTTAATCAAGTAAATCTAACTCTTACAGGTGAGCTACATGGTAGTTTTCATCATCTAGGACATGTTTCATTGAGATGTGCAAAGAAGGTAACTTGACCTAATTGGGAAGGATGGCCTCAATGACATAAACTAAGGAATATGGAGTGGATTATGTTGGGGTATGATAATTAATGTGGTATGCTCAAAGGGCATGGAAGATTTTGAGGTGTTATTTGTGGCTTACATCATTTACAATATTTTTAAGGATATTAACAATGGTTTTATTAGATGCTTATGCTTGGCCATTACCTTATGGGTAATATGTGATATAAAAATACTGGGTGATATTGTACTCAACACAAAAAATTTTGGAATCCTTATTGTTAAATGATCTACCATTATCATATATAATGTTAGATGGGATACCCTAGTGATAAATGAGATGATTGAAGATGAATATGGAAATTTGTTTTCGAGTCATGTAAGTGAGGGGTATAGATTCAACCCACTTAGTGAAATATTTGGTAGTGGTAAGGATGTGTTTATGGACATTAGATGAGGTGGGGTTAATATTCCTAATGAGATTGAGGCCCCATGTAGTAAATGGCCATGAAGTAAGCATTAGTTTTAGTGTTTTAGATGTGGCATGAATCAGATTGGCATGCCTTTGACATTTGTCACACTTTTTAACATATAAAAATACATCTACATCCATAGTTGGCCAATAATAATTGATACATAGGATATTTTTGGCAAGGATGGACCTACTGGTATGGGTTCCACATACTCCATGAACTTATTATAATAATAATGTTGCTTTTATTGAATTTTAAAAATGAATCAGATTTCCATAAAAGATGTGGCAGTAAAGGGTTGGGTCAATTAATGTATAACATGAAGTTAGATGGGTGAAGGCCTTTTGTTGTTTACATGATAGGTCTAGTGGCATGATATGGTCATGAAGTTAATTAAAGAGTTTTTAGTACCATATAGATTTGGGACCAATAATATCATAGATCATTATGATGATTGAAAGTTAATGATAAGGTGCTTAAATATTTTCAATGAGGAATTGATATTCTTTTTCCTTATCTATGTGGAAAATCAAAGAGCCAATGGTGGCCATGGCATCTGCTATCCTGTTACTAGCCTTTGGTATGTATTCAAACTATATGTTGGTAATCTATTGTATAATAACATTGATCATATCCTTATATGACACCAGCTTGTCATCTTTGGTCTAAAATTGGTCTATAACCTGATTCATGATCAATTGAGAATGACCATAAAATATTAGATGCTAAATATTCCATTATACTACCTAACAAATCCATATAATTAGTGCTTCATATTCAAACATATTGTTAGTATAAGGAAAGCTAATACAAAATGATTTAGGGATAATATCCCCATGTGGTGTAATAAAAAATATATCTACCCTCAATCCATGTGATGTGAATTATCCATCAAAATAAGGATTTTAGAGATATTCCTTAGGAGAGGTTTTAAGTTATGGTCATAATGGACTCATCTAGGAATTTGAATTTTAGATGTTTGATACCAATAAGGAGAGATTCAGCAAGATGATTGATAAGTACTTGTCCTTTGATGGCCTTTTGGTTAACATATTCTATCTCAAATTCACTCAAAATCATGATCCATTTAGCCATGTGGCATTATAAAGCTATTTTGGATAATAGATACTTGAGTAGATCTAATTTGAAAATAACTACGGTCTTGTTGTTAAACATGTAATGTTGTAGTTTTTAGGTTATAAAGACCATAGATAAACAATTTTTTTTAATAGGCATATAATTGTGCTCATACACAACTAGTGTATAGATTAGATAATATATGGCATGTTCTTTTCCATTATCATCATGTGAAATAGAAGTGCCCCCAACGTTTTATCTATGGTAGATATATATAATAAGAATAGATTTCTTGGCATTGGAGGTAACAAAATAGGTGAATTAGTAAGATATTCCTTTAGGTGCTAAAAAGATTTCAAACATTTTTCATCCCAAAAAAATGTGACACCCTTATTCATTAATTGTGTAAATGGATGGAATTTGTTGGCTAACTCAAAAATGAATCATTTGATAGACTAGATCTTGCCCTTAAAACTATGGATCTACATCAAATTAGAGGGTGGTGGCATTTCTATAATGTCTTGCACTTTGGCATGGTAAACTTCAATACCTCTATGATAGATAGTGAAGCCTAATATTTTTCTTGAAGTGACACCAAAATTACACTTCTTAGGATTAATTCTAACCTTGTATTCATGTAGTCTCTCAAATATTTTTATAATATGATTGGATGATCGGCATGGGTCTTGGTTTACCCATTATGTCATTGATCTAGTCTTGAACAATTTATTACATCATATCATGAAATATGACCATAATGAATCTTTGGTATGTGGCCCCAACATTATTGATACCAAATGGCCTGACTTGATAATAAAACATTCCCCATGGAGTGGTGAATATTATCTTATATTGGTCTTCAGGTGAAATCCAGATCTAGGTGTATCTTAAAAATCCATCCATTAGTGAAAGCATTTCATACCCCACTATGGAGTTAATGATCATGTTAATGTGTGGTAGAGGAAAGTCATCCTTGGGGTAGGCCTTGATTATATATCTAAAATTAGCATAGATTTGATTCTTTGTAGCTTTTTACTAATAGGTACAATATTTGATATCCACTCTAAGTATTTGATCAGTCGAATGCATCTCACTTAGAAGAGTTTTGACAAATCTTTATTTAACAATACAAAAATGTGAGGATGCATCTTTCATAATTGTGCTTCTCAGGTTTTGCTCAAGATGTACAACAAGGTGGTGTATAACCAAGGTGGGGTCCAAACCTAACATGTTTGAATAGACCCAAGCAAAGATGTCAAAAAATTCCCTTAGAAGGGATATAAAGATGTCAAGTTTAACCTCAATGAGGGATATACCTAATTTGACCCATTTTGGGTTATCTATGGTCCTAATGGTTAATTATATAGTGTCTTATACAAGGAGAGTAGATCCATCTTCTAGAATGGTTGGAAATTATTTGAATTGGCCGGCAAATGTAAAGTCCTTTATTTGGACTGACTATTCAAGCTCTCTTAAATAAGATGAATTAGAATCTCCCAATGGTAGGAATGACCATGTGATAAATAATATTGAAAACTCTTGAATAATTTAGTCAAAGGCATGCTAATCTTTATAAATAAACTTGGAACTAAAATCAAGTTCATCATTGGTGGTCTCCTGAGATTCATTCAAGGAATGGTAAACACCCCCATCTAATGGCATCTAAAATAGGTTTTCACCAGAAGACTAACCTTTATATTTACTTTTACCCTAGTCTAAAAGTTCCTCAAAGAGGTTTTCACTTTAGGAACTCAATGTTTTAATCTTTTATTTTTGGCTAAAGGTGTTCACCCATTCTCTGAAATAGGTTGTAAGATGTAGTTTGATAGAGAATCCTTGTTTGTGGTCTCTATAACATTATCTATTAGGCCTATAAAGTTTTAAAAGGCCTCATCATTCTTAAACTCATCTATAGGAACTATATATTCTTGTTGGTCCTAGGCTATAAGTTGAAGATGATATAGAAGAAGTGGGTTATTGTGAATAACTGGGATAATGGTACAAATGGAATGGGTGTCAAACAAGTTGGTTTTGGTAAGCTTGTCATAAATTATATGATCAAACTCTACTTCAATGCCAATATTTTCATCACTAATCATTGGTTTTAGAACATGAATAAGATATGTGGGGTTACCCCTAGGTGGTTTAAATCTAATACCATAGGTTCTTTTGTAATGTATTATAGAACTTAGATCTAGAGTTCCTTGCTAATTTGGACCAAGGCCTCCTCCTTTGTAATCTTGATTTTCCATGATCCTATTAGGAATGGGATACTTAGAATTTTTATATCAATTGGCCATTTTATCATTTTACAACCAAGATTCATCATTAGTAAGTGGGTCCTCTTCTTGGTCAATGGCTAGTGTGAAAATGATAAGAACTAGACTATAGATTTTGCCTTTTCCCTTTCATTTCCATTTCATGTAAGGTTTATTGGACTTAGGGTTCTATCAAATCTTGGAAATGTGGAATGTGTCATGGGTTAACTACTCTTTTGGTTCGTTGGCTAACATGGTAAAATGATTAGAGAATTCAGGAGGTGTCATATGAGAATATAAATTGAGGCTATCTAGATCTATGTAATTAGCCTTTGATAAATCAAAAAGTATGCATTTTATTTTCTCCTTTTTTGGAACTAGATCTAGGCTAAAGAGGTAGTTGTAACTTTCATACTTGGCCTCTAAAAGTTTATAATGTTATAGGGATGTAAATATTTGTTGATGGTGACCTCCATGCCTAAGTGAGAGAACTTGAGAAACTAGTGCAATGTTGAAGGGCTTGAATGAATATAATGTATCGAAGGTCTACCTAGAAGAAAATTATAATATAGGTCAAGGTATAACACATGACAAAGTATATCATTTGTAAAGGGACTGATGATAATTGGCAAGCTGATGGTGCTTTGTAATTCTCACTCTTCATTATCATAGGCTTTGATAGTGATCATTTTCAATAGGAGATCAACTATTATGTATCCAAGATTCTTGATAATCTTTAGAGAAATAATATTTAGGACTAATCCATTGTATATGATAACATGCTTCACTTTTTTTCCATATAATGACAAATTCAATTTAAAATGGATTATTATGGAGAGGGCCAAGGGATGACATGTCACTTTGGTCAAAGATCAAGTACTGGCCTAGGGCTAGATGTCTAACTAAAGCTTATAATTTGTCTAGATTTATGCTACTTAGAGCTTGGGATTGGCCCAGGGAATCTATTAAGATGTTTTTTTGGATAGTAGACATACATAACAAATCTAAAATAGAGATCAGTGTCTTTTGAAGTAATTCCACAATGTCAAATGTCTTTTCTATAATAGTCGTATATGTCTTATTCATATCTAAAATAGTGGGTTAGATGTGTTGGTAGTAGGTGGTTATGGGCTTGGAATGGTAATCTTTGACCATTGAGTTGTGATTGCATAATCAAGATTATATAAAAGGCCATTATTACTAGAAATCAATGATGGAAGGGGGCTAAATAGGATAAGTCTCAATTGTTAGTGTAACTATTTGTGGTCATAAGGCAATGATGAGTTATCAATATAAGGTCTACAAAAAGTAATCCTTCATTGTTGGTGTGCCTATTTATGGTCCCAAGTCAAGGAAATATCATTTTCATAGATGAGTTGATTGGAATTGGTTAGCAATGATCCTATTCTATTAGCACTTGGTCTTAGATTGATGGAGATGGTGGAAATGCAAACTCACACAATATGACCTACAACTTTATTATAGTCATGTGTAGCTATGTGGTAAGTCTATTGTTTATTGGAATCATTATGGTCTTGGTTCCTTATATTTAATTGACATTTTTGTTGTTACTACTAGTATTGATGTTATTTTCATAATTGTTGATACTATTGTTGCTATTTTTCTAGCCTTTGTTTTTATTGTTATGTTGTAGAAAAGGGTTTTGGTAAATACCTAGGTTCTAATTGGATGTAGATGATTTATTATCCAATTTAATCTATCAATTTTAAAAAATATTTTTAATGAGATGTTTGTTTCTAACAAAATGATGTAGATTATGTCTATGAACATGATGGTACTCACAAAAATCATTTTCTCTATACCAATTTGGATACAGAATACCCTTAGGATAATACTTTAGAATTGGCCAAATAATCATGCTAGTAAAAACTAATTTTCAAAACAAAGATTCAATAGGATATCCAAGGTCACTAAAGACTCAATGCATTAGAGCACTTCTTAGAGGAGGTGTTTGTAAAGGTAAGGGTTTCTATGTTTGTTGATTTGGTCTAGGTTGTTATCAATGCTACACTTTCTAAATGGGTTGTTGGTGAGGAGTAAGTTGCATTTGTGGCATTGGTTGATCATATGGTATTTGCACCATTTGGACATGATATAATTTATTTACTCAATTTACAACAACATTCTTATTTTAGTTTAATTTATTGGTTTTTTAATAATTACTAGCCTAGGCTAGTGACAACACTTGTGATTAGACTTGGTTTTGGTTCTGATTTTGGCCTACTCCTTAGTTTTAGTTCTAATTTTGATTCAACAAGGTTAAATAAATAATCTATTTATTAATAGGGTCCTTTTAAATTAAAAAAACCTTTTTCAATGATATATTTGAAATTATGTGCACATTGATGCTCCAGATGATAGGATATCTCACTATGCAAAATTTTGGTAAACATAGTGGCCAATTATTTGTTTGGTAAGTTGTGAGTGAAATGACTAGTGAGTGATCTCCATCACTATAGATAGGTTGTGCAATTTTCACCAACTTTATACTTGGCATGATTCAAATCTACAAGTGAAATATCATGTTTAAGATTATAGGAGAAATTCCACATAAATTTGGTTGAGGTCATTAAAATTAGAGATGAAATTATTTGGCAAATTCTCTAAATCTTGTCTTATTAAACTTTGAGGAAATAAAATGAGTAAATAAATGTCACTATATTCCACTATATAGAGAGTAAAAAATAATTATTTTAAATAGGCCTTAGTGTCTCCTTTACCCTTGTATTTTTGAAATTGTTGTGGTTTGTACTCTAGAGGAAATGGTATCTACAGATACTCCAAGTTGAATGGGTATGAACACACATTGTTTAACTTAAAATTCTTAGTCTATTTACCTAATTGAATGACACCAAATGCATCCTTAATTTTATACAATTATTATGACAAGAAAGTAGATGGAACATTAGCCTAAGGTGGAATATTGGTGGTTACAAGTTTATTACCTTGACCAGGGTATAATGGAGGCAAGGTTTGTTGAACATTAATTTTATTAGGGAACCAATCAAGAATATGCATCCATGGATTATGATGTAGTTTTTTTAATTCCATGTATTTTTGTGTGATATTATGGTTTGGATTTGGTATACAAACCTAATTTTAAGGGAATTATGGTTTCAATAAAAGGATATAGCTCAGGGTAAAGTATTGTTCCTCTAGAGGTTGAGTATGAACTTGCTTTCGACTAGTCAAACCTAGTTTAATAATGATAAATTTTAGTGGACCAAGGCCCTATTTTTGGATTTGTGTCATGTTTATAATGAAATTTAATTACTAAATAATTGGTATTTTTTGGATAGTGGTACCTCTTAGTTGCATCAACACTTATTTTGAACTAGATGTATGTTGGATGTTCAACATTTGCCTTTGACCAATAGACATATGTTGTTGATTAGATAAAATTTAAAATTATAAATGTGTGTTGGTATATTAATATTGAGGTATACCTATCACTACCTAATGAGGTGGAACATTTTTTCCCCCCTATTGAGGTGGTAGAATGTTTTACCTCTATTGTAGTGGTATATTAGACTTGCTTATTTTTATGGAATGTGAATCATCATATATTTAAGTGGAGTAACATTCATCATTTTTTTATGTAAGGCAATATATGTAATTTGATTACTCAATCCTTATAATTTCATGCTTGATGAAGTAGCTGGTTGAGGATTATAGGTAACTAGTTATGCTTGGGATGTAGGAGTTCCTACCCCTGCTATTACGAACCACTCATGGTATTAAATAAAGGAACTTCTTACATAATTTTTTTGGGTGTATTTAAATCACTTTGGCATATATTGTACAAAATTTTCATGTTATCTATTATGTTTGGCACATTATTCTACATAGAAGTAGTAGTTACTTCTTCAACAACTAGGATGTTGAACATGTCACCAAAAAAAGTGCTTTGAGAAAATGGGTCTATACCTAGATTATATTGACCTATAAATTAAATTAAAACTCCTATTAAATGAGATACATCTATGAGTGGAGAATTTGACATGGCCATGTTGTTAAAATTATACACTAAGTTCAAATAGGTTTGATATGTTTTTTGAATTTTTAGAAAGTGGTCCCCTATGAGGCCCTTTATTGTGACAAGCATACATAGGTGTTGATATGAAATTTGAATGAGAATTTGAGGATTGATAGAATATAATTATTCAATGGTTTGATTATAAGGCATGTTAAAAGGCATTCTAACTAGACTAGGAAGATTTTCATGGGGGAAGTCTATTAGAAACTTGGCCCCTACCTTTGTGGCTCTAACTAAAACTTAATATTTGTTTTCAAGAAAGTGACAATCAAAAAAATAAGTATCATAAATTGATGGAATAGTAACATATTATGATTTTTATTAATCTTGTTCTATAATCGATGTTACTCTAGTAAGCTGCATGGTTTATTCTTGGTCTTGCTTTGAGTATGGAGGTATGTTAACTAAATAATGGGCTAGTGGATCTTGGATTTGTTTCCTAGATCGAGTAGTGTAAGGAGAATAAGCATTTGTCTCACAAACTACATCATCACCATAGAGATCTTGAATAAATTCATCTTGTGTAGCCTTATTATCATAACCTAGATAATACATGGCTATACTATGAGTGTAACGAGTCATATCCAAATCAATGATGAATGTTTCATAAAAATGGGCATAGAGTTATATAAAATTTTAAAAATAATTTCCAAACGATAAATGGTCTAAACTTGGTCTAAGAAATGGAGTTGTATCTCCAAATAATTTTACTAAAAAAACTTGGTCTAAAACAATCTTACATCAAATGCCTAACTTAAAAAATATAACATCAAATGTATTTAAATAAATTGTCAAGTGGATGAATAAAAATTGTAATGCCAAAATTAGGTTCAAAGTGTTTCAAACAAGTCTAATCTAGGTAAAAAGAAACAAAGGTTGCTAGGTCTTTTGAAAATAAGGCATAAAAGCTAGACTTTTAAAAAAACAAGGCAAGAGATTTAATCTAACAAATTTAAAACACTTTGACACAAATTAGGCTTTCAAATTTATACAAAAAGTTAATCAGTTAGTAAAAGAAATGGAATATTTGTACCATGGAAGATATACTACTTCCCCAAATCTAGGCATAAAAATAGGCTTTAAATTGAGCAAAGAATTAACCTAAGTTATACGACCCAAAAGTGAAGGGTGAACACCTAAGCAAAAATTACACAAAGCATAGGTATAAACCAAATAGTATTTAGATTTGAAATTACCAAGGTTAATTTTTAACTTGATTTATAAGATAAGGATTTTTAAAACAAACAACAATCTAGACAAGAAAAAATGACATGATGTTACTAGGCACATATCCAAAAGGCACACATGGATTTGATTGATAATTTGGAAATAAGGCAACAAGTCATTAAAAATATTGAGTAGTGTAATGATGTGATCATGATATAAAGTTATGATAAATGGTTTGTTTAAAGACTCTTAAGAAAAATATTTATAATGAAATGGGTAGTGTAACTATGCTCCTTTCAAATAAGTGACACACACATAAAAGTTTTAGAAAATACTAAGGCATATATGTGATGTCAAATGGATGACATAACACCTATATAAATAAATGAGTGATGTGTAAAAAAGACTCATTTTTATAAGTTGTATGATAAATAAATAGTTTCAACTCAAGATCATGTAAGTAAAAAGGACAAAATGACAAAAACACCTAAGTGTAATTTCCTAAATCCCAAAATTGACAAGGTTGCATCATACTATTGAATTCCATCTATATACTTGATCTTAATATGATTTAAAATTTTTAATACAAAAAGTAAAAGTGCATGAAAATTAGGGTTTTTAAGCTCCCTCTTATCTCAAGAGTTTGTACAGTGACATAAAACTATAAACTACCCTTCTTGTATCAATAGTATATTTGTGGAAAGTGGCGTTGTCTTAAACTATCAATTTTTGCTCATTTGTAAATGGTCCCATATGTGCGGAAAACACTAGGGCACAATCATGTCATTTGGATCCAAATCAATTGTCTTATTTTGAAAAGTTATTTTTCCTTTTCACAACCACCACATCCATAAATTTATTAGTATAGTGTGATGTGTGAGTTACGCATATGTTTTGAGAATAAGTACCACTAATGGATCTTATTTTAACCACTAAAAATAAGTATCCCATTGGGTCACCCTAAATTTATATACCCTACCATGGATCAGGGTTAAAATGATGCTAGGAGATGAATTATTAGGTCAACACTTTCCTAGAGAACCCATGAGGAGGTGATGAACTGCCACTGATGATACAAAATATATGAAATAAAGACAAGTGGAATGATTTTAGGGTCACCCAAATCACACAAATTTTGGGGAAGGCCTTATCAACGTTCCTTCCATGCTTTTAGACCAAAGTGAAAAATGAAAAGAGTGAGCATTTTTTATCACCCAAGATCTTTATAGGGGATAGGGAGAGAGCATAAACATGGAACTCATTTTGATAAACAAAAATTTTCAACAAATAAGAATAAAAATAAAACTCTTATTAGTATTTAACTAATACAAGAGTTCATTTTTATACTACCAAAACTAAGTGTGTCATGAAGTTTGAGTCCCTTGGCATTGTGTTCTCAAAAATCTTTGAAAAATGAAAATGACTTAAGAAAAAAAGATTTTTAAAACAATAATTTTAAGTGTTATTTTTGTAATTTAGAGTGTTTTGAATGTCTTGTTTTAGCATTTGGGTCATGTAAAACACATTAGGGGGTCCTTGTGCTTTGAATCGAAACATGAGTGAACAAATGACTATTTAATTCTATCTTTCAGGTTTCTAAAATGTTACATAGAGTGTAAAATTGTATAAACATAGAGCAATGCCATGACTATTACTATAAAACTATAACAATTAGCACAATACTAAAACTTGCCTATAAAATAGAGTATTAGTGCAAAAACAATACTATTAAGAAAATATTACTATAATAAAGACAATACTGCATAACTTTAAGTAATATCATAACTTAACCCTATGATATCAAATGGTTAACAATTAACCATAGTATTTAAAGGCAATATCACTCAAGTTTTGTCAATATTGATAAAATTTTGGTGGTATCCCAACTTACAAAGTCATGATATTATCAATATCACTATTGCAAAGTCATGATATTGTCAATATCACAAATCTACCCTATAAACACAAACAATTAGTAAACCTTGATGGTTAAGCACAAAAATGCTATAGTTATGACAATATCATGGAAAATATGACAAAATCATGACTGTAAGATTAGTGATATAATGCAATATTATGATTCTAGAGAGCAAAAACATGACTAAATAGAACAACTTCATGATTTCCATGAAAATGTCCTTAAGCCTTTAATTTTCACTTATTTTGATCACTAAGTTTAGATTTTGACATGAAATTTTTTAGGAGGGTGTCCTAAAAGGCCTTGAGATCAACTTTGTGGGATGCGGGTCCCATAGAGCATTCAATGATGCAAATATGAAAAAAATAGAGGGGGGTTTAGGCTTATGTTAGTCTAACAAAAAAATAAAAATAACACACTAAAATCCCAAACATCTAACTTGGACACTAGGGAGTGCTAGGTAACAAGCATGCATATGAAAACACAACTAAAACATAAAGGAAAACAATCATTTACCTTCCTTGGAGATCCAAATGGATCATTGAAGTGTCTTACTCGACTTGTGTGTCAATAAATATTCATCAATAGAGCTTTGTTGGCTTTACCTTGACTTGGTTATTTGGATTAAGAATTTGGCATGATAACACTACTTACATGAAGCTTCTCTATCCAAATTGGGACTATAAAAATACACTATAAAAAAATTTGAAGACATTTAGGCATAATAAATTTACACTAAGAGAGATTTATTGAAGATATTTGTGCATAATACTTTACACCAAAATAGATTAAAAATCAATATGCATGGCCTTGTATTTATAGCCTTAAAAATTAACTCTCACCCAAGGTGAGTTAAGGTAGAATTTAAACATGGAATGGGTTCAAACTAACCCTAGGTGAGCTGAGGTAAACTCTAGTTGAGTTAATAGTTATCATTTAATTATGATTTTAAATTACTAGGTATCAATCTCAAATTAGATATTTTGGAAGAGATTGACAACTCATAAAGGTAATGATGAAAGGGCTTGATATTTAATTTTTTTGAATTTCTACTTTTAGATATTCATTAATTTTAAATGGATTATTCAAATAATAATATAATCTAGTTTAATTAGATAATTCAATTTGATTAACATTTTTTCTCTTTTAAGATTTGATCAAGTTCTTGACTTAATGGGTCCATAATCCAAATTAATAGTTGTTATGTCACAAGGTGATTAGGGATGAATCTGTGAGAGCTTATTGGTATATATGGTAGATTAACACAAATAAGGATGCATCAACATTATTTTGATCATTGATGAATGACATGTGGCCAAAATTGGGGCATTTAGTGATTCTTAGGGTTGATTTGCAATAGTTGGAAGGAATCAGTTTGAAGTCTGGTTGGAATCTAGTTGTGGCTAGAATTGAGTGTCTAAAAGTACTATGTTGTTATGCATAAAATATCTATTTTATATATAAATGTATATTGTTATTCACTAAAACTCACCCAACTTTATTTATTTTACAAACATGGTTTAAGAAATTAACAATCTAATCAAACTCCATAAACACACATATAACTATATATAAATTCAACCCTTTGCATTAAATAGTTACCATTGATTCTATCATTACTATGTCTATAATTAAATATAGTGGATAATGTGAAATTATTATTCTACCTATAAACTTATACATGCCTCATATAAGTATAACTATTTTATTGAATACACAACCCTATCAAATTTTTTGTAGGGTTCTCGATTTAAGAAATGTTATTTTCCTAACTCACAGTCACTTTAACTTATTTCCAAAGGCCTATAAAATAATAAAACACAACTTATATATATGCAAATAATAACCATTAACTCTCACATGTCCAAGTATATATATACATACATAAATACATACATACATACATACATACATACATACATTGATACATACATACATAAATACACACACACACACACACACACACACACACACACACACACACACACACACACACACACACACACACAAACACACACACAAACACACACACACACACACACACACACACACACACACACACACACACACACACACACACACACAATTTTAGGTCTTCAATTATTTCTTTCAGGACCTGTAGTTTGTATATGTTTATACCCTTGTATATCTACACCATTGAATCATTATAATTTTAAACTTCTAAAATAGATTTAACTCAAACATGGTATTAACTAAATCCTTAAACTTCCATACATATATACAAACTTTAGAATGATTAATAAATACTATAGGAGAATAATTGAAAAATTAAGTTTAAGTAAAAGTATATATAATGATGTATTTATAATCACAACTTTATATTATGGAACTATGAATACATTTATGTATATTGGCATCAATTCTCAGCTTCCTATATATATGTTTTAAACCTTATTTCCCCATTACAAGTTTCAAATTAGATTTATATAGCCATGTAACATTTCTAAATCTTCTCAAACTTAGTCACTAGGACCCTACATTCTTGGACATGCCTATAAGGGTTTATTTTATTTAATCAAAAAATGTTTAGCTAGTTTAAGGACTAAGCTCGATTTGTCATCCTAGCCATACCCCACTAGGGTATATACTCAATACCTTGATTTTAATTAAAAAAATCAAGTATAAAATATTTAAATCAACCTATTCATTACTCTATACTATTAATTGATATAACATAGTTTATATTAAAGCCAACAATAAATTAAAATAACCAAATAACATATATAGGGTTTTTTAGGTTTTTAAATCATACCCATCTCTATTTATCTAGTTTATTTTAATTCTCACAAATAAACAAACTATATATTATATATTCAATTTGACTAGGGTAAGTAGAAATATATCTGGTTCTATGGATGGATGAGTTATCCATAGTACCAGGTATATATAATCCTAATTACTTTTAAAAAACAACTAATAAATATAAAAAACCTAAATAAATTTCCATATTTACCATTATAACACATACAAAAACAAGTATTAATGTTAAATAATAGACCAAGCTAGTTTCTATTCTCTAAGATTCATTTTTGACCTTCCAAAATAAAACAAACCTACTCTCTATTTCTCTATCTAGTGGTTGTGTCCTCCATAACCTCCTCTCCTTCCATTTTATCCATCCATTTTATCCATCTGCATGCTAGTTTCATGCCATAAAAATATCTATTCATTTCACTATTATTAACTAACTCATAGAGGATTTCCATAGAACTAGGTATTTTATCCATGCAAAACTAACAGAATTATACGTTTCACAAGCTAGTATGCTTAACTTTAATTCAATACAATATTAAATCCTAATATCTTGAATGTTCTAATTAACAATTATATAATAAAAATTATTATCCCTTCAAAATATGCATGAAACAATGAATTCATTAAATAACCATGAAATTGACTTAACAAAAACTAATCCACAAATCAAACATTGTAACTCAAATTAAACAACATTATGTTACCAATAATAATGATATCGTTGACATTGTCTTAGCATAGCGTTATTACCAATTCCTTCAACTATATTTTATACATAATGAATTAAAATTAAAATAATGATACTTACCAAATATAATTTAAATAATAAAACCTCTAGATTCATTAATGACTCAATACTAGGTTATTAAACTATTTTATACAATAATAATAACCTTTTAAGCATGATATATAACATTCAATCTCCACGCATAAAGCAAATTGGCCAATGTATTAAGTCCTTTTTAAGACACCTATATAAATCCATAGACAATAGTAAGCAATTATAAAACATAATATATTCACTTATTCATTAAAGTAATAACATCATACAAGTAAGTATAATTACGGCAACCAAACTAGTGTAGTCACACAACTAAATCAACATAGTCATTAGACAAAAATCAAGATCAAATCTAAAGTATATTAGCAATAATTTAAATGTATATTATAAAAAATACATACTATAGTTATTTAAATCAAGGCACTAATATAAAATATACTAAATTATCATAGTGTGTGTGTGGGTTTATAACATTTCCCTCTGTCATCCCCCAATTCCTCCGTCTGTGCCACCCTCTCTGACGATTCCTTCCCTCTATCACACTTTGAGGGATGGATCTATCCTACAGACACCTCACACAAATTAAGTTAGTTATCCTAAAGCATAAATAATCCATCAAATACTACTATAATAAACTATACACCATGATTATTATGTACATAATATAAAAATATAACTAACTTCGTAACTAAATCAATCATGAAATTTAAACAACATATAACTACCCATAGTTAGCATATGAAATCAAGCTTAATCAAATAGTAATTAATCAAATAATAATAATAAAAATGTTAGAGGTACAATCACTGAGAGGGGGGGTGAATAAGTGAGCCTAGATAATCTAATTTAAATTCCAATTCACTCAAACTCATAATCATTAAATACATACATTCATGAGGCATACACATAATTCATTGTAATGAACAATAAATAAAATTTAAGACGAAGAAAATAACACATAACACATGACATAGATGGGAAACCCTCTTGGGGAATAATACCCATTGAGCCCTATAAGATGGACTACAATCTTATAATGACAAGATCCAATTTTGACAAAATACAACTGATCAAGTAACTACCATTCCTTATTTTAGTGAGACTAAAATTGCACAAGGATCTACTACACCTACCTAGTTGAGCTACTTAAACAACTAAACCTTTAACAAGTTTCACCTTACAAGGAGGTTGTAACCCCTTAGATGTTGAGCTACCACAATAACACTTATGAATAACTCCACCTTTGAACTGATGTCTTTAACACCTAATGATGGACCTTTGATTATCACTCTTCACCTTCACTCTTTAATCCAATACTCCCTTTTTTCCAAATCACATTACATACTTGAACCAACACACCAAGATCAATTAGGAAACATTTCATATCCCAATTAACCCAACTCTTTAACTCTTCACTCATACTTAATATTTAAACTTGTAAGAACATTCTTATGAAATGAAAAATATGACTTATAGGTCATACACATCATAATAAACATGCTATACCCTTCAACCCATCCACTGGGCACACACAACCTTCACCTTGCCTTCACTCACTATACACACTCTCTTAAACAACTTCATGAGCATACTCACTCATTCTACCTCTTCTAGGATTACTAGGCCTAATAACCTATGTGATCACCTTCATCACCTTGATTAGATAAAAATATATAATATTATTATCTTTCTTCTAGTCCTCACTGACCTATACCTTCTCTTCAAAGGTTTTATCCTTTGTATGGCTCCACATTCACACACCTCTTACAAGTCTCTTACCTATCTAGAAACCAACACATTTGGTTTCACCATATATATATATATATATATATATATCATGATTATCAAGATCACAAACTTTCTAATTGGCTGAAATACATTCCTTCACCTTTAACTCATCTAACATGGGTCACACTTAAGCACAATACTGATTCAAATAGGCCTAAGTCACTTTTAGGTCCTATGGAGACCCATTTAACTCTTTGACACTTCTTTGAGAAAAATAAAAACATAGGAACACTTTAAAAAACATGGAATCATGACATGTGATCTATAGGTTTCCCTTAAGTTCCAAAAACCATAATAACACTCCTTTAATAACCCCCAATTAGCTCAATCACCTCTCTGTACACACAGTCACTATGAACAAACACACTGTCATTTTCTAACCCTTTTTTCATACTACATATGATTGGTCACACCTTCATGATGTACACATAATATATTCATGGAGTATAAAACATGTTTCAATCAATATTTCATCTTGAAACATTGAAATACCATCATGAACAACTTAATTATCCTTCTTGGGTTACTTTCAGAGCATACATGACCAGATATTCAACATTGGACCTTCATAACTTTGATTTTACATAAATTCAGACCTTCAAATCTATATTTATAGATTTAACTTGGAGTCCTCTACCACTTCTCTTTCAACATTATGAGCAAATTCATATTATATCAAAATTTATGGACAAAATATAGAGCACTAGTATTTCCCTTTTCAAAAATCAAATATTCAAATGCCAATGGTCATAGATTAATCTGTAAACTACACTGATTCAACTCAAAATGGAGTTTTAAGTATGAATACTAAAATTTCTCAAACATAAACAAATTCTCAAAAAAACTCAAAAGAACTTGCAAAATGTTTGGCATAAAATGTTCTCAATTATTGAACCAATTTTTTTTAATAATGTTGTGTTATAATTATCAAAATTTGAATTACTTGCATGAGTTAATTTACTAATTAAAATCAAATCAGCAAACTAAATCAAAATCATGCACAAAAATGACAATTACCAAAAACATGAAACGTGATAACGGAGTTCAGTTCAACAATTGATGCCTACATCTCTGTGTTCTCCAAAGGAGTGGACCATTTCCATTAAGGGCACTTCAAACACCTAGAAACAATAAACAACTTTCCTGCAAGTTGATCTCTCAATGCAAAAATTCACCTTCACCGTTACGGATAATCAAGCTTGGCACCTTCAAATTCCGTGAGTCTTCACACCTGCAAAGTTGCTTCAAAATTCCTAAAAATCTCCTCTATGGTCTTAAAAATACTCTTCCAATATGCAAATTGGATAAAAAGAGTATTAATATTGAATATTATGGCTGAAAAATGGATAAAAATCCATTACATAATCTTTCCCAAAGCTTTTACAAAGTATCGGCCTCTTAAAATAAAAAACACAGTCTAGAACTTCTTCTTTTTAAGTAAAAATTAGTGCCTTTTATAACACTTCAACCACCATGGCTGAAGTGGTCAAGGCCTTATCCTTTTAGGTGCCAGGTCTCAAGTTCAAAATTGCCTTCCTCCATTCTAGGCACCTAGAGATGTGGGAAGGGGCATCCTTCCTCCATGGGCACGCTTTGACCACGGAAATAGTCCCACATTTTTTGGGAGAGTTGGTTTCAATTCTTTAAATAGTAAATTTGTTGAAATTTTCAAATGGCAAGGATTCAGGTGCCAACTTTGGCCACCACCCAAGCTTAGTCAAATGCCTAGGAATGAGGGATGCATGTTTAGTGGAGTGTTTGTGGCGTGGAGGTTTGGTGCCTATATACATTTGAATTTATCAAATACCATGTGCATAAAAAAAACACCTAACCAATATTTTTTTCCCCTTAATTATTTTCCATGTGTCAAATGGAGATTGGTCCACTTGGTATTTTTCAACAGTGCCACATCACTTTCACCCCTGTCGCATAATTTCTTCAACTGGTTATATCTTGAGCATCCAAACTCCATTTTTTGAACCATGAAAAGCGTTATAAATCTCTAAATGAGATATACATTGTGACACCACTAAAACTCTGACTTGAAACCATTTTTAAGAACCCAATTTCTGATCACACCTCCCCAATGGAAAGCTTTTGGTCTCCAAAAGTCCAATATCCTTTGAAATCTTATAACTAGTCTACTGCATCCATGAAAATAGAACCTAATCATAGCAAGGATATAAACAATTAAATTAAAATGATTCACAATCAAACTATAAAAATTCCTAATCCAAAGCCATGAGTAAGTGAATCTGTAACTGCCAAAGTGATTACAACATACCAAAAACTACCTGTCTAAATGTCACATCCTGTAAAGCGGTGAATTGCCAAAAATTGAAACAACTCACAATGTAACTATAAGACAAGTTTATAATTCCAACAACATACAATAAATTTTGTGGACATGTTACAATACAATGCCCTATTATGGGACTTATATGCTAAGCAAATGCAAACAGCCAAAAGTGTATGTTGCCTAACATCTAAACATGCCCAAAGGGTCTTAAAAATAATGCATCTAAACATCCATGTGCGAAAAATAGATACATTCTAAAAAATAGTAGTCTAATAAGTGTTGTAAGGAATCAACTCAACCCACAACATGCACTCTACTATTATCTCCAACTGATGAAATGAGTTCAAGTCCTCTAGACAACTCACACATCATAAATAGGAGATTCAAAAACGTAGAGTTATCAAAAAGTGAGAATTGAAAAACTCCATATGATAAACCTATCTTGAAGTGTTCCCACAAACTCTAATCTACGTCTATCAAAGATTTTTCATTCCCTTAGATGAATTCTTAACCATTCTTTGCAAAAAGAATGTAGTGATAATCCACTTAACCATTTCTTTCTTTCTAGTGAAATTGATTGTCTTAGTGGATTTCTTAGCATCATTATGGATTGATTTAACTTGATTAACCTTAGTGAGAGGTTTGTAAATCATCTTAGTTCTAACATTACTTGAATGTGAAGATGCATGAAGCTTAAAACATCTATCAATCCTATGTCCACTCACTTTACAATGAGTATAAACAACCTTCTTAGGTGAGGTTTCCCTTTTACCTCTTCTCGATTTGACATGATGAGAATGGTCTTGAACACCTACAATCTGCTTAATCATAGCATGTCTCTTCCCAAAAAATGCAACATTGTGGTTATGCATCCCACAAAAAGTGCATGGAAATGATTGCATTATCTTCTGAATGTTAAATTCAAATTTCTTAAACATAAAAAGTGGATCAAAAGATTTAGTGCTAACTCTAGTGTAAGAACTAGGAGGTGGAATCTCAATACCTCTTCTGCTTCCTTCTCACACCATACATGCTCTACTAGTGGACTCAGTTCTTTGATATTATAAGCCTATCTTCCTTTAGCCATGGAGGAAGCTTCTTCTTTATCCACCTACTCACTAGTGTAACCAAACCTGCATGAAGGGATCTATGCTCTACTTGTATTGGGTTAGTAATTCCTTGGCCATCTCGACCAAGACCTCTTCCATTAAATCCCATTTTCATCAACAATTTGGATCCTATACCCTTAATGTGTTGTTCAAAACTACCAAAAACATCATTACTTGAATTTGAATCTAAATGGAAAGAAGTAGATGAATTACATGGTGAAAAACTTACACTACACTCAGTCATAGTCTTTGCATATGAAGTTGAAGGCTTTACCTTTTCACACTCACCACATTGAAATCTAATCAAGAGCTCATCCTTGGATTCAAGCTCCGATTTTAAACTTACAACTTGCCCTTCAAGGGAATAGAGCTTGCATCTTAGGAATGCATTCTCATCCTAAATTTGGCTATTGATACTTTCAAGCTCTTCCATCTTAGCTTTATGTGACAACTTGCCCATGGTTTCCTATAAACACACTGATTCCACAACTACACACTACAATCTAATCAAGTGATATTGAAAACCAATAACTGAAAGTAACTATCAAAACTCAATCAGAAGCTAACCCAACATTCTAACTACTTTGATACCAACTTGATCCCTAAAATACACTCATTCAACTCAAAGTGGAGTTTTAAGTACAAATACTAAAATTTATCAAACATAAAAAAATTCTCAAAAAACTCAAAAGAACATGCAAAATGTTTGGCATAAAATTTTCTCAATTATTGAACCAATTTTTTTAATAACATTGTGTTATAATTGTCAAAATTTGAATTACTTGCATGAGTTCATTTACCAATTAAAATCAAATTAGCAAATTGAATAAAAATCATGCACAAAAATGACAATCACCAAAAACACAAAATGTGATAATGGAGTTCAGTTCAACAATTGATGCCTACATCTTCGAGTTCTCCAAAGGAGTGGACCATTTCCATTAAGGGCACTTCAAACACATGGAAACAATAAACAACTTTCCTGCAAGTTGATCTTTCAATGCAAAAATTCACCTTCATCGTTATTGATAATCAAGCCTGGCAGCTTCAAATTTTGTGAGTCTTCACACCTGCAAAGTTGCTTCAAAAGTCCTAAAAATATCCTCTATGGGCTTAAAAATACTCTTCCAATATGCAAATTGGATAAAAAGAGTATTAAGACTAAATATTATGGCTGGAAAATGGATAAAAATCAATTACATAAGCTTTCCCAAAGCTTTTACAAAGTATCAGCCTCTTAAAATTAAAAACATAGTCCATAACTTCTTCTTTTCAAGTAAAAATTAGTGCCTTTTATAACACTTCAACCACCGTGGCTGAAGTGGTCAAGGCCTTATCCTTTTAGGTGTCAGGGCTCAAGTTCAAAACTACCTTCCTCCATTCTAGGTGCCTAGGGATGTGGGAAAGGGTGTCCTTCCTCCATGGGCACACTTTGACCAAGGAAATAGTCCCACATTTTCTGAGAGAGTTGGTTTTAATGATTTAAATAGTAAATTTGTTGAAGTTTTCAAATGACAAGGATTTGGGTGCCAACTTTGGCCACCACCCAAGCTTAGTCAAACACCTAGGAATGATGGATGCATGTTTAGTGGAGTGTTTGTGGCATGGAGGTTTGGCGCCTATATACATTTGAATTTATTAAATACCATGTGCATAAAAAAACACCTAACTAATATTTTTTCCCCTAATTATTTTCCATGTGTCAAATGGAGATTGGTCCACTTGGCATTTTTCAACAGTGCCATGTCACTTTTGACACCCCTGTCACATGATTTCTTCAACTGGCTATATCTTGAGCATCCAAACTCCATTTTTCAAACTAAAAAAAGCATTAGAAAGCTCTCAACAAGATCTTTAGTGTGCCACCACTGAAACTCTGACTTTAAACCATTTTTTAGAACCCAATTTTTGATCATAGATAAACCTCAGACACTATGTTATCATCTCATGTCCTCCCTACTTAGATCAAACATGCACTCTCAATATTATTTTACATAGCTCAGTATTTACCTTTTATCACTCATCATTGGATATTCATCTTGAATATTTAACTTAATGTACTCAGTTCATCTCCTATACATAGCTTAGTCTTTATATGTGTTAAACATTGAACACCTTGAAAACATCTAGCTTAATACACACTGTTGATATGTATACGTATGAACATTTTCTCACCATTATATCTTGGAATAATATTTATCTTTATCTCTTCTCAAAATTAAACATTGAACACTTATCCTCATCTTGTTACTTTTAAATTTTTTGGAATGAACATGCTCCATTGATATTTTTGTAAGGAGCTCAATCTTTAGCTTCATTAACCAATAAACACTTTGACCTCTTAGAATTACTACACACCATAGTTCTTGATTGTATGATTTTCCATGAGCCATTAGATCTCTATCTAGTTTTTAAATTTAACATTGTGTAAAATAGACTAAGTATGGGGACTAGTGCTATCTACCTGGAAGGCCAACTTTTCATAGTATATCTTTTACCTTGCTCACTCGCATGTTCTCAAATTTAATACATATATTCTCCTTTAAAAGAGGATCCCAAACATGTATTAAGAATCTCCTGAAACCTTTTCACATGTGAGATATAACTCCATTAATCTACTCATTGAAATTTTTCTTCCGTAGAGCCAACAACATCAAGAACTATCTAGAAGGGCCAACTTTGCACATGCATAGATTTTGATGCACTTCATCGCATGACCTAAAATTTAATAGAAATAAAATAGGAAAAAAATTAATAAAAACATATGATCAACTTCTCCTAAAACTATCACATGTGTGAAATATAACTTCATAAATATTCTCACTCAGCTATTTCTCGCCACATTGCAAATTTGGTTAAGTATGGGAAAACAATGTCAAATTGTCTTGGATCTCAACTTTGCACTTTCATATGTTTTTTCACACTTCATTAAATGACTTGAAAATTATAACATAACAACTAGTAACAATAATGAAAAAACTCATGTGATCATTTCCTCTTGAAATGTTTGTGAATGTATATGCTAACATCATTAACATGCTTACTCAGCTCTATTTGAACATAGAAAACACTGTCAAAATGCTTGAGAGCCCAACTTTTCACCCAAATATATTTGACTATGATTCATATCATGAATTGATACTTATCACATATAAATTAAGGACTAATTTTATCACAACCAAATGACCAACTCATCTTGACTTATCCATATATGGCAATTATGATGTCAACAAACTACCTACTCAAATTTTATACCACTAGACCCAAAATGTCTAGATGAAAACAATGATCAACTAGATGAAAACTACTCATGCATAAAATCAAATAAATAATTATTGAATTTTTATAGGACCCACTTCACATGTTAAAATAAACATACTAATCCATGAACATCTCTAACCATGTCAAAATTGAAGATCAACCAAGTATCCTTCAAGCATACTAGGGCAATCACATTGCAGACTTTGGCATTAACACTTAGAATACTAAGACATTTCATCCACTCACTTGGACACCTCCATGACATCATATAAAACTCTCCAAAAATATCCCCCTCTATCACTGATGTTAATAACCATCATATAATAATATAATCTCACCTTCCTTCTTTCCTTACAAGCACTCCCACAATAGGAGCTTTCTCCCCCTTTGACATAATGACAATGTGGGTACTAGCTAATCATGATGACCTAAAAAGAAAATAAACAAGAAAGGACCATATTATAAATATGATACAAACCCCCTTTGGCTTGAGCCTACCTCTTTTTTCCTTGACAACTTTCTCAAGTTCCATGTCACCACTCTCTTCAACCAAACATTGCAACCAGTGAAGAAAGAACACACAAAAGTACTATGATCTAATGGAAATAATCAATAAAAATTTAAGAGGGAATCCCCATAATTTTTCTATGCCATTTCACCTTTTGAGCATATTCAGATCTCCATACACCATGAAGAACCACCACACAAGCTTACTAGCCTTCTCTCTCAAGCTACCTCTCAGATCACCAACAAAAATCAATGCCACTCAAAAAATATAAAAAATTATTTAAACCAATCCTAAAAAATCACCTTGAAATACTCATACCTTATTATTTTGGATAAATTGAACAAAAAGCACTATTCTTCTCACTAGACCTATTTAGTCTTCTTGTAGCCCAACCTGAAACTTGTAGAGCCCATAAATTTTAGTAGAAACACCATCAAGACCTAAAAATTAATATATGTAGTACTCTCATATTCCCCCTCAATTACACCAACTTGAAACAACTATCTGATCATCTGCAATATACTTCCTTCACAAACCAACTTACCAATTAGGCCTCCATTTTGACAAAATCAAGAATAACTTAAAAACCACAAACCTTCAAATCTCTATGAGGCTTGATTTAATAACCCATTTGGCCCATTAAAATTATTAATAAGCCTAAAACTTCAAATCATAAGGAAAACTACTTTTCTAGTAGAGCCCAAAGCCCTAGAGTCTTAAAACAAATAAGGTCAACAAACCTCCTTCTAGTCAATACCCTCCTCTAAAAATTATTGCACACTTGGAGACAATAATCACACACTTATAGAATATTATTTGAACTCCCATACCTTTGGGAACCTTGACTTCCTCTACCATGGATTTTAACCTATAATAAGACAGATAAACCCAAGAGCACACAATAACCTCCATACCTTATTTCTTAGATTCAAATACTTAGTCCTCTAATCCTAGGACCTGATCAATTACAAAGACCCCCTAGCTCCATACTTCACCTAGATCATGAAATCTTCAACAAGTATTCAAATACTATCTAATCATAGTCAATACTTATATAAAGATACCTCATCTTTAGAACACTATGAAATTCCATGGCATACAAAATTGTTCAACTAGCCTTTAACAATCTTATCAAGATCTAGGACATAAGCCTAGAAGAGAGACCTTCAACTTATAGGCTCATCTAGAATCTATAAAAAAATTATATGCAAATATATATTTGAAACTTACATTTATATTGGAGCATCCAAACCATGATCAACAAGTTAACTCATTCTCAAGATATGACCACTAAGACTCTTTACGAGCTTCTTTTCTCGAATAAATAGATATATAAAAAGAATTTACAAACATGCCTTTTTTTCATACCCTCTCATAAAATAATATCTAATATCCATGAAGCTTCCTTTGACTAACAAGTGTCTCCTTAAGGCCTAGATAGAGACAACCCTTTGACATAAAGAGACTAAAAGTCCCAAAATTCAAGAGACTCCCATATCTCCATATCATTCTCTGACTTGCAATCTTAATTGACTTTGAATGGATTCTTTACTTTAGACTTGTCATCAAATGTAGACAACATAAAATCTTGTATTTCTTTCATGTCTATCATGGAAAATAAACCATCTTTGGCTTCAGTATAATATCTCTTGATAAGCTAAGGTTTCCGTGCCCATTTGTGATATCTTCTTTTCACACTAGAAGCTCCATACACCTTATTTTACTTGTTATTGTAGTATCTATTAATGTGAACAAATTTATGACATTTTAAACAAACAAAATCACTCATACCTTTTTCTTGATGATGATTGTGATCTTCCTTTTATATATAGATAGAGAACAAATTCTCTTAGCATTCATGTATATTATTTATATCTAATTCCTTCTTTGCTCTGGACAAATTTGAGTTATGACTTCTCTAGGACCAATTTCTCCTTCTTCCAAATTTCCATGAATGTCCATACTTGACTGAATTCTTTATACATTCATCTCTATGACCATACTTATGACATATATAACAATGACCATGGAATAAACTAGTATACCTTGAAGCAATTGGTTGTCTAACAAACCTTTTTGTATTGATTTCAAAGCTTGAAATCTCCTTGACATACTTATGCTTTTCATGCTTCTTTTCCATATTATCCAACATGAATATAATAATCTCAATCTCACTCTTTAATGAATCCATCTGAATCTTTAGAAGAGTGTACTCATCTTCTCTTTCTATCAGATTTGTACTCATAGTCCTTAGCTGATCCTCAAGAATACTAATCTTCTCTTCATCCTCTTTGGCCTTGTTGGACATGTATTTCAATCTATATACTTGTACTTTAATATATATGATTTATTCTTGATATTTCATCTCATCTTTCTCAAGCTTGCCTAACAAACTTCCCTTAAGAGAACTGAGTTGTGCTTTAAGACCTTTGATCATATTCCTCATTTTATGATTCCTCTTCTTCTACTGCTTTAGTTCACTAAGTGCACTCATAAGCTCAGCTTCTATATCAAGTTTTTATTCCTCACTAACATCTTCTATACTATTATGACAAACTTATTTATCAAACATTATGGATTTTTATTTTAAACAACTTTCCTATTTTTAATGCAAACTTGTCTTGGCATCTACTAGCTGAACCTTGAGATCATTAATAACATTCTCATCTTTTTTGTCATCTCTCTTCAAAGTGCTTATCTACTCTTCAAGTGCATTGATCAGAACCTTCCACTATTGATTATCTTTCTTCAATTGGTTGGCCATATTTGTACATCTTATAATCTCCTTCAAGCTATTAATATTCTCCAAATGACCCAATTTGATACCAATTATTAGAGATACAATCACTGAGAGGGGAGAGAGTGAATCAGTGAGTATAGATAATCAAATTTTAATACCAATTAATTCAAACTCATAATCATTTAATACATAATTCATGAGGTATAAAAATCATTAATATTAATTAACAAGAAAGACAATGAAAGATCAAGGACATAGCACATGACATACATGGGAAACCCTCTTGGGGAATAAAACCCATTGAACCCTTCAAGATGGAGTAAAATCTTATAATGACAAGATCCAATTTAGACCAACTACAACTAATCAAGGAACTACCATCCCTTATTTTAGTGAGACTAAAATACCATAAGGAGCTACTACACCTATCTAGTTGAGCTACCACAAAAACTAGACCTTTAACAATTTTTACCTTACAAGGAGGTTACAACCCCTTAGATATTTAGCTACTACAACAACACCTATGAACAACTCCACCTTTGAAATGATGTCTTCAACACTTGATGATGGAAATTTTATTATCACTCTTTCATCCAACACTCCCTATTATACAAACCACATTACATACTTGAACCAACACACCAAGATCAATTAGGACACATTACATATCCCAACTAACCCCACTCTTCAACTCTTCATTCACACTCAATATTCAAACCTATAAGATCACTATTATGACATGAAAAATATGACCTATAGGTCATACACACCATCATGAACTTGCTCTACCCTTCAACCCATCTACTAGGCATACATAGCCTTCACCTTGCCTTTGCTCACCATACACACTCTCTTAAACAACTTCTTGAGCATACTCACTCATTCTACCTCTTCTAGGATTATTAGGTCTAATGACCTATGTGATCACCTTCATCACCTTGATAAAACAAGAATATATAATATTTTTCACTCTCTTCTAGTCCTTACCAACCTATACCTTCTCTTTCAAAAGTTTTCTCCTTTATATGGCTCCACATTCACACACCTCTTACAAGTCTCTCACTTATCTAGAAACCAACACATTTGGTTTCACCATTTACAAATATATCATGATTATCAAGATCAAAAACTTTCCTATCATCCATAATACATGCCTTCACCCTTAAATCATCCAACATGGGACACACTTAAGCACAACACTCATTCAAATAGGCCTAAGTCACTTTTAGGTCTTATGGAGACCCATTCATCTCTTTGACACTTCTCTGAGTGAAATAAAAACACAAAAACACTTTCCAACATAGGGAACCATGACACATGATCTATAGGTCCCCATCAAGTTCTAACAACCATGATATCACTCTTCTTCTAACCCCCAATTAGCTCAAACACCTCTTTGTACACATAATCACCATGAATGAACACATAGTCACCTTTTAACCCTTTGTTCATATTGTATATGATTGGTCACACCTTCATAAATCACACAAAACATCCTCATGGAGTATATACCATGCTATAATCAATAGTTCATTTCAAAACATAAAAAATACCATCATGAACATCTTAATTATCCTTATCAAGTTACTTGCAGAGCATGCATAACCACATAGTCAAATTTGGACCTTAATAAATTTGACTATATGCACTTTTAGACTTTAAAATATATATATTTATAAATTCACATTGGAGTGATCTACAAATTTTATTTTTACACCATAAGTAAATTCATCTTGGATAAAAATTTATGGATAAAATATAGAGAATTGGTATTTCCCTTTGCAAAAATAAAATATTCAAATGCCAACAATCATAGTGAAACCTCATACATTATGCTATCATCTCATGTCCTCACTACTTAGATCAAAAATTCACCATCAATATTAATGTAAGTATATCAATCTTTACCTTTCATTTCTCATTATTGGATCTTCATCTTGACTATTTGACTTAATAGGCTTCATCGATCTCCTATATGTATCTTGGTATTTATCTATGTTAAACATTTAACACCTTAAAAAAAAATATCACTCAATACACACCATTGATCTATATATATACAAACATCCACTCACCATTAGATCTTGGAATAATTTATATCTTTATCTCTTCTCAACATTAAACATCATGTATTTATCCTCAACTCACTTCTTTTAGACATCTTGGAATGAACACACTCCATTGATCCTTTTATAAGGATCTTGATCTTTAACTTCATTAACTAATGAACACTTTAACCTCTTTGAGTTACAATGCATTATAGCTCTTCACTATATGATCACCTTTGAATCATTAGATATCTATCTAGCTCTAACCTTTAACTTCTTAGGCTCAATTTTCACCCTTGGAGAGAGTTCTTCATGGCTCCTTCCAATTCAGATACATAATGGGAACAACCCCAGGCTGTGGGTCACCTATGGTGGGGTTGGACCTCTTAATGCTCACCTAAAATAAATAATGAAAATTACTAAGAAAAGGGTTAGAAAGGTGTAAGGTCTCCTAAGAGGGATAAAAGGTGATGCACCAAAGTTAAAATGGACACTCATATAAGCTTGATCACATACTAGATCAACAAAAGATAATTATGGATTACTCAATCTCAAAATCTCACTAGTTGCTTAAATGTTTCATAGAAGAGGTTCCAACTAAAAACTAATATAGATCTACAAATTAGCCTAAAAATACCTTAAAAGAGGCAAGTATAAGGATAATAAACTAAGAAGAATCTCCTTCACAAATTCACCATACACAAGCATACTAAGCACTAATTAAAGATAAGAGATTGGCAAAGAGTTGATCTTATTACTTCAAAAGGTAGTTATTAGAATTTTTGTTAGAGTTTAACCATATCAAATAAGAACACTTTTGTAAGAGTCTCAATGAGTATACTTGTCCCAAAAAATAATGATAAATTCTAAGAGCTAAGAAACTCTTCAATGGGAATGAGACTAGGATATATAGGAGAAGGGAAAGAGAGAAAGAAAGTGGTAGCACACCATCAGAAAGGGAACACACCATACTTAATCATTAATTGAGCTTAAACTTCCACCTTTTTATCTAATGAAATCCTTTCCACCTTTTTTATCAATCAAGACATTGCACATGGATTACCAAGTTGAAAATCCCTATAAGTCCTTGAGAATGCATTGAATGCCCCTAGCAATAGTTTTTAACACTAGACCTTTTCTTTGATCCTTATTGTGATCTATCACTTGAGGATAAAAATTCATGATCATGTGTCTAAAATAATAAGTCTTTTTGTAATTTATGTAGTTATTTATTGAAAATAAGTCCATGCTAAAGGATAAGGAGCTTATTCAATAATCACAGACAACTATCTTTGATCAAATCTAGACCAAATACTTTCTATAGATAGAAAACCAATTTCTTTTATTAGTTTTCCTATAGTCACATATATCGATGAAAACTTATAGAATATGTAGCCCTTTTGATCTCCATTAGGTCCAAAATACCGAATTTTTATTTTGAGCATCTATAAAAACTAAGGGCATGTTATGTATAGGTTTCCTTTAAAGAATGGCAGACATAGTCACATAATGGACCTTGTATGATACAAACCTTTAAACTAGAGGGTTATATTTAACCTTAATGGCGTCACTTTACATTTTTTTATACATGAATACATGGTTGTGGGCTTTCCATAGTACTCAAATTAACTTTAATGATAGTGTAATGACCTTGAAAGTCATATGTTTGCTTCCATTGAAAACTAGTTTTTAGATTCAACCTTGTCCATCGAATATTTGTTAAGCCAATCAAAATCCTCCAACTTGTCTTCATTCCCATTAGCCTCACATATTCCCCACTATCAGTTCTTGAAACTTATAAACTATTTTACATTATAGGATCAAGCTATATGAATGAATGTAGGCCCTAAATCTCATATCATAAAGATCTTTTGACATGTTGACCTACTCATGTACTTTTGGATCAAGATGTACAAAGCAATATGAGCTATAGATCTCATTGGGCCCAATTTCCTATCAATTATTTCACCCCATCAAATCATTGGTATGAATGAATGTAGTCTATTGATCTAGGATCAAACCCACCTTTTATCAATAAATTTGCACCATTAGATTTTTATTTGACTGATCTGTACCCTCAAATCACACCTAACTTGTAGCTGTTTAAGGGGATTTAACCCAGGGACCCTTTGACTAGTTTGACCCTTAGCATGAACCATTATATATTACTTGTTAGAATGCGATCTCAAACAACTTATGTATTTCTCAACTTTAAACCTTTTAAGGACTTTTGAATCTAAATAGTTATTTTGTGAAGCTCAAACTTGACACTTGTATGAATGTCATATGCTATAGGTCCAACTTTGAACACTTAGATATTGAGATAGAAAGCTCAAGTGGACATGAAACTTATATATCATGTTCCTAGCATTAATAAATCCATGGTACTACTATATCTTTGTTGGTGATGCTTTCTAAGTGGACTTATAAAATACATAAGTAAACTAGTCTATTTGTTCCTTCATGATGTCCTAATGATAGTCTGGCTCAATTAGGATTATGCTTGACCTTTTGAATGAATTTATAAGGCTCAAATGAGCTCCTAGGCATTATAAAAAACTTTGTTCATGCTCATAAATGTTATGACCATCATGGAGACCTATTTTCTTGAATTTGGACAAACTACACTTTGAGTGAACTTAAAGTGTTTCAAAAGCTTTGCAAGCTATATGATCTCTTTGGTCCACTCATTCCATCTAGAATATCTATTCATCCTCTAATTAATTAGAAACCTGATCTATCTATGAAAAATATTGGTATGTGGGCTAAAAATGGCCAACATATTTTATGAATCATAGGGAATCATGCTTGCTATGATTGAGAACCTAGTCCATTTTGCCTTGACTGGCTCATTGGGTGTATGGAGTCCCAAGTCTTTTCTCAACTAATCATGAAGATAACACAAGGCTATCCCTATCTAGAACCGTTTTTAAAGTAATAAGATCAAAATAAATAGAACATCAAAGTGTCTAAGGCACTTATTGAAAAGAAAACACACAACAAAAAACAAATATACATAACACACTTAGAGGAAAACATAAAACCTACTCTAATATGTACAATATGGTACAATAGATGTAATGCTTCTAATAATAAGGATTCAAATGAATGTCATTGACTAGGATGGGTAATACCTCACCATCTATTTGGGCAAGCTAAAAAGCATTATGTTCTTTGCATAAATAGATAAAGAAAGCACCACTTCATAGGATATAAAATTTAGTATGGTTGCCTGGTTTGGCCGTATTTGAGTCCCATTTGAGGACTAGGTCCCCTTCCTTAAAGATCATTACTATATCTCTCTTCTCAAAGTCTTTTTTGACCTGATCTTGATGTGATTCCAAAGTTTTCATAGCAAGGTCTCTGGTTTCTTCTAGCTACATGAGCTCTATCATCCTCACACTCATGGGATCATCCTCTATCAACTCAAGTTGATGGGCTAAATATAATTTAGGTAGCTTAAGGGAGATAGGTAATTTGGCTTCCCTTCCATACATAAAAACATATGGAGAATTTATAATGAAATATTTATGAGTCACTCTATCAGCCCATAAGGATATCATTAGCTTGGTGTGTCATGTTCTCTGATTCTCTTCCATGGTCCTCCTAATGATCCTTAGCAAATTAATGTTTGTGGGCTCTACCAGTCTATTTCCTTGAGGATAGTAGTTGGAAGAGGTGCTAAGGTAGATGCCTAGTTTGATATCCCACTCACTTATCTTCATACTAAATTTTTTAATGTATTATCTAAAATTATGGTGGCTGGGACACCAAATCTAGTCACAAGGATATCATAGAAGTCCAAAACTACACCTTCACTAGCCTCTTTCAAATAAATGGCTTTCACCCACCTGATGATGTAGTCAATTTTATTAAGAACCCATTTATTCCTTACACTTGATGGTGGATTAATCATCCTTATGAAGTTTAACCCCCATTTCATGAATGGTTTCTCTACCTAAATAGAATTGACTGATAGGGCTTCAGTTTCTACTTTCTTGCAAAGAGGGCACACTTCTAGCATTTTATAACCCATGCATGAGCATCCTTGAAAATAATGGGTCAATAATAGCCAACCCTCATTACCTTTTCTATAGTGGATCTAGGTGAAAAATGGCCTCCTGTAGGTCCATCATAGAACTGCTCCAAGATCTTGGTCACTTGGTCATCATCTATGCACCTAAGGAGTACCCCATTGAGGTCCTTTATAAAAATAACACCATAAAATAATACATAAGATATATATTAAAGCCTAAAATACTTCTTTTAGATCTCTTTAAACTTTGGGGGCATTCTCTTATTATTAAGAAGTGAGTCATGTCTTGAAGCCAACTCTTTTGAAGTGGAGGTGCACCTGCTTATGAGTTGTCTTGGGTCACCAAAACAACTTCCCTATTTTCTTGGAGGTCATTTATCATGTGCTCATACAAGCCCTTTCCTCTAACCAACTTGGTGGCCTTGATCTCTACATCATATTCCATGATCTTTGTGATCCAACCTACTCTCTTCTCATTCAAATCCTTATTAAGGAAGAAGTACCTAACTCTAAGATGAGACACCATAAGATGGATCTTGTTGTTGGAGATCATAGGCCTAAACTTCTTGAGGCTTCTAAAGGCTACAAGAACTTGCTTCTTAATGAAAGTGTAACTCACCTCATATCCTTCCAGCTCTCAAATAAAAAAGGCAATTAGCTTTTCTATTCCTTCATCATTCTTCTAAATCAACATATTTGATATGTTGTCAGTATTGGTAAAGGTGTAAAAGATGAAGTCCTTAGAGAAATTAGGATTAATGAGTGAGGGGGCCTAGGCAATGTCTTGCTTGATGGATTTAAAAGCTGCCTTAGCTTCATTAAACTAAGAAAACACTTGGATTTTATTTATCATGGTGGTGATAGGTTTGACTAGGTTTGCAAAACTAGGTAAGAAACTTCTCTCAACTTTAATCTTCCCAAGGAAGATCTAGATCCGTTTATTGTGCTTTGGTAAGGATAAGGATAAGGTAGTACTTACTTTAACAGGGTCAATGGATAATCCTTATTTTGAAATAATGTGACCCAATAGCTTACCTTTAGGCATAGATAACACACATTTCTTAGGATTTAAATAGATCCCATACTCTCTACATCTCTATAATATCATCTTTAGATGGTCCATGTGCTCACTAGTATTCTTAGAGAAGACTATGATGTCATCCGAGTAGACTAGTACCATTTGATTTAGTAGTCCTTAGAAGGCCATGTCCATTGCTCTTTGAAAGTTTTACATAGTATTAAATAATCTAAAAGCCATCTTTTGATAAGAAAATGTGTTCCACTAGGTGGTGAAGGTAGTCTTATACTGGTCTTCCTCTATTACTAACAATTGGTTATAACCTGATTACCCATCTAGGAGAGAGAAGAATTATGAACCAACAACTATTTGAAGTAGTTATTCCATGGATGGAAAGGGGTAGTGATCCTTCAAAGATACCCTATTTAGATCCCTAAAGTCCACACACATTTTGATCTCCCCAATCTTTTTATTGGTAGGTACTAAATTACCTACCCATGATAAGTGTTTAAATGGAAAGATGATCTTAGACTCAATTAGCTTGGTTAATTTCTTCCTCACAAGCTCTTCAATATTGGGATTTATGGGCCTTTACTTATGCCTAATAGGCTTCGCATTAGACTCTAGTTCTATAGTGTGTTGGGCCAATTTAGGATCAAATCCCCTTAGGTCACTATATTTCTAAGCAAATATGTCCACATATTCCTTATAAAGCTTCATGAAATCATGTCTTTCAACTTTAGTGCTTACCTTTCTAAGCTTAAGGATCTTATACTCAAAGATAAGAACTCTCTCATAATTCACTTCATTAGTTGACATCACTACTTTATCCTTACACATATGGTCCCCTTCATGAAAGAGACCTTCTAGGGTGACTATCCCTTTATGAAGCTCATTGGACCTTAATTGAATAATATGATCCCCATAGTGATGTTACCATTTTCCTTGGTTGATGAAGGAGAACTTTGCTTCTTGCTACAAGAAACATGTAATCTATTTATCATTTTAAAATACTTACCAATGAGCTTTATTATATAGAACTAATGGTATTATTACCACCTTGATATGTGGTTACACCTTGGTCTTTTTCAATTTGTTAGGGATGTCAAAATGAGCCGCCACAACTACTAGTCTATTAGCATGTTGATTTTGGCCTCTTGGCATTGATTGGATGTTGAAGGCCTTAAAATCTTTAGTTAGGTCCCACACTCTATGTTTTCAAGACTTCATTAAGGGGTTCTTAGTGACATTCTAGCTTCTGACTTGGTGCACAACCAATTCACTATCCCCATAAACTTACAATTTCGTAATCCCTCTTTTACTAGCCCATTGAAGGCCATGGATGAGACCTTCATGTTCCACTGCATTATAGGAGTAGCTGAATTAGAACCTATATGAAGAGAATTAATTATAATTTAAAGGGGATATTAGCTTAACCCCTACACCCCTCCATGATTTATCCTTAAGCCATCAAACAACAACTTCCATAGACCACTGTGATCTTCTTAAGGCTTCACAAGGGATGGCATCAGATGGATTTTTTCATATAAATAGTAAACACACAATTCCCTTTCTTAAACACCCTCTAAGGGATATACCAATTTGATTTCATTCCATAGTTCATCCAGGAACATGTTCAGTACCTCTTCTAATGAGTGTTCATCTCCTACCCCATTATAAATTCAAGTTGACATTATTTGGTCCATAGGGCACTATGTGGGATTGTGTAATGGGCTCATGTTTGATTGACACTTTGGCCACATACCTTATTTTGAATGCCACATATGACCAATCAATTACAAGGTAGCCTCTAATTTTTGTAGTGAACTCCCTGGATGGGCATATTGTAAAACAAGGAGGTACATCTAAGATTAATACATCTTCAACCACTGAGACACTAGGAGAAGCATGTAGGGTCATATTAAGGTCTTTGATTATGCCAGATGGCTTAGTAGAAGAACCATCAAATTGTATCACTCCTTTGGATTGGAGCTCATATTTTAGACCAAGTTGATCAACTATGGATTTTAGGATTACCAAGGTACTAGCTACACTATCCACTAAGAAATTATGCAATAGAGAATTAGTAATGATCACTACAATATAAAATGGAGGAGGCTTCACTAATTTACCTAATTTACCTTCATTTGGTCTTTTGGATGAATTGGTAAGGACCACATTTTCCTTGCTTAGTGGGTTATTTACAACATTGATCTTTGATAGTCCTTCATGAAGGATGTTTACCTAACTAGGCAAGAGAGCATGCCCGACATTGGCACACTCACATTGGACCATTTCATTTATTATAAAATGTTGATAGGTGAACTACCAACCTTTGGTTGTGATTTAGGAATCAAAACTACACCTTGAGCTTGTGAGTTTTGAGGGACCAAGACATTTCCTTGATTTTTACCCCTTGGATCTATTTAGACCTTTGGAACAACAAGAAGTCCAACTGGCTTGGATATTGAAGGAGTAATGGTAGGAGGCTCCTTATTTGTTTATTGGTTACCATGCATGTTCATTTTTTTGAATATGGTATTTTTAGCCATTGAAATATAGACTTGGGTATAGCTACCCTAATATTTGGATGCATAACACTATTCCGACTCATAATTTACCATGGTGACATCCAACTAGTTTGGTCCTTGATTAGACCCTTGACCTTGTGGAGGCTCTTCTAACTTGGTCATCATAGGTATCTCTACATTTTGGGCCATGAGAGCTTGGTTGTACCCAACATTAGTATCTTTCTACCATGGATGATAGAAGGCTTGGTTGATGTCAATATCTAGGATAATATATTAACCAAAAGATTGATTCTTAGGCATGGTACCCTTTTATTCTTGAGCCACAATTTTTTGAAATAGTACCAAGGTGTTGTAAGTTCTAGAAACATTAGGATTTTACTTATTTTTCCTATTATAGCCATGCTTACCTTATCCTTGGTAGTTACCTTTATATGGTGGCCTATTTGATTGAAAAGCTTGTTATTGAGGTTGATATAAACCTTGATAAGGCCTATTGAAAGCTTACTACATCTTAACATTTACTAGATCATTTACCAAATATTGAAACATGATATTAATCTCTTGGAGTTATTTTGGTCTTGGGAATCACTAGATCCACTAGTGGAAGCTTTCTCTTATTTTAGTGTAGGTATTACAACAATTGTTGGTGTAGGAAGAATGATATAAAGTGGATGGATAATAATAGGAGGTGGTCTAATTTCAATAAATAAGGGCATTGGTGTTCTGGGTGTTAGATTTCCCACTTGAAATAGACAATTTTATGCTTTGATGGCCACCTCATAAGAATCTAGATGTATATTCCCCCCATAGATTAAATCATCACTATTATCTTAGTATTTAAAACTTTTAAATAATATAAAAAGGCAAGGTTAGGGGTTAGTATAACTAAGAATGGGATTCTATCCCAAGTTTTTTAGAACCTTGTGTGGAAGTCTTACATTACTTCATAAGGACCTCTTTTAATGGTAGTTAGTTTCTCTAAAAGTGACAAATAGTCACTTTTGTCCTCAAATATTTCACACAAGAATTCTCCTAATTGGTCCCATGTTTGAATGGAATTAGTCACAAGGCCTCTACACCAATCTAGGTCCTTTCCTTTAAAATAATTATCTAATAACCTAATAGCTATATTTTCCTCAGTGACATTATGGATATTGTAAAAATTAGCTATGTCCATGAGGTGCTCAAAAGATGTTATAGATTGGTCACCAACATAATAAAGAACAATTTTAAGGGATGCAACTAGGATAGGATCATATTAATCAAGGTATATAAGACTTTGGCCATTACAATCCATAAAATATCTATGGAATACCATGGATATAAAAGGATTTAGTAAAGGTCCTCTTGCAGGGGTAGGTCTTGAAAATGACTTAGGAGCAAAGGTTCCTTGATATGGATGCATATTAGCAAAACTTAATATTTTTGATGAATTTAAAGGTAATTCAACAAAGGAAATACCTATTGAATATAACCTTATTATCACTTTTGGAATGAGAGACAACTATTGATCTACACTAGAGTGTTGATTGTTCCTTTTGGAGTCACTAGATGATGTTGCTTGGGATCTTAACTACTATAAATTTGATAAAACTAGCATCAACTTTTATTAATCTTATTTTTAGACTATGGTCCCATTGGGCATGACAAAAACTATTTTAGGCTCAATTTTAACCCTTTTAGAGAGTTATTTAGGCTCCTTCTAATTGAACTACACAATGGGAACAACCCTAGGCTATGGGTCACCTATAGTGGCATTGGACCTCCAAAAAAGGTTGGCTTCCTCTTGATGTTCACCTAAACTAATGAAAATCACTGAGAAAAGGGTTAGAAAGGGTTTAAGGGATACTAAGAGTGCTAAAAGGTGATGCACCAAAGTTAAAATGGACACTCATATAAGCTTAAACACATATTGTATTAGCAAAAGACAACTATGGCTTACTAAATCTCACAATCTCACTAGTTGCATAAATGTTTCATAAAAGAGGTTCTAATTAGAACACTAATCTAGACCTGTAAGTTAGCTTGAAATCACCTTCAAAGAGGAAAATAAAAGGATAGTAAACTTGGAATAATCTCCTTCACAAATTCGCCATACATAAGTATATTAAGCACCAATTAAAGACAAAAGATAGGAAAAGAGTTGACCCTATTACTTCAAAATGAAGTTATTATAATATTTTGATAGGGTTTAACCATATCAAATGAGCACACTTTTACAAGAGTCTGAATGAGTTTCCTTGTCCCATAAAAGAATGATAAATTTGAAGAGCTAAGAACCCCTTTAATGGGAATGAGACCATGATATATAGGAGAAAGTAGAGAGAGAAAGAAAGTGGGAGCATGCCATTATAAAGGGAACACACCATCCTAAATCATTAATTAAGATTGAACTACTAGATTTTTTATCCAATGAAATCCTTGCCACCTTTTTTATCAATCAAGACACTACACATTTCTTACCAAGTTGAAAATCCACATAAGTGCTCGAGAATGCATTGAATGCCCCTAGCTATAGTTCCAAATACTTGAACTTTTCTTTGATCCTTCACACCATGTCTCACTTGAGGACAAAAGTTCATGCTCATGGGTTTGATAGAAGCATGGATTTTTGTATTTTAGGTGGCTATATATTATCTTAGTTGGTGATGCCTTTTGAGTGATTTTATAAAATACATAAGTAAACTAGTCTATTTGTTTCTACATGACATCCTAGTGATATTCTAGCTCACTTAGGATTATGCTTGACCTTTTGTATGAATTTAAAAGGATGTAATGATATTTTGGGGCTTATACATAACCTTATTCATGCTCTTGAATGTTATGACCACCATGGAGGCCTATTTTCTTGAATTTGGAAATAATACACTTTAAGTGAACTTAAAGTGTTTCAAAATCTTTGCAAGTTGTATGATCTCTTTGGTCTACTCATTTCATCCATAACATCTAATCCTTTCCTCATACATTAGAAACCTAATCCATTTGGGAACAATCTTAGTATATGGGCCAAAAATGGCCAACACTAACATCGTGTAAAATAGACCAAGTATGGGGACCATTGCTATCTACTTGGAAGGCCAACTTTATACAATCATATCTTTTACCTTGGTCACTTTCATGTTCTCAAATTTGGACTATATGTTCTCCTTTAAAAGAGTAATCCAACCATGTATTATTATCTCATTAAACCTTTGCGTGTGTGAGATATAAGTCCATTAATTTTATCACTCTAATTTTTATGCCATAGTGACATTAATGTCAATAACTCTTTGAAGGGCCAATTTTTAACATGCATAGCTTTTGATTCAATTCATTGCATGACCTAAAATTTAGTGTAAATCAACTAGGAACAAATTGAACAAATCCATATGATCACCTTTTCCTGAAACTACCACATGTGTGAAATATAACTTCATCAATATGCTTACTCAGATAAGTCTTACCACATTGAAAATTTGGCTATGTGAAAACATTATCAAACTACTTGGGAGCTCAAATTTTCACTTGCATATATTTTGTTTCACTTTATCACATGACCTAAAAAGTAGTTCATATCAACTAGGCAAAATATTAAAAAAACACATGTGACCATTTCTTCTTGACACCTCCATGTGTATGAATGTTGACATCATCAACATGCTTACTCAGCTTATTTAAACATAAAAAACACTCAAAATTCTTGAGAGCCCAAATTTACATCCATATATCTTTGATTATGATTCATTTCATGACTTGAGACTTAGTACATAGAAACTAGGGACTAATGTGATCACAAACATATGACCAACTCCCCTTGACTCATCCACATATGGAAATTATGACACCAACAAACTATCTACTCAGATTTTCTACTACTAGACCCAAAATGTCTAGATGAAAATAATCATCAACTAGATGAAAACCACCCATGCACATAAGCATTCAAATCATTCTTAAATTCTAATAGGAACCCTTACACATGCTCAAATTACCATACTCATCCTTAAACATCTCAAACCATGTCAAAACTAAAGATCAACCAAGTCTCCTTTAAACATACTAGGATAAACACATTTTACACTTTGTCATTGTCACTTAGACTACTAAGACACTTCATCCACTCACTTAGTTACCTGTGTGACTTCACCATGACACCATAGACAATTATTCAAGAAAAAAATCTGTGAATTAATAAATTGTTTTTCTTAGACATAAATTAGGATATGACATACTTCCCCCTAAATATGGTCATCATCCCAATGACACTTATTCAAACATAAGTTCTAAATTTAAAAACATTATTTGAAAAAAATAAATGATATCCAACACTATATCAAGCAACAAAATGTGGAAACAACCTATAAAACTCATCATGATCTTTTCAAGTGGCCCTATATTCATATTATTAATCCCAATGGATCTTGCACTATGACACTTATCTATTATAGAAACTAAGTTTATGAGTGTCAATTATTTTGATTGGTTATACCATGACAACTCTAATATCTAGAACCTATAAAGCATTCTAATATAACATATGTGGAAGATCAACAACATATTTTTTAAGATAAGACATATGGTAGACATTATGTAAAAGAGTTAGAGATGGTGGTAATGCAATCTTATATGCTACAAGATTAACCACTTCCAAAATCTTGAAGGGTCCCACATATCTAGGTGAGAGCTTTGCTGACTTTCATAACTTAATTGATCTTTTTTGAGGTTTAACCCACATAAAAAATTTATCACCTACATAAAATTGCCTTGTTATTCTCTTAAAATCAACATAATTTTTTTGTCTATTGTTGGTCTCGACGAACCTATACCTAATTTTTCTAACTTGTTCTTCCATTTGCACAAGCATCTCAGGTCCAAAGACTACCCTGTCCTCTAATATGTCCTAATTGATTGGTATTCTACACCTATTTCCATATAATGACTCAAATAGAGCCATATTTAACACTAATTGATATGAATTATTTAAACCAAACTCAAATAATATAAGGTAATTGTCAGGAATCTAGAACAACAAACATGCTCTGATCCCACTTGTCAGGATGCGATACCGAAAGCATACAATTGATTACCAAACTTCAAGCAACTTAATATGCGGAAATAAACCAGATTCACCAAGTAACTAGAATTCAGAATAACACAGCATATGAGAGACAATACACAACTTGTATTAACACTTTATACAGAAAAGAATACAATAAAGAAGATGCCACTTCTTCTCCACCACCTTACAGAGGTTTCCCACACCTCAAGTGAACAGTAATTCTTCTCGCCAAAGCTCTCCCTCTCACAGGTCCCAACACCCAACTCAAATACAGAGTTGGTGTTCACCTCCCGTGCTCCACACACAATACAAGTGCTCCACGCACTCCACAAGCACTCCACGTGCTCCACAAGTACTCAAGGTACTTCAAGTAGATCTCCCATGAACCTGCAATAACCTGCACTTCAATAGACCATACTTATGGAAGGAACTCCCTTGCCTTCCTCTTGCTTTATCCGAGTACACACCTGTACTCCAAGTAGATCCTGCCTGATACTGCTCCCTATTGTGTTGCTGTCTATATGACCTTGCACACCTACAAATCAAACAACGGTTCTGCTCACCTGTGAACCTTGACCTTGCACACACATACACCTGCAGATCAACGATCTTACTTACCATGTAGATCTCCTATATAGGCCATGCAACTGTGACCAAGATCCTACACTCCTGAAGAACCCAGCTGGCTCTCCAATCCAACACCAACACACCTGGTACTGAGGCACTAGGAGGAACACACCATTGCTCTACCTCACACACAGAAGGAGATTATAATTATGCTCTCTTACTTCCTAGCACACTTTTCCAATACAACCATGAGTCTATTATATAGATCTCATCCAAACAATAATTAGACATCTAATTACAATAATTAGATCCGCAGCTCTCAGTCTATAATTAGATCTCTTCATGTAAACACTTGGTTCATTAGCTAACTGCCCGTAATTAGCTCGCAGTCAAACCACACAGGTGATCGACGCTAGTCCCTGTCCGCCTGGGGGTCACCGACGCTGGCCGAGCTCTGATCGACGTTGGTTGCCTTCCTGCCCTGTCCTGCCGACGTCAGTTGGCCTGACCGACGCCGGTGTCTCTGACACTCAGCAACTCTCCTGCAACCTCCTCTGTGTCTGCATCAGTGAAGCTTTTATCTCCACAATCCTAACAATCTCCCACTTGGAGATAAACAGCTACACTGTACCTGTACCTGTACTCCATCTAATCTGTTTCCTGGTTTGTATCCCTCTTCAAGCTCCCACCTGAAGACAACCCACCACACATCCCGTGGTGTACCACCTGTCATCCGAGTACCCTGCCACATCCGAACCTACAACACCTGTAGTGAAGTCTTGACCCTGCATAGCAACACCTGCTGCCGGTCCCTCTCAAAAAACCTGAGAACCCACTTCCCCGAATTGGCTCCTAACTCTGACAGCTCCCACTGCATGGGAATACTCAGGTCTATACCAGACCTCATGTGATTTCGAACACTATACCTGTCCAGCCCTTAGTGTGCTCCAGTTTTGCATCCCGAACCTCGCCAACACCTGATTCACATCAGCTCCCACTCGAGACAAAATCAACCTGTGATCTCCATGCCTCCCATGTCAAAGAATTCCGCTGCTCCAAACTCCTCATGACATGCCACTGAACTAATCTTACCCTTAGCTCAGCAAAACCCTGTATGTACTAACCTTGCTAGCAAATATACCATCCACATACAACAAAAAAATGATGTCGTGACTCATCATCCACCTGGTAAGGCAAATTATAGTAGTTACCTGACACTGAGTGAAGCCATGCTTCATCCTCCACCTGTCAAACCTGGTACCACTGTCCTGCAGCTCCTCAAGACCATATACCTGGTCTTTCGTCTCACATATCCGTTCTCTCTATTCTTCTACTAAGGAATCCATTCGTCTCTGTGCTTTCATCCAGCTGGCAAACCTACCAAATCTCCCGCTTGGTTCTGCATCATAATCCTACCTAGCTCACACCTGTTTCCTGGATCCTTCCTACTCTATAATCAGCAACAAGTATGAAGAAGAAGAACACAAATTTGAGGGCCTACTTACACCTTCAGTCCTACGTATGGGTGTTTGAGACTCCTTGACAGCATGCTGTCCACCCAAAATTCGTTACAATGACCAACCTCGGTCACCCCACAGTCTGCATCCGACCGACGTCGGTTCCATGCATCTATCCCTGACTACCGACCCTGCGGTGTCCCTGCTGCTGACGTCGGTCCTCCTGACCGACATCGGTCTTATTACTACCGATGTTGGTCTCCTTGACCGACGTCGGTCTTACCCTACCCGACATCGCCAGCTTCGGTCTGCACATGACCGACATCGGCACCTATCTGTTTGATGCCGGTTCCTCCTGACCGACGCCAATGTCTGTGTTCACCTGTGAGTGATGACTTTTTACCCGCGAGCTCCTTTGGATCAAAACCCATGTCCAAACTACTCTGCTCAGATGTATCCAGCCTCATCCACTGAACTCTATCCGCCATCTCCTCCAAGAACACCAAGGCTTTCCAGTTCTTAAGCCTGTCAAATATATCTGTCTTCCGCTTAAGAACATGCATCTCCTTCCTGCTCATGTGACCAAGCCTACGAAGCCACGTCTCTACAACAGAAGAAGAATCAGTAATATAAACAAGTAGATAAAGTATACCTATTTTATTACCACCAGCTAATTCAAGTGCTACCGCTGTGAGAGTTTTTGTGCATCTCTCATCACCCAATCTTTCTGAAGAAATTAGCCATATCTCCAACCTGGGACCTGCATGACCTTCATCAACACCTGTGTGTTGGCCGCCTGCAATTTCAGCTTCACTTCCCCTTTGCCAATCTTTTGGCAAGGCTCACCAGCTCCTCTACCTGGGGCTGCATGGAAAGAGGCAACCGAATCTTTTATCCAAGATTCAACTTTATCCAAGAAACCTGCAAACACATCCTATGCAACAACACCTGCAACATCTGTATCTTCAGTTTCTTCACGCTGATCTGCTACCAACCAACAATGTTCTTTTACCTGCTCTTTCTTTCCATCGGACCGTGAGTAACCGTCTGTGCTTTTCAACTCCTCCATTCTTAGCCTACTTTGATCTGCCGTTGCTCTACTCCCACTCAATCAGAAACCCCTGAGAGTGCCCTGTAACCAAAACACAACCTGCTTCCTGCAACCTTAGCTCTGATACCACTTGTCAGGAATCTAGAACAACAAACATGCTCTGATCCCACTTGTTAGGATGCGATACCGGAAGCATACAATTGATTACCAAACTTCAAGCAACTTAATATGCAGAAATAAACTAGATTCACCAAGTAACTAGAATTCAGAATAACACAGCATATGAGAGACAATACACAACTTGTATTAACACTTTATAAAGAAAAGAATACAATAAAGAAGATGCCACTTCTTCTCCACCACCTTACAGAGGTTTCCCACACCTCAAGTGAATAGTAATTCTTCTCCCCAAAGCTCTCCCTCTCACAGGTCCCAACACCCAACTCAAATACAGAGTTGGTGTTCACCTCCCGTGCTCCACGCACAATACAAGTGCTCCACGCACTCCACAAGCACTCCACGTGCTCCAAAAGTACTCAAGGTACTTCAAGTAGATCTCCCATGAACCTGCAATAACCTGCACTTCAACAGACCATACTTATGGAAGGAACTCCCTTGCCTTCCTCTTGCTGTATTCGAGTACACACCTGTACTCCAAGTAGATCCTGCCTGATACTGCTCCCTATTATGTTGCTGTCTATATGACCTTGCACACCTGCAAATCAAACAACGGTTCTGCTCACCTGTGAACCTCAACCTTGCACACACATACACCTACAGATCAACGATCTTACTTACCATGTAGATCTCCTATATAGGCCATGCAACTGTGACAAAGATCCTACACTCCTGAAGAACCCAGCTGGCTCTCCAATCCAGCACCAACACACCTGGTACTGAGGCACTAGGAAGAACGCACCATTGCTCTACCTCACACATAGAAGGAGCTTATAATTATGCTCTCTTACTCCCTAGCACACTTTTACAATACAACCATGAGTCTATTATATAGATCTCATCCAAACAATAATTAGACATCTAATTACAATAATTAGATCCGCAGCTCTCAGTCTATAATTAGATCTCTTCATGCAAACACTTGGTTCGTTAGCTAACTGCCTGTAATTAGCTCGCAGTCGAACCACACAAGTGACCGACGCTGGTCCCTGTCCGCCTGGGGGTCGCCGACGCCGGCCGATCTCTGACCGACGTCGGTTGCCTTCCTGCCCTGTCCTGTCGACGTCGGTTGGCCTGACCGACGCCAGTGTCTCTGACACTCAGCAACTCTCCTACAACCTCCTCTGTGTCTGCATCAGTGAAGCTTTTAGCTCCACAATCCTAACAGTAATCCTCATACTTGTATTGATGATCCATACTATACATATGAAGGAGACCCTCTAAAACCTAGTTAACTATATCTATCTATCCATTAGTTTCCATGTGATAAAAAATGATAAAATTCAATTGCATATGTAGAACCAAATTCAAATTAAACCAAAATATAGAAGTCATTCTCAGATCTTGATCTAAAATGATATTTTTTAAAAATCCATGCAATTGGTACACCTTTTTCATGAATGTCTTCCCTAGAATAGGTGCATCATCTATCAAGCTTCCTGGTATGAAGTGAGTTGCCTTATCTAGTTTGTAAACTATAACTAAGATCATATCATGTCAGTTCCATGATAATGAAAAAACTTAGACAAAGTCCATGATAATCACCTACTACTTTCAGTCCAGTATATCATGCAGATATAACAAGTATGGCATATCAACATGTTTAGCTTGCACACGCTAAAATTCTAAAAAGCAAGACACAAAATCCAATAAATCCTTATTGAACCCTTTCCATAAATAGAGAGGTCTTACCTTAGTCATTATCTTGATTACACCTAGATGTCCTAAATATGGGGCATTTTTAAAATCCTTTAGCACTATGCTCCTCACATTCTCTCGATTAGGCACATACATCCTACCATTGTACCTTAAAATACCATCACTCTCTAGCTTGAATCCTTTATACCTATTATTATGAGCATTCTATGACAATGCTTTCTTGACTTGATCATATAATTCATCTCCTAGTGAGAATTTGATTACTTATTCATAGAAGGTACTCCTAATAGTATCCATGACTACTATGTACCTTCTACATCTTAGATCATCAACAATTATTTTCTCCTTTCCCTTTATATAGTTAATATCAAAATCATAATAATATAAGAATTCTAACCAATGTCTCTGATGAGTATTTAGGTTTGGTTGGGTGAAGATGTACTTGAGTCCAAGTTATTAGTCTTAAGCTCAAATGGTTTCCCCAATAGATAATGCATCTAAAATTGTAAGGCATTCACTATTGCAACAAGTTATAGATCATGAGGGTTATAATTCACCTCATATGAATTTAATTTTCTAGACTCATAAGCTACAATTGAACCATCCTACATAATAACTCCTCCAAGTCCATCCATAGATGCATCTATGATCACTGAGAATTGACCATTAGGATCATAAACTCTTAGCACTGGTGTTGAAATAAGCATTTTTTCAGTTCCTAAAAGGATTTCACACACTTTGATTCTTCCATTTAAGAGAGGTAATTGCATTAGCTATCTTAGATAATTTTAGAATAAATTTCCTATAATAGCCTACTAATCTTATGAAAAGTCATACCTCATGCACATTTCTAGGTGATGTCCATTCCACTATGGATATTATCTTCAGTAGATCCACTAAAATTCATTCCATGAAGATAAAATGTCTTAAGTAATACATTTTTTCTAGAAAAATGCACACTTGGACAACTTTACATACAATATGTGTTTCCAAAAATGTTTTAAAACCAATTCTATACGTTTAAAATGTTCTTCCTCATCCTTAGAATATATAAAGATGATGTATACAAATAATATTTTCAAACTTCATCAATTATTGATGCTCTCTATCTTTTAGGAACCCATCGAGTCTAAATCTCTCTGGGTGCACACCTTAAGCAATGCACTGAGAAAGGGGTGGGAAGACCATTAGTGATTTAAAAGATTTTTTTCCCTTATTTCCACTTATTATCAATCCAAACATATCTTTAAAAATTTTCCCTAAGTTTTATCCCCTATTTTGCACCCTCCTCTAGTCATTTAACACCTTCATTAGTCCTTCTCTAGACTAAAACCCTTTTTTATGGTTTACATTACACTATCATCCCTATCAACCTTTTACTCTAATTGATCAAACTTATTAGGGTATAGGTCAGCACATGGTCAACTTAATCCATGACCTAATTTGTTTTTGTCAATAATGATACTAGGTCAACTGGGTTGACCTTGTTGGCTTAAAATCATAAAAAGGATTAGGGTTAGATCTATCTATAGAAACACATCCATTTCAACATTTCTAAGAGAAGAGAATAGTAAGTAAGATATATTATTCATTTACTTATCCACCATTCTACTTGAAGAACAAGTTTAGGGTTCCATACTTTCTTTGGAGATATGGATCTTGTCTTATGGAGAAGTCTTTTAGATGCATTGGTAGGTTGTGTATCCTAGAGTTGATTTATCCTTTTCATCCTTAAAAAGAACCTCTTATGAATCAACTTGGCCAAGGGAGATATTAAGGCTCAACAAGTTCATCTTGAAAGGTCAGTATTCATAACTTTGTTCCTACTTTGTAATAGTAGATAGATATGTATTTGTACTTCTATTCCATGCATTATGATTCCATATACATTGAAATGAGTATATGTCTCCTATGCATGTTTAATTTTCATTTTTATTACCCCCACTTTATGCCATAAGCTTTGGTGAGCACTAGATTATATTTTACTTTATATGTTATTAGTTTAGGGAATATGAAAACATAGGACTGAGTTAGGGTTATTGCATAGTTTTGCTTAATTGGAGGCTTTAGAACCCTCCATTATGATATTATTGTTCTAAGAGATCACTTGGATAGGTATAAAATATATACCTTGGTCATGACCTCGAATATATAATGTATCCACAATCAAAAGTGTAAGTAGGATTTAAACTTTCTGAAATAGGATTGATTTATAGATATGTTGCATCTCCCATTGCATACATTCTGGTGAACTCAATGTGAATCTAACCCTTATAGGTTTTCTTTCATGCTATCATTTTAAAATCATCTTATTGTATTTTTCAATATTTTTAGTACTGTATCAAACTAGTCACTATAATTCTAACTTTTTATATACAGGTTTAACACAGTCACATCAAAATGACTCTATTTTATATGTTCAAGTTTTCATCAAATATAGGTTATTAAATCAAACAAGTTGACATAGTACTCCTTTTTAGTTATAGATAAGTATACATAGTCAAATGGGTCAAATTTGTCATCTTATTCTCTTTGCTAGCATATAGGTCAAAAAATTGGGTCAAATACATCAACTTAGTCAACTTATTTCTTTTCATCACACAAGGTTTTATAGAACATGGTTAAACTAGTCAACTTGGTTTATAGAATTTTAAAGTAGAAATTAAGGCACTTCAACATAAAATTTGTAATCCTAAAAATATTCAAGCCCACTAAGGTTCTTATATTTCTTTTTATATCATTTTATTAGTTTATTTAGTTCTATTTTTCACAAGTTATCATTCTTCAAAAATGTAACCCTACAACCAACTAGGTCAACGTAGTCAACTTAGTTCTATATATCGTCTTCTATTTTGAGAGACATAGCCAACCTATTCAAATTTATTCTTAAAGACTTTGCTTCTACAAAATAGTAGTGACCCAATTGACTCTATTATATAATATTTGCATATAGTGTGATTTGAAATAACTATGTACTATTATTCATAATAGAATTAACAACTATTTTCTAGTAATTAATTCATATTTCCTTTTGATCTATTTTCATGCTTATAGTAGCTCACATAGTCTAAATAGGTAGTTTTTCAAATCACCATTTAGTTACACTATTTTAATCTTTTACACACACTAAAAAATGATAATAACATTCAAAATTCATTTAAAAATTTGTCTTTCCAAGGCCTACCTACTTGGATTTCATCACCAAGGGGGAAGCTGACTTGGTTTTATTGCCAAGTATAAATACATGGTTAATGGTGTATATTGGAAAATTAATTGACACACTTATCACTATAGGATTGTGAATTGAGGGGCTAAAACTCAATACCAAGCCAATTTCATTACCAACATAGATCCTTTCTATCCTAAATGTTGTGAATCCATCCATAGATTGATTTCTACTTCACTATTTTCAGCCAACTCTCTTATCACACTTAAATCAATACTTTATAATAATATAAATAACACTTAGAATTTAATTTTTAGTTTATTTTTTACTCTCTAAAAATTATGTATTGTATTGCAAAAACTTGCATTAGCTAATATTAGTGCAAGTTTTTGTGATGTGTACCCCAATTGGATCACTCACATTGATCTAATTATTTATGTGTTTGTTTTCATTCTTGATTCACATATATTACACAATTTTCTCTATTTTATCACTCTATCATTATGGTTGATATAGTCTCTTACAAAATATATTTTATTCTATTAGTAGTACATAATTGACCTATCTGATTGTGTACCCTTATCAGCCTATTTGATCTCCTAGTCTTCAATACATAGTTGACTACAAAACATAGTTGACTTGTATGACTTTGTATCCTTATCAACTTATTTTATCCCTCATATACAATATATAATTAACATATGTTACTATGCATTATTTTTTACCTATTGGATCATAGAACACAATAAACTTATTTGACTCTATATCATGTTCTAATTTTGTCTTTATATCATATTAGCCTTCCTTACTATTTATCTCTAGCATGAACTTATTGTTTAAGGATAAAACTAATTTGAACTCAAAATATATAATTATATTTACCAAACCCAATAGGTTATTCCATAAACATCTTATGGATCTTACTCTAGATGAATGCAAAGTGCATATGGCCACTCACACTACAAACCATGGGACCCCTCCTCATATGTCTTTAGTTTTCAACCCTCTTTTCTCCTTAGAATATCAACTGTAATTAGAATATAGTCCATAAATGTTTTTATTCACTAACTAATTTACTCAACATCAAGGAAAAGACCCTTGTACTATTTATCACCTTATGATAAGTGATCAAATAGATGAACCCCATTCACTTTTCCCCACATTCCCACATGGATTTGAGGGTAATAGTTTATTTATCTCTCAACCTCTTCCTTCTCTTTTGACCCCTTGTCATACTATGAACTCTTCTTATTTTATATTCTCCACCTCCATGCCAAGTATCTCTACTAACATGGTGTGTTATACATATAGTGGGCCTCTCCTAAGACCTGATCTTCTCAATTATTTCACTAGTGCATCATTTTCTACCCATGGTACCCATGCCTCTAGTGATGCTTCTTATCATCCCTATACTAGTGCATCTTTTGACACCCAATAAAATCATGCTAATAGTGTCTCATTTACTAACAATTCTTCTCAATCTACTACTAGCATGTATGGCACCACTCATAGTGGTACCCAAGCCACTAATGCCAATGCTAATGCTTTACACACTACATATAGCACCACTCAAACCCATCAAATTTTATTACCAACTCTTAAACAAATGAACACTTTTCAAGATAGTAATACAAACCAAATGATGCAAATACAAAATCATCTTATCCATCTCTAAAATCACCCTCAATAGGTTAAATGGGGAACACATAACCAAAATTCCCTCCATCTCCCCTTTGGGATTCCCATGGTAATCTCATACCTCAACCTCCTCTTGTTAAAAAAATAATCAAACACCTTAAAAGCAAACCTATTAAACCTCAAATTTCTAACATAGACATCAGAGCTATCACCCCTAACATTAGTTACAATGGGTCAACCAATCCTACCTGACACTTAAAAACATTTAGAAATCTATACAAATATTGGGTCAAGTGCTTTAATCAAAAAATATCTCTAGAGATGATTTAGATTGGTATAACCAACTAAAATCTCATTCCATCACTAGTTTAGAATATTTAATTAGTGCTATAGTATAAGAGTTTCAAACTAGTGACCTCCCTAAAAATACCTTGGCTTATTTTATTAATTTCAAGTAACTTGAGATGGAAACTACACAATCTTTCATCAAATGGTGGAAGACCTTGTATAATAAGTGTGAAAACAATATGGTATATGATAAACTATTTCATCTATTCATCAATGCTCATTATCCTAAGTTGAAATATCAGGTTTGGAATCTCTCTCCATGAATTTTAGAAGAAGACATTGACTAAGCTAAGCACTAATATTTCCTCATGTGTCAATTGGATACATCTTAACATTATATGGGCACTCATATGCTAATAGAAAATAAAAATAGTCATGCTACTAATGATTTTGTCACTCTTTTTTATGATACCATTCATAATATTCAAGCTATTGTTCCCAACCAGGATTTGGAACAAGCTTCCCCTCCCAACCACATCCCTAATCTTCATTTCTCTTTGACAATTAAAATCAATGTTCATAAACCTTTTTCCTTAGCAAAGTTACAAAATAATTTATGAAGGCCTCTTCCATGAGAACTTGATCCCACTCATCCCATGAAATGCTAGTATGATACAAATAAACTATTTTGGTTTCATGTTAGTTATGGTCATTCTCATGAGACTTGTAGGTAATTATGTAACTTAGATATGGATTTCATCCTTGGTACCAATTTAAACCATGATTATATCCATCATAAATGTCAAAAATCCTATGATATTCATTAAAAGACCATGAAACACAAACTAAAACTCAAGATTTGACTTAGGCTAATTCTCATTTGGCCATCTAAAAGACCCTCTTCCAAATCATCAAGAGAATAATGATAAGACTACTATTACCAATAACATTGGTAGTCTTATAGACCTAAATTTATAAAAAAAAATGTGGTAATAATGAATAATATGTGAAGGGTGGATGCCTTCATTTATTCTCATCCCATCCACACTCATCAATCATCTCATACTTTCTATGTTATCCAAGATTCTTCCTCTACTAACTTAATAGAGTTGGTGCAAGAAGACCTTATATATTTTCATGAACCAATTCCAACACCTCCATTAGATAAAACTTGTCATACCATTTATACAACTCCTCCAACCTATTTACCCATCACCAATGATACTCAAACTTCTACTATCACTTCTTCAAATTTATCTCAAACCAAAATTGCATCAACTACCCCATTCTCTCAAGACAATCAACAAACTTATCCTCCAATTAAACCTCTCACAACCTATAAACATATATTTACATGAAATTTAGCTCCTCCTTCCAAGGAACTCCTTAAACACTATAAACCTATTTCTAGTAGCCCCTTATGGGTTATGATGAATGGGATCCTATCATGGAACTTACTAATTGCCCATCTCAAATCCTATTTCTCAAACTTATGTAGAATTTTCCACATCATCATAAGTGTCTTATGTAGCTCCTATTTGAAATTAACATCCCTCATCCTCCCTTATAAATACATGGATACACCTCACCTAGATCAAAAGATAGCATTTGATAATAGTGTGAAGATACGTCCATACATGTTAAAAAAATAATGGACACTTCTCTCTCCCTCAAATTCCTCATTGATTCTATGATTCTTGATGAGATTTTGCTTTGTATGGATGATCATCCCCTTTTTATCAGTGTCCAAATTAGTGATATCTAACTCAAAAAAGCCTTGTTTGATGAGGGTTTAGGTACTTGTGATACCTCTCTTGATTTTATTAAAACCCTTGGATATTCTGAATGTAATGTTAAGTCTACATACAACACGTGTCAAAGCTATGAACAAAGGAAAGTGCCTCAAGTTTTTAGTGGTTCCCTATCACTATTTTAGTGAAGGTAATGATATTGAATTTTAATCTATCTTATAACATTTTTCTCAGTAGGTCATGGACTCATTGCATGATAGTAGTTGCCTTTTCCACCTACCAATGTGTTAAATTTCCTTACATTGGTGCAATCTATAGGATTCAAGGTGGCACTAATCCTTGGAATTTTGATCAATTATAAGACCATGATGTATTCAACATTCCAACCCTTGAACCCTTTCCAAGTGTTCCATTTCATGAATATCAATGGTTTAACTTCTTTATTAACTCCACATGAGGTTACCATGGTCAACTTTAACTCATTGGGAATATACCACCTAACATATTAGATTCAAATAATGATGAGCCTAATAAGATCAATCTCAAGATAAAAACCTTTGATATTTCTCCTCATCTCATTTTTTAACTTCAACCTTCTATAAAGCTACATTCCCATCAACAACCTAGTGATGATATACCCATTGTATTAAATAAGACTTGACACTCCATTCATCACAGCACATTTGATGATAAAGTCATCCCTACCTATGGCATTGATCTTCATGAACATGAATACGATTATTGGTATACCTTAGATGACCTATTTTAGGAGGTCTTGTTCAAGCTCATGATACTAAAATCATTTGTTATCATTATTTTTTGCTTCAATCTTTCTATATATATTATCACATTCCATCTTATATAATTATTAATTTTAGAATTTTTCCTTTTGTTGATAGGGTAGAGATGATGCACACACCTCCAATCTATAAATAACCTCATAAAATCATGTTCATGAATCATGATATGACTAGTCCCAATCACTTAGATAGATACCAGGATCCATATAGATGACTTACCACTGAGATGATTGTTATTGTCCTTTAACCTTTCATTCATCCCACACCTCTATTAATTGAGCCTAGTATGGATCTTATTCCCACTCCATCTCTAATTGAGTCTTTTCTTATTTTTTTATCCTTTTTTTCTTCTAGTCAAGCCTCATATAGTCTCTCCATTGGCCCCATGTTCCCTTGGTGATGGTTTTCTCCCGTTATCATAATTTGATCATTTTCTCACCAAATGGGATGATAATCCATATCGTGATATTCATAGATTTGATAGTCATTAGACTAGAGATTATTTTCTACACTATCCTTCCCTAACTTTAATTTCCACTCCTTTTGTTAGTACACCAATAAAGTATACTAACAAACATATATGTTACTTCCATAGCATAGATAGCCATTCTTCCATGCATTATTTTAAGCTACAATAATATATACACCTTGTGTCCCACTCTTCCCTATCCCATAGATAAGGCTATTCTCCACCAAAAGTATTACCTGAATAATCCCAAATATGGAGAGGTATATTATCTATGACACTAATATGGTACTCATCACATTGATCTTTACTACATCCTTCATCATATCAAGGATTACATCATGACCATTCATGTACCTACTACCCTAATCACATAGGTCACCCTCATAAGAAGGCTCCCCCTTATTCTCAAATGGATCCTCCACCTGTGGTCAATTCTCCACCTGTGAGACCCTCACCCATTGATATTACTTCACCTATGACCCATTATCCACTAGTGACCCCTTCACCTCTAATAGAATCCACTCTTATTCCTTCTACTGAGCATCCCCTACATGATAGTCCTCATGAGCATGATCATTCAGGCATTCCTACATTTTCTATCCAGGATATTCAACATGAAGTATTTTATAAATTTTATCTAAATATCAATTAGACCCTCACTATAGTTAAATTTAATCTTGATAAAGACCTATAAGATGTTATGGATGATGTGTGAAGATAAATATACTAGCATTTATTAACACAACATGTTTTTATTTAATTTATTTCTTCATTTGGATTATATGTATGCTCCAAATTTACATTTATCTATATTTTATCATTTGACATTATGTCAAATTATTATTTATCTTACACGATTACTTATGATTCTCACTAATTGTTGATTATGATGTCATTTTCTTCCTTATATTATCTTATGGATTATTTTTCATGATTTCATACCTTTTCTCTATGAGTTCCTTTTCTATGGATATCTTATTCTTTCTCATGATTATTTGAAACCTTATCTCTATAAACATGACTAATCATTATTTTAACTTGGTTATATAAACCTTTCTCCCTTTAATCATTCTTTCTTTACCATGTGATCTGTTAGCAAAAAATTAATCTCATGATAATATACTTTTATAGGTCCATCTTGGATCTCCCGTTATTTCCATTATTTTATTTTGAAAACTAAGCATACACATGGTTGAAACTTAATATAACATACTATTTCATAAATTATCATAAGTGTTTTTAGTCAAATCATGTCTTTAGATACTTATCTTCCTTTAGATAAATCTTAAAACTCATTTATGTGTATCACTTTGTCTCTCATGATTGGTCATTCCAAGTTTGTATGAAGGAGGAATCTTAAATCCATAAAAATTTAAAATCCAAATAATTTTAATAAAAGGAAACATTACAATTTTTCAAAAGTCAAAATCACAGTTAAAGACGTAATTCAAAGAACATATAATTTGTATAATCAAATATCAAAATCCATATTTGGCCTTAGGATAGAGTTAAGGTCCATTGGGGAGTGGTAGGCTAGTATATTCAGAAAGGAGAATAAAAACTATTTTAGTGCTACCTAATTTCTCATGCAAGTACCCAATCTTTGCAGTAGATGAATGGCTCTACAAGAGGTCTTGAGGAATGAGGAACATGTTGTGAGAAGGTAGGTCAATTTTAATTTCATTATTCAAATAAAAAACATGAGTTGATCTTAGTACCTCACCTATTTTCCTATATAGTTTTGTGCTTATAATGAACATGTATCCTCTGTATATTGATGATCACTAGTCACTTAGTGTCATTTATGTCCTTAGTGTGCCTCAAGTTTCCTAAGGTATTCTCATAAGACACTAATATTATGATTTTTACATTCATTATTTCATTCTCTAAAATCTTAATATTTCCCCTTGAGAAATATTGTTTTGTTCACTAATCACTCCCCCTAAGGATTCCATTTCTGAGTTGTGTAAAACTATCGATAGGACAAGGCCTTCCTCACAAATTACCAAAATTTCACATTGTCATTCTAAACATCCACTTAAACATATTTTCCCCATTTTTACCTCCTCATTAGTGTTACCTTTATGAGTTCTAGTGTAAGACCAAGGATAAGACCTATCCTTCCTCACAAAATTTTCCAATAGACAAGTTACAATGAAATTACATATGTCAAATTTGAGATAAGTCATGATTCATTATGAGTTTCACATCATATACATGGTTTCCATATTGATATAATATGTGTTGGAGAGTTTTCATTTATGTCATGGAAATGTCATATAGGATTTTTGGTGAGTGGATGAAGTAATTTGATAGCCTAAATAATAATGACAAAGTGTGAATTATACCTATCCTAGTGTACTTCAAGTATGCTTAGTTGATCTCTAGAGTTTGAATATTTAGAGATGATTAGGGATGAGTATGGAGTATCTATCATGTACAATATGTCACTAAGATGTTTTATAATCTTTGAGTGCTTGTGTGCATAAGTGGGACTCATTTGGTTGTCCATAATTTTCATCTAAACACTTTGGGTCCAGTGGTAGAAAATTTAAGTAAGCAGTTTGATGATATCACCATTGTCATGTGTGGATAAGTTAGGAGGAAATGGTCACATGGGTTTGTTTATTTTTATGCCTAGTTCTTATGTACCAAATTAAACATCATGAAATGTAGTGAATCAAAAGATATTCAAATTCAAAGTTGGGCTCCTAGGCATTTTGATAGAGTTTTCCCATAATTGGCCAAATTTGTAATGTGGCATGAAGAGCCAAGTAAGAATTTTGATAGTAGAATATCTCACACATGTGGACATTTCAGGTGAAGGTGATCATATGAGTTTGTTCATTTTTTTTTCATAGTTTATTTGTGATATATTTTAGATCATGTACTGAAGTGCAACAAAAGTTATGTAGGAGCAAAGTTAGCCTCCTAGACAAGTTCTAAGCATAGTTAGCTTTGTAACAAAAGATTTTGAGAAGGAATTTTAATGGTGATATATCTCACATGCATGAAGGCTTTAGGATCATTTTGTGACATGGTTGGATTCCCATATGAAATGTGTTCATATGGTGTAAATGTGAGGTCATGAGATTAATCAAGGCAAAACATATATATGTGCAAAGTAGGCTTTCTAGGCATATTGTAGTTGGTCCCCATACTTAGTCAATTTGCATGATGTTAATGATCTAGACCTAGTGGATATACAATGGTTTATGAGATTTCATACTTCTATATCCAACAGTATGTGTAGATTCAAATGGGTCAATGTGATAGTTATTTAGCAAAGATAAAGATAGAACATCTTACAGAAGATCAATGGAGCATGTGTGTTCTAAGATGATAGGAAGCAATGAGATGGTAAGAAATGCACATTGTTTAATGACTAAGCAAAGGTAAATGATAAATATCTAATGGTAAGTGGGTATTCATACAAATTGATCAAACAATGATCATTGTTCATTAAATACTTGGTTGATCTATAGAGATTGATAGTGTGTATTGAGTCAACATTACAAGGGTACACAAGATGATGTCAAAGTGATTGAGGTTTAATGTTTGAGAGTTGAAACCTATGTGTTAAATATAGAGCATGATCAATGGTGTGTATTTGATCTAATCATTTATGACACGAAATGTGATCATAGTGTTTGAATTTTAACTGTGACTATTGACATTTAAATATTTGAATTTAATAAGGGAAAAACTAGTGTCTAGTTTTTAAACCATAACTTTTGATCCAGGTAGAATTTGATAGTGCAGTAAAAATAAAATATGTATAAGAATCAAAGGTGAATTTGGAAATATGGATTTAAAGAATTTTAAGTGTGTATAGACAATTATATTGGGATTCAAAGTGGATAGTGGTTTTGTGCTTATTCTATAAGTGACCTGAGAAGAGTAATTGAACTTATGTAGATGTTATTTCAATGTTTCATGGTGAATTGGATATTGGGGAGTGTTTTATACTCCATAAGGATGATATGTGTTTATTATGAAAGATTCACCAATTTCATGATGTATGAACAAAATATTAGAATGTGACTATGTGTTTGCTCATAATGATTGTGTGCTTAAAATATTATTTAAGTATTTTATGCTTAAACAAAAGGGTACTATGATGGATATGGACACTTAAGGGGAACCTATAGATCATTTACAATGGGTCTATGTTTTTGGAAAGTGTTCATGTGTTCTTATTATGCAAAGAATTGTTAAAGAGATAAATGGGTCTCCATAGGACCTAAAGTGATTTAAGCCTATTTGAAATTAGATTGTGCTTAAGTGTGACCGATGTGAGATAACTTAAGGGTGAAATCTTGTATTTCAGCTAATAAGGATTATATGGACTTGATAAGTCATGATATATATATAGTGAAACTAAATGTGTTGGTTTTTATACTTATATGTGTTATGTGAGATAGACTAGTGCAAGGTACATGTGAGAGTTGTGGAGAAAAGGATAGGTACTCTGCCTATTGGTTGGGTTAATGAGTAGAATAGTTTTTTGACTATATATATGACATAAAGGTCATGTTTGTAATGTTAGATTAGTGATCTTGTAATTTAAGGATATGTAAAGAGTTCTAAGTGTGCATATGAGGATAATTTGAGTAAAGGACAAAGATTATGGCATGTCTATGTGAGAGGCCTATTTGAGATAGAGAGAGTTTGTGTAGGTTTTAGAAAACATAGATCCATCATCATGGGTTGAAGACATCATTTATAAGGTGGAGGTGTTCAAAAGAGGGTCTAACGGACTTGGTCTTCCTTAGGGGTAGTTTCTCCTTATAAAATAGGTGTTTCACCAAATACTTTTGGTCAGAAGGATATGATCAAGGTCTAATAGTCTAAAGGAGTTGATCAATATCTTATATGATAGTAGTCCATTTGTGTTATAGGATTGAGAGTAGATTTTATTCCCCGTGAGGGTTTCCCATTGGAACTATGTGTTATGTTTTTGATCTTATGTATGCATTGAATGTATGAGCTCTCTTATTAATGCTTCTTGATCAAATTGATATATGTTGATTAGTTAATAGTTTAAACGATTGCAATTGAAATTGAAATATCTAGGTTTAATGATTCACCCCATCTCTCAGTGATTGTACCTATAAAAATATGTTTTATGCTTACTTCGTTAATTTTTCACTTTTATCTTCTTATTTTCTAATTGCATGTATGAATACAACCATTTCTCTTAAGTTTTTCATACTTCCCAATTTGAATTATTGTAATAAATTTAAGTTCATTTTGCCAATTTTCTCAATGTGATTTGGTATGATTTATTGAATTAATTGTTTTTGTTTTTATTTCACTTGTATTTCATGTTATTACATTATTTTCATACTTCCCTATGTGATATAGAGTGATTTTACTTGGTTTAACTTGGTGCCAATCTTTTCATGGTTTAAATTTTTTTTGTTCTCTTGTTTCCCACTTTTTGATTTATTATACTTAGTCATATTTTGTTATTACATATTTCCCATCATGATAAAGTGTGTAGTACATTTATTTATGATAAATTATACTTTTCCATGTACTTTTTGCCTATTTAATTTTAACCATGCATGTGTATCACATAATGCTATAAAATAAAATAATTCACATATATTTACCATAACATACACAACAAAAGTAAAATACATGTGATAGAAATAAATATATCCATACATAAAAAAACCATAACAAAAATACAAATAATGAGACCAAATCTAATTTTCAAAACAATATATTTATATATCATGTGTTTTATATAATACAAGGATACAAAATACAAAAATACATAGCTCTAACTCTATGAATGGGCTTCATCATGCATATCCAATGGCCTATACACACTAGCCATAGATACCTTGGGATGTCCCCTCTACATAGTGCACTATAATGAGGTAGTAAGAGATCTCAAACCTACTACTTATCCCTAAAAATTGGCTACTTGGGCCTATACCTATCCAAACTAGATCATGATAGCCATGTATGCATATCTTTCCTGATCCAGGGCCCACCAAGCCTATGCCTCTATATCTATCACCCCGAATGGTGGTTACAATCCATCCCCATGTGTTTATAACTACCTCATATCTTCCCCCACTAGTCTAAAGTAGCCTGCCTAAGCTAGAGTAGATGGTACCATAGGATTATCTAGTGTGGTGGGGTCATATGGTGCCAACACCTCATCTAAAATATTGTGGTGTGCTACTATGACTAGGTATCTTGATCTGATCTCCTCTATCATAAGATCTATAAAACCAAAACTAGATAGATATCAAATCACATATACATCTCAAAATATATATATCTACCTACAATAACATACAACTAATATTCCATGTCAAAAATTAAAATTATAACATTTATTACTAGTCCTAGTGTCACCAACCACCATCTCCCCATTTTCTCATCCATCAAGCATAATCTCTGCATCTACCCATCCCCTAAACTCCTTATCCATTGTTATCTCCTTATCGATGAAAATATAGGAATCACCACTCATGCACACCATGAACATCTCTTTAAAAGTGCCTCTATCGATCAACTCTATCCTAGGATAATTATCAGATCAACTTGTGTGACCACCCTTAGTTGTGCTTAATTTCATCAATGGCATCTCCATTGATGGTGTGTTAGAGGTGGTTGTTTTTCCTCCTATTATAGTGCCTACTATGGTACCTTTTTAACCCTTCATCAAAACCCATTCACTCTCCTCCTCCTTTGACTATCATGCTCAACTAGTCCATGGTCTCACATTTCATAACTTGATTATTGGTATTTTGACTAGTGCTCCTCATCCTCCTCTCCCCTTCATATATATAGAATGCCATGCCCAAAAAGAAGGCACTCATATAGGAGCTACTAGGTGAAGGAGTCAAAATAACCCTATCAAGCATTCCAATGGATATGGATTTACCCACCAGGTATAGTGACACATGATCTACACTCAATCTAGCCTTGGCACCATAGTTAACTAACTAGGCCAAAATGCAACAATATTTGTGTATGAATACAACACAATCTCCCCTCATATGACCATCTACAATACTATCATGTGGAGAATGACATGTATTACTTGGTCTTATCTCCATCTAGTCACTTGAGGTAGCCTATCATTGACTGCATTGGGCAACCTAACTAGATGATATGTTAACAACCTCTCATATATCCATGCACTAAGCAAAACCACTATTCCCTTGGTATTCTACCCTATATACAACATCATATACATATCATGCATAAGATGGACCTAGATAAAAAAACCAAAATCATAGAGTACCTCTTGATCCAAAATGGATTAGCATAATGCTATCACATATAGTGGTACCTTACCATTTGATTTATCACAAAATACTCATGCAATCACAAGTCTAATCATGGCCTTCTAGATGTATATAATCTACATAATATATAAATCAAATAAACTAACCCTTAACCCTAGATATATCATATCTGAGCACATCTCCCACTTAGTGTTCATCTCTCCTTCAGAACATCTAGTTTCCCTATGATCATCAATGTCCCTCTTATAAGTAGTCCAAGTAATACATGGATGTCCTCTAGTGTGATACCCACCTATATGGTATCCCCATCCACCACCCATTAAAATATGTTCATAAATTATTCTCATGCTTTGAGGAACATGAAAATGAGATCAACACTCAGTGGGATGTAACTCATCTTCATGATACCCCGTAGACTATTAAAACTAGTCTCCCTCTACCCACATTTGTCAAATGCTTTAGAAAATCTAGTAACCATGATACATCAATCAATCACCAATATCTCCAATGTTTCTTCAAGATATCAAACAAAAAATATGTATTAGATCTCCATGTCATTTATAATTAAAATACATTCTTACAAATTGACACAATTCATTAGGTTTGATTTAGTTTGATCATTTTTTACCAAATTGACCTATTAAATACTAAATCAACCCTATAAAACATGTACTAAATTAGCCTCTTCAGTACTAATTTGGCTACCCTTTGGTTTATAATACTAAGTCAACCTCCTTCCTACCTTGAAATATTATATCAACCACTTCAAAAACAACTATGTTGGCTAACTACTATGTAGTCAAACCCCTTTCTTAGCCACCTAAATTGGCCTACTACTATGTAGTCAGCATATTAGTTTTCTTTCCCTCTATAGACTAAATTGACCTGGTTGACTCTATTCATCCATATAGATGAATTTTTGACTAATTTCAATAAATTCCTTGAGAATTTATTGGTCTGAATCATTTTTATCTAATACCCTATTTGATCCCTAGTGTCCTTAAAAATTTCTAAGGGTTCATTCTAATGCTTGGATTTTGCCTAGTAGTCAATTTTCTATAATTCACTTAATTTCAAATAAAAATATTCAAAAATTTAAAATTTTTAATTGCTTACTTATGTTATACTTGATGTATCTGTTATGCATCCTCCCCATCTCAATTTTCTCTCCTCACCATCCTGGCTCTTTGGTATCTCACTAGGTCTATCAGAGCTCTATTTTCTTAGAATATTAAAAATACCAAATAAATTATATTTTACCCTATTTATATTTACTATTAAAATTTATTTACCCTTCAAATATTTACCATCAAATTTATTATTTTAATAATATCTTTGTCTCTACTATCTCTTTCTCCAAACTGTAAAATGTTCTAGAATACTAATAATGTAGAGAATATTTTCAACTATTATATGCCTATATTACAAAAAAATTATTATTTTTTCTTTTTTTTGGTAATATTTATAGGTTTGCCTAATGTTTACTAGATTGGATACCTTCATATTTAATACATCTCCTTATTTATTTACAACACTAAGGTAAGTAAAGGTATGCATTTTTCAATTCTATCCTTTCATTTATCTTATTTTCTCCTTACTTCACTTTATTCATCTTTAGCATTGTGTGTCACTATGTTCTTTTTTTGAAGCACCATCCCTTATTGCACCTATATGAAACATGATGATATTTGAGTGGGGTACATGTATATACATAATATTTTCAAAATTTATGAATTTATGACATTCTCTATCTTGTATAAATCCATGAAGTCTCAATCTCTTTGAGTGCACACCTTAAGGGGTGCACCGAGAAAGGGGTGGGCAGACCATTGGTGCTACACAAGATTGTTGTCCCTTATTACCACTTGATATCAATACAAACATTTACTAAAAAATTTCCCTAATCTTTTTATCCTATTTTACACCCTCATCTAGTCATTTACCACCTTCATTAGTCCTTGTCTAGCCTAAAAACCTTTTTGATGGTTTATGTTACAATGTTATCCCATTGACCTTATACTTTAATTAATAAAGATTATTTGTTTTTCTCAATAATGATACTAGGTTGATTGGATCAAACTTTTTAGCCTAAAATTTTATAAATTATTAGGGTTATATCCACCTATATAAACACATCTATTTTGTCATTTGTAAACGAAGAGAAAAAGAGGTAAGATATATTTTATATTTGATTATCCACAATCCTAATTAAGAAGAAATCTTAGGGTTCCATTATTTCTGTAGAGATATAGATCTTGTCTTATGGAGAAGTATTTTTAATGCATTGATAGGTTGTGCATCCTAGAGATGATTTATATTTTTCATCCTTACATACCATAACAACCTATTGCAAAACGCCTTGGCCAAGGGAGAGTTTGAGGATCGATGGATTTGTCTTCAAAGGTAAGTATTCCTAACTTTATTCCTCCTTTGTAAGAGTAGATAGATATGAATTTTTAATTATATTCCATTAATTATGATTCTATATACATTGACATGAGTATATGTCTTCTATGCATGTTTAATTTTTGATGTTTATTATCCCCACTTTGTGCCACAAGCTTTGGTAAGCACTAGATTAGATTTTACTTTTTATTAGTTTAGTATATATGAAAACATAAGACCTATTTAGGGTTATTGCATAGTTTTTCTTGACTAGAGGCTTTATAACCCTCCCTAGTGATATTATTATCATAAGAGATGCCTTATCTAGGTCTAGTAGATCCATCTTGGTCATAACCTTGAATATCTAATGTATCCAAAATCAAAAGTGTAAGTAGGATTTATCTTCTCTAAGCTAGAATTGATTTATAGATCTATTTCATTTCCCATTGCATAAATATGTCATATATAAATACTAAAACAAAATGTTCTAAATAATCACTTAGCACACTATTCACGAGATTCATAAATGCTACAAGAGAATTTGTTATCCAAAAAGGTAACACTATGAAATCATAGTGCCCATATTGAGTTTTGAATGCTATTTTTGAAATATCCTCATCTTGGATTCTTAGATAATTATACCCCACTCTAAGATCAATCTTAGAAAAGGATATTTCCTCTCACATTTGATCAAAGAGATCATCAATGTGAGTTAGAAAATATCTATTCTTGATTGTCACCTTATTCAACATCTTGTAATCAATACATAGGCAAAGAGTACCATACTTATTCTTAACAAAGACTACTAGTGCAGCCCATGATGACACACTTGGTTGAATCAACCCTTTTGATAATAAATCTTGAAGTTATTCAAATAAACCATTTTGATGGTTATCATCTTGGATGATGCCTTAGACTTTAGTTCTGATTTAGATATGATGTCATTCAAGAAATCAAACTCTTGTTTGGGTGGTACTCTAGGTAATTCCTATAGAAACACATCTTAAAATTTACTTAGAAAATGATGATCCTTAGTGGATGGTTCCTTAGATTATTCCATCTCATTTATCTTAAAAATAAATTCTTCACATCCCTTCCTTTGAGCTTTCTTGAGTTGAATTACATAAATATGATTAAGCTTCAACTCTCTTTCATTGCCCTAAAGTTGTGTTTGATTTATAAAATTATCATGGCACTCAACCTTCTTAAGATAGCAATCAACCTTAGATTTATTCTTCAAAAGCCAATTGACTCCTAGGATCATGTCATATGACCCTAATGGTGCAAAATATGGATCCATTACTATAGTGAATTCAATCAACCTAATATCATCTTCAACTAAACACTTGTAAACCTTGATCTTTGACTCATTACCATACTATAATAACCATGCATTTACCATAACTCCAACTTTTTTAGAAAATTTAATAAGCATTATAGGACCAATAAAACTTTCTAGAACCCTTGCATTGATCAAAATATAAATTGAATGATCAAACAAAATACTTGATATTTTAATGGGTGAAGATTGATACTCATCTTTATGATTGTCAATAAATACATGAATCCACTACTTAAATGTTCACAATTGAGAAGCATAATCCTCTTTATTTGACTTATAATAAGTACACTCTCAAGCATAATAGTCATCTTCACAAATGAAGCAACCTCTAGGTGGTCCTTTCTTATTAGACTATTGGTTTACCTTGAAATCTCCCTTGCAACTATTTCCAGGTTTCCTATTCCCTAAGCCACTGTTGAATTTAGCATCCTAGTTTTTTGAATTGACTCTTGGAATATCTACTCCTCTACTTCCATTTTTTATTTTTTAAAGTTGGTTTAGAACTTCCAAACTTTTTATTGAACTAATATCTAATTTTTGTAAGATATTTCAGCTTCTATTCTTGATTGATTGCCTTTTCAAAGACTTTATCTATGGTAGATGGACCATGCACATGTACTTCACAACCACTTTGTGTTTTTAATCCCATAATGAATTTCCTGATCCTAAACCTCTCATCTACCCAATATTGAGGTACATACTTCAAGATCTTGGTGAATTACTCCTAGTATACATTCATAGAAAGGTCTCCTTGCTTAAGATTCTATTTTTTTTTAAATTTTGATAAAATATAGTTGTGTAAGCCATAATAACCTAAAAAATATCAAAAACCATTCCAAAGTGGTGGTGGTAAATTCTAGGTTCATCTTGAGATCCTTGTTTGCCCATCAAATTATTGCTTTACCAACAAGCTGATATGCTCCCCAAAATGCTTTGATGACTTTAGAGTAATTTCAAATCTTAAAATATTTTTCCATATCTATCAGCCATGCTTCAATTTCATCTCCTAATATAATTCCATCAAACTTGGGTGGAATCACCTTTTTCATATCTTGTGCCAACTGTATAGCTACCTAAGATCTTGCATCTTATGGTAATTTCTCATGCCTTTTTTTAAGGATTTTTCTACTCAATAAGATGCTCTTAAAATTATTCCTAAACATTCTCCTCTACATGTCCATGTACTTCCTATTATAGGGCCATCATTAAATCCCTAGTTTCTTGCATGCTTGCTAGGATATGATCTAACTTTATAACTTGTTTAGTGGAGAACTGATTTGAATCAATGGGAGGATTGGTATTTGAATTACCCTCACCTCCTGATCTAGTGCACACCATTATTATTCCTACTTAATAAGAGAATTTTTTTGCATTAAAAGACACATTAAGTCTTAGAGTTTGAGCCTTAGCTTTGATACCATAATATAATAAACCCATTGGGTTTTATTAGAATATAGTATTTTTAAAAAAAATAATTACATAAATTCTTCCACCAGGTTTCATCATGATGAATCCTAAAAAAGTGATATTTAACTAAATAAATTATTTTTAGTCAACCTCATAAAGGTCTTGTTGAGGTAAACATACCCCCATTTCTAAAAAAATGAGGACCCTTAAATCAAATTGTGCAAATTTGAACCTTAACACTGTAAATTCACTCGATTAGAGTGTCATTAATATATTTGCACATTATTTGTATTTGAAGATCATCCACATCTGATTGGGTTGGATTATTTTTTCTCATGGTTTTGGTTTAATCTTGCATAATATTGCTCATAGTGGATCTTCTTATTTTAAGTTACATGTTTAATGGAACCCTCATTGGATTGATTATGCTTGGATTTTATAGTTTAATACATATTCAAGGATTTACTAGCCTTTGGTCTATAGGAATTCAATATAAATCCATTTTTAATTATTCAAGAAACCCTAACATAGGTTCTCTTAGACCAAATTCAAAAATTAGAGGGAAAAATTTATGTTGGAACACTTTAAAATTTCCATGGACTTAAGTTTAATTTTTATACTAAGGCTAGGATGTGTTTTTAAACACAACCAAACCTTACCCTAAAAATTATGTGCTTGGTTCTTCATGTCCCAATCCCTCATTCCTTTTTATTTTATCATAGTCTAACTTTAATATTTATAAGGTCCTTTTATTATGTTCCTAGCTTGGTCCAACTTTATTATTTGCATGGTACCTCTCTTCATAAACTTAGACTAATATCTTAGTCCTAAGGCCCCATTCATGTTTATCAACATAAAAAAGACCTTAGTCCTAATAACATAACCTAAGTCCCTTCATGTCTCTGAGTCCTAACTTAAACTATGTGCTTCTCTGGAGGATCAATAAACCATGTTTAATTAGGAAAAATTGATCAGATGAAGTGAGATGAGCCCAATATTCTTGAGACTTTATCCCATGGGACCAATCCTGCTTGGTCACCTAGATATTAATCAACAACCTACATTTGAGAGGATGTCAATGATCCAACAATGTGAAATCAAAATATAAATCTAAAGGGGTCCTTTTTATTATAGCATAGACCTAACATAAGACTTTACCATAAGGTTTTAATTATATAAAACCTTAGGATAAAATCTTATACTATGAATTTAATTATGTGAAGGGTCCTTGTTTTATTACATTTTAAGGCTTAGGTTGAGGACTTATGTTATGCTTTGGTATAATTTATATATAATCCTAAGCTCACTTAATCCAATTATGAATATATAATCCAACAATGTTTGACTACCCAGATCATAATCAACAACCCACACTTACTTAAGTGAGATCAATCAAATGATGCATATTGAGTTAATGTTTCTACAGAACCTACTATATTTTATGGGACTAAAATTTAATTTTATTGTGCCTATCATTTGAAACCCATAAGGCCATTATTGATGTCCATGAGACCATAAAATGTTATCCCCTATGGTTAATTATTTGAGTTTAATTTTTATGCCTACACAACCATAAATTGATGCTCGTAAGGTCATCATTGACATTTGTAAGACCATCAAAATTATAGCTCAAAAAAAATCTCATTTAGATAATAAACATGATTAGGGTTTTATACTTCAATGCTAAAATATATATTTTATTAGCTATTGACCTATCATAGATTATTTAGATCTATTTAAAGCCATGTTTTGTATTGAGACCCTTCTAACTAAGTTTAAATTTGCATGGGAGAAATTGTAAACACCATAGACTTAGCTTAAATGTTATAATAAGATTTAGTCATGTTTTAAACATTTGACCAAACCTTAATATAAAATATTATGCTTATTCCCCATATGTACCATGATATTTTCATCTAATTTATTATCTTGATCTAACAAATGTAAGGTCATATTTTTATAAAACCTAGCGTAGAGATTTTACCCTAAAGTTTTATCATATTTATTAATAAGATAAAACCTTAGGTTAAAATCCATAAATTAAGTACCTATATTATTATTTGAGGTCCCCCTTTACTATGTTCTTAGCTTAGCTTAAATATTTTAGCCTAAAGTTTATCTCATGTTTATTAACACAAAATAAAATCATAGTCTAAAGTCTTTAACCTAAGATATTTATGTATCCTGAACCTAACTTAAAAATTATCCATTTTTTTAGGATCTATGGTTTGCATTCACTCTAATGGGATCAATCTAATAGAGTGTAGCCAAGTCAAAGTTTCAATTATGCTTTTTAAAAGGTGAAGAAGTGACAAGTGTCATAGTAATAGCTAAGGAATAATAAGTAGCCAATAGTGGCCCATCCCATGGCCCACATTCATTTGGGTGATCATGATCAAATGACATAATACCAGGGAAGATATTTTGATGGAGCTCTAAGAAAATTTAGAATCAACACATGGTGAGAGTGTGTTAACTAGCAACACTGATAAGATACAAAGCTTAGGAGACTCGTGAGACTACCAAGTGGCATGATATTGGACCCAAGTATATATAGAGACCAATGGCATTTGAATCTTGAGATCAAGATGAATGGATATCATTAATTAATGAAATATGATCTGATGGAGTGAGACAAAGTATATTTTTCAAAGGGTAATGGTCATGTTTCTTTTGATGAGCATCTTACCATAAAAATGCCACATAAGCACCATTCTGATGCCACATTGGAAAAAAATGACAAGTTGAAGATCTTATGAGCACATAAAGGTAAATGTATCAATGAGGATCAAAAATAAAGCTAAGACACAAAAACTCACTTAAGTTTAAAATTCATCACCATTAAAGATCAAAAAATACTTGTAGAAAATACCTAACATCTACAAAAGCCCTAATTTGATCCCAAATTGACGCTAATCAAGCTTGAGAGAGTCAAATTTCCATCTGAACAAGTGTAAACTGATCTAGAGGAAAACTATAGATCACTAGTGAGCATATTTTCAAGTTCACAATCATGGTGGCCCATAAATAACAAAATATATATCTCTATCTAACCATAGATTCAGAAGGTAGACTCTTCAAATATATAGAATTTGATGCTATAGTTTTAAACATGGGAGATAATAATTGGTCCAAGCTTTTCTAGATAATTGAGGAGCTTCCAACCATAATGAGGGAGGATGAAATGAATGTGTCAGTAAAAAAGAGGTACTATGACTTGGTCTCCATTAATATGACAAGTTTTCATTATACTACATCAAAACTAGAGGTACTACATTGTATTGATGTCATTACTCATGTTTTCAAAGATTACAAAATTGATTAGGTCATGTTAGTCCATGAACATAGCATTAGGAAGGTTGCATATATTTATCCTATAGCATTTAAAAACTAATATAAGTTGTCAAAGCCCCAAGTAGACATGACTATAATCAATGAGTGGGCCAAGAAGAATGATTTAAAGGCCACCCTAACTCCTTAACTATATTCTAAGAACCAAGTAGTTTCTAACCTCAGTGGTAACATCGTAATTAACTAATTTAGGCATGATATTAGGATGATTATGAACTTGATGAACATGCTATGTGGTAATCTAACCAACACTTATGTGTATAAAATCTAGGTGCCTTTGGTTTATTTTATTATTGAAAGAGAGAAAACCCCTACCCTTAGTGAAGTCATTAGCACTTGTTTGAGTAGGTAGTTATCTAGAATTAAAAATAAGACTAGGGGTTAATTTTATATGATGCCATATCTACTGGATGCCTTACTAGCTCAAACCAAATTTCCCAACATTAAAGAATGGTTACCAAATGGGAAATAAATAATATCCTAATACTATTAAAAATTACACATATTGAAATACATAGATCATATGCAATTCATATGTGATTGTGTTTATCCATCCTTGGTTGAGGCTATAATAGGGTAAACCCTATAATTAAAAAATATGTTGAATTCATTGGAGACATTTGGTTATATCTAAATTAAACTATAATTAGGATTGAAGGGACCTAGTGCCACCCACTTAGATTACCATTCCATGTAACAAACAAGTTAGCTAAACAAGAAGTTACATTCTAGATATGAAATGGCATATATGGTTCCTATAAAACCAAGAGGAAAGGCTTACTCCACACCTTGGCCTTAATCATTGGTTTGAATGTGTTTCAGTATTGGGATAATATGGAATTTTCTTCCAGGTAAATGAGCTCTTTCATATTCTAACATGACAAATTGAGATAGTGGGACCCCAAAGATAAAGTTATGAAACATTTAAAGTTAAGAGGAATACATATGGCCTATGAGCACCAACTTATTCCTTATGAATTCATGTACACTAGAGCTTCCTCATTAAGTGAAGTATTGGAAAGATTGAAGAAACTTAATATTAAGCTAGAGGTTATATTGTTAAGAGACAAGAAACCAAGTGATGACATATGGTAGATGGGGCCCATATAGTACCATTTGTTACCAATTCCATCTTCTAGGCCTTTATCATAACCATAAATAGAAACACAATATCTTAGAACATAAATTGAATAGAGGTCTAAGGAAAGAATGCTAGATGAGGTGGCATCATCTTCAACACAACCTAAAGAACAAGGAACCTCAATTGAGGATTTTGATATAATAACACTGGAACTTGAAGAAACAATGGAGGATGCTCTAAAATTTTTATACAAATACTATCAATTAGATGAATAAGAGGCTTGAGCTAAGGAAGCATAGATGGAAGAAACTCAACCCCAAGCTAAGAAGAAAGAGAAAGGGAAGGAATTGGATTTAGGGTTAGTCATAAAAAGAAATGCTAAAATAACTTTAATATCAATGAAGAACATGAAACCTAAGGTAACCTTCACCCATCCCATAATTAAGGTCAATATTTTTAGTGAAGATAACCCAATTAATGGCCCTTCCATTCTAGAGTATTTTATAAATGTTAAGTTGCATAAAGTTCTTACTCTACATCATTCCTAAGCCATCACCAAATTAGTCAACATCACCATCCATGATGAACCCAAGCCCTAGATTGTGGCATTGCAACAATAAGAGAAGGAAAGTTGAATGGCCGCTCTTGAAACTTTAGTCACATAAGTGGAAACCCTATAGCCTTCAAAAGTGACACAATCATTAGTTGGCATTAGGTTTGACCCAATGATAGCTGGATGACAAATAGTCACTAACAAGAATGCCTTGATTGGAGGAGAATAATTCACTTTTTAGAAAGTGGAACCATTTTTTGGCTTGACTCCTATTGAAGGATAGAGATTGGGTGAAAATTTCATCTTTAAGGAAAATGCACTTAAATTATCTCAAGAAAAATCATCTCAGTTACAGGATACCATCAAATAAATCCTACAATAGAATAATAATTTGAATGAACAAGCCATCTTGTCAATCCATGAGGACTGGTTCCAATAGTTTGAAGACACCATGGTTGACTTAATCAATTCCTTGAAAGTAATTAGAGCCAAGTAAAATACAGTGAGTAGATAAAGCAATAAGGCTAAAGCTAAGTTGGCCAATCTCAAGATATAAGTTATTAGGTGAAAGAATTGATTAAATCCTTGACTTAAAATTAAGTCCCATAATTCAAGACAATCAACCTAGTCCACCTAAACCTGGGTATGGTCATATTAGTGGACAAGATTAATGCCTTAAATAATTGGTCCATGAAAATGAAGGACATTATTAAGGAATTCAAAAAATAAGATGATAAGATGTTATACATCTTAGATATTTTTACCAAAGACCATACCTCACTTAATTCTCTAGGCTTTATCAAAGATGAGGAATTCAAGCTCAAAACTACTAAATTTATGCAAGAAGTGAGAAGCTCAAGGCAACGAAAAATAGGGGATGACAATAAGAGAATTATGGGCCTACTCTTGTCATAGAAAGAGAAGATGGGAGATGTAAGAGGAATTAAAAAAGATATTGATAAGGTTAAAAAAATCTTAAGGACCTAGATATCTAAGATAAAGAGCTCTTTATGAGACTAGTTGTGGACCTAGAGCTCATCAGTGAACACCATTACATATTAAAGATCCTATGGGAAAGACAAGGGACTACATCAACACAAGGTTGAAAATTTTCAATATAAATATTCTATTTTATAGAGGTTTGTAATATTTTGAAAGTAGAATATTCTTTTGTAAAGTCATGTTCAACTTGTAAGCACATTTGCTTATAGGTCAATCCATTTTGAAAAGTCTAGTATATTCTAGAATTTTGGCAGAAAAGGATAGTTGTCCTTACACTTGTATAATATTAATTTCATATGACTGACCAACATACTCCTTTGAATTCTATAAAATGGAGTATTGTCAATTATAAAAGGGGATGGATTTTTTTGAGCTAAAAATTAGTGTAAACTTCAAGTAACTAATGCAAGTAGATAATTCTAAAAATATTGTCCCATTTTGTTTATGTGAATTGTTATATGGATTCTCTCTCACTTGTCTATTATGAATTATATATTTTAATTGTTCTTTTAGACTCTTTGTGTGTACCATTGAATACAAAAATTTTAACTTGTGCTTATGCTAGGATAACTAAAGGTTGTCTAGTTTACTTCATTTTTTTCTCTACATTTGTAGATGTTCATCAGTTATCTATTTATAGGGATAAAGATTTAAAGTAATCTTGGTTCTTATTTGCATTATTTTTCACATTCCTTAGAAGTTTTCTTGATGTGTGGTAATATTCTAGTTTAATATGTTTCATATCATACATTGGTTTTAAGTACATGCCTAGATAATATTTGAACTTTGTCATGATGTCTAGAATGAAAATCAATAACACATTTTCTCTCTGCCCTACCTTTCCTTATGATTATTTTTTAACCAATTTACTTTAGATTAAATATTCATTATAAATATACATCTTAGTTTAGTTTTAGACTTATAATTGAGAATAATTAACCTTAATTAGCATACATCATCTTTTTATTTTCCAAGCTTTGAAGGCCACAGTGGCTCCTAACCACCAAAATTTATAAATATTATGAACCAATAATTTGTCATGCCTCTACTCCATAATATATAATAGGATTATCAAAACTATAACTTGTGCTCTAAATTATTTTAATTCTAAAATGAGAACTATTTCTTAAACACTCTAATCACCTTATGATACATATTTAGGAATCAACAAGATAAGCTTCGCTGATTCTAGAAGGAGGGCCTCTAGATTATTTGTAGATTTTTAGTATCTTTGCTAGTTTTTATGAATTATATTTAAATATCACTTTAATCTTTGAATATTTGTGTTTATTTTAGCATAATCATGTAAATTTTGGTGATCTTCATGATTTTAGACCAATCTTTGTGCTTATTTAGACAAAGATTGACATTCTTTGAAGACATATATTGAATTGTGGTAAAGATAACTTTAGAATTATGAAACCAATAGGTTTGAGGTTAGTAATAGTTGTTTTGATCAAAGATTATTAGATAATTTACTAAAATGAGTTCATATAAGCTTAAAACATGTAAAGGTTGATCTTAATTATGTATTTGGATACATCTTCGAGATGACTTGATTAAATATTGTCATCCCTTATATGAATCTTTACAAATTTTCTTAATGTGCATTTGTAATCATTGTTCTCTACAAAGATAGTATTGATGCATCATATTTTAAACATGATTTAAAATTATTAAGCTAGAATTACCCAAAATTAGAATAAGGTCATGTTTAGAGACTAGGGAATCTCTTCTTGAATTAGAAGTCCATAGAAGAGATAAGAGAGACAAAGGTAAGTGAAGGATTTCAAAGTCTTTACCAACTTCACTAATTTAGGGTGCTCACATATTCAACCCCAATAAATGTTGGCTCTTTTATCAACATACCAGGTGTGGTACATGACATTCCCCATAAACCTAAGAAACATTTTCCAATATTTAGTCCTAATAGGATTACAATAGTTGAGGAGAATATGAAGTCATTTAAAGATACTTTGAGATTATTAAATGTCACTCATGATGTTGTATAATGTATAGTTTTTCCTTTTACTTTTAAAGATGTTTCATATGAATGGTTTCTAAATCTCCCTAAAAATTACATTACAAGTTGGGTTGATTTTAAAAAATGTCTTCATTGAACAGTTTGGTAAAATTATCAGTCCTTATGTCTTGTACCAATAATTCACCATAGTAAAAAGGGATGAAAATGAACCCATAATATTTTTCAATTCTAGGTTCCAAAATATGTTTAGTAGGACTATAACTCCTTATATACTAAATGAGACTTTAGCCTTGGAAATTTATAAGGATGCCTTAGATCCTATGAATTTTGTATTTATAAAGAGAGTTGTTGGACCCATGAATACATTAGCTTTAGCTTATGTCAAGGCTATGATTATTAATGACTATATGCATCCCTAAGGTCAAATGGCTTACTTTATTCCCAACATCAACCCATATTTTGATACCCTGAATGTCTTCCCAAATAACAACTAGAGTGTACTTGCTTTAAACCAAATCCAAAATTTGAACCAATTAACTTTAAGTCATGCTCATCCTACTTAGAACTTGATATTCTTGAATACTACTACCAATAAATTTAACCCTAGTGATCAAAATGCCTTGATACTGACCATTAGTACTAGTATCAATTAGGTTCATAATTTTGAAGCACCCAAAAGTCAAAATGAGTTGATGTTAAAGATGGTCCAAAAGTTAAGCACTAGTTTTCTTCAATATAGAAACAAGTTATTAATAATGGAGAGAGGTCAAGTAGGAACTTTTCTTTCCAAATTTTCAATAATCCAATTAATAGATTTCATAATGATAGTTACAATAACAATAATAATAATGAGTTATTAGCTAATAAGAAAATAATGGATATAAATCTTATTGATATTGTTTTACCTAATTATAGTAGAGTAAATTGCACTTCTAGACATGGTGAGATAGATTGCATTAAATTTTGTAAATATTTTGAGGCCTTTTAAGAAGAGTTGAATACATTTTAAGTGGTTCTTAACAAATATAATGGTGTAGGTACATCAATAACTAAATTGACTGACCAAGCCTTCATGGTGGAGATGTTTAACTTCCCTTTCCAAGAGGACAATGAACCTAATGATATTCCTAAAGAAGTCCATGTTTTAAGCAGTTCTTAAAGAAGACCTAGCCTCTAAGGTATAGCGATAAAAAATATCCCCTAACTACTTTAACACCTCCAAACTACCCATATATACCTTGTATAATATTGTGGAAGACATGAAGAAAATTAAGACTAACATTACATTGTATGAGTTGATGCATATCACTGAGCAGAAAGAGACCTGCTATTGAAGTCCTTATTTAAAAATCCTGGAAAGCCACTCAAAACTGACAACTCCAATGTTGTTATGTTTAAATCTAAAACAGAATGCCCACCTTTCCTTCTTAGTGTTAGAATGTTTGGTAATAATCTACATAATTATTTATTAGATTATAATGCATACACAAACATCATGCTAGCAGGTATTTATAAACAACTTAGCTTGAATCCTATTAAATATGATAGAGTTGTTACTCAATTAGATAAGTCTAGAGTTAAAGTAATTGGGCAATTGTTAAATTTTCATATGTAGCTTGCCTCTAAGCCAAGGGTACAAAAATTTATTAACATTTAGGTGGTGAACATTCTTGATGTTTATTGGATAATATTAAGAAAAGAATGGAAAAAGGCCCTAAATGGGTATATGTCCACTGAATGTTCTCAAGTGTGGATAATATGGAAAGGAGTCCAAAATTATATTGGAGTGGAAAGAGAGCCTCAAATGAAGCACATGATCACATAATATAATGTTGTGAATGAAAGTGTTAACATACTAGACTCTGATGAGATTAACATGATGGATTATAAATTAGGAGTGTATACTCTCAATACTTCTAAGGTAGGTATTTCTAAGACTTCTCATGATTTCCCTAGAATTTAGAAATTATATTTTGATGGTGCTAAGTGTAAGTCTAGATTTAGATTAGGAATTTTCCTAACCAATCCTATTGTGAAAGAACTAAAAACTACTTATAGAATTTAGTTTTCTTGTGCAAATAATATTACAAAGTATGAAGCTTTGATTCTAGGATTGCAATTTTCCATTAAGAATAAGGTTAAATAAATCTTGGTTCATGGTGACACAAAACTTATGGTTAATCAAGTGAGTAAATACTAGTGTAAATTGTCATATCTTAAGAGATATAAGTTTAGAGTCTAGGATTTGATGGAATATTTTGATGCTTTCAACATTGTTTCCATCCCTAGGGAGGAGAATAAGGCTACTAATGAGCTTGCCTTAGCTACATCCAATCTTATACCAAACCATGACTCTCAAAACTTTATCATTGAGCTCATTCTATTCCCTTTGGTTATACATAACAAAAAATATCTACATGTTTTTAATAATGACCAATAGATCCTAGATTTCATGACTAACTTAGGAGTTTTTGAGGCCCATGTCATAGAAGAGGCCAATGAAAATAGTCTTGAAGAGGATGGTAGATTTCATAAAAAAGTCATTCAAATGAGTAACAATAAAATATGAAAAGGAAATATTGCCTTAGAAAGGTTATTTGATTAGGAAAAACAAGATGAAAACACTAGAATACCCAAGGTGAGTGGGAAGGATTACAAGGTAGTTAATCTTAGACCTCAAGATCCACCCCAACTAGTTAATATTGGGACAACATGTACAAGAATTGAAAAGGAAAAGGATAAAGACTTGATGAAAAAATATAAGGACATAATAACATAGTCCTATGATGACGTGAATATTTTTTATCTAAGAGTCATCACCCATACCATACCCTTGAAGGAAAAATAAAAACCTTTTAGATAAAAGTAGAGGCCTATCAACCCTATTTTAAAAACTATGATTTTAAAAGAAGTCAAAAAAGTGTTAGATGCCAAGATTTTAAATCCTATTAGGCACTCTAACTGGGTCACCAATTTGGTGATAATTAGGAAAAATAATGGTGAAATAGGACTGTGCATTGATTTTAGGAATCTAAATAAATCATCCAAAAAGGATAAATATCCTTTGCCTTTTCTAGAACAAGTTATACAAAGTGTTTTTGGTTTTTCTATGATGTCCTTTCTTGATGGATTTTTACGATATAACTAGTTGTTTGTGAATCAAGAGGATAGGATGAAGACTACTTTTACTACCAAGTGGGGCATGTTTTCTTACAAAAGGATGCCATTTGGGTTAATTAATGTAGGGGAAACATTACAAAGGTCCATGGATCATGATTTACGAGGTTTGGTAGGTAAATGCATTATTATATACATGGATGATCTGACTATTTTTTCTACAAATAGGGAGGACCACATCATACATTTACAATAGGTATTTGAAAGATGTAGAAGGTATGGAATTTATCTCAACCTAATGAAAAGTATTTTCTATGTTACTGAGGTAAAACTATTAGGACATGTTATCACTAAGTAATGAATCTCTATAGATACATTTAGAGTAGGATTCTATATAAAAAATAGATCCACCTAACAGTAGAAAATAACTAAAATCATTCTTTGGCAAAATTCATTTTGTAATAAAGTTTATTTTTGGATTTGCAGAAATTATCTATCCATTGAATGATATGCTAAATAAAGATGTCAAAATAACTTGGAATGAGGAAATCAAGAAGGCTTTTAAGGACATAAATGAGGTAATTAGACAAGATATAGTCCTAATAATTCCATATTTCTCTAAGGATTTTTACCTTTTTTCATTTGATTCTAATCATACTATTGATACATATTTTAACTTAGAAATTTTATGGATGTGATCATACAATTGATTTCATGATCATAAAATTTAAGAATGACAAGTTAAATTATTCTTTAATTGATAAACAAGAATGTGCATTAGTTAATGTGGTGAATAAATTCAAGCACTACATTCTTAGGAATAAGGTGCATGCCATCTTACTAAATCCTACCACCAAACTCATGCTAACTCATAATGAACTAGGAGAAAGGAGAGGTAAGTGGATGTATGTGCATCAAGAATATGCCATCAAAATGAATAATACAAAATTGGTAAGGTACCAAGGTCTAATTCAATTGATTTATAATGCTAACCTCAAACTAAGTGTTATGTAAGTTGAATACTAAAGTTTTTAGTTTAATGATTGGTATGATAACATTATCCATCTATTGATTAATGGAACTTGTCCTAAAGGGTTAACTAGGGAGAAAATAAGAGCCCTAAGACTCAAGGTAGCCCACTACCCAATTAAATATGGAGTGCTATACATAAAAAACTTCTAAGGCATTTACTTGAGGTGTGTATCCAAAGAAGAAGAAACTAAAATCATTAGCACTTTTCATGAGAATTTAGGAAGTGGACATCCATCTAGAAAGGAAACAATTCACAAAGTCCTTAGAGATGGTTACTACTATCCCATGATCTTCAAGGATGCCCAAAAGCAGGTAAGAAAATGGTATTCATGTCAAGTCTTTATCACAAGAGATCCTAAGGCAACCATACCAATGTATATAGTTATGGTAAATAAACCATTTGCTCAGTGGGGACTAGATTTCATGGGGATAATCAACCCTAATTCATTAGAAGGTCATACATATATTTTAATTGATATTGACTAATTTATCAGATGGACTAAGGTGGTGGCCACTAATCAGTGCATGACCAAATAAGTGATCACCTTTTTATAAGAAAACATGTATACTAGGTTTGGAACATTGGTCTCTTTAGTATGTGATAATGATCAGATTTATATCCATTAAAATGACCTAATGGGCATATGATAATAGTATCACTCTCAATTTCTCATCTAACCATTATCCTTAAGGTAATGGTATATTTGAATTAACCAATAAGAAAATGATGAAAGTAATAAAGAAGTCTGTAGTAGACAAGTCTAGAATGTGGCACAAGCCTCTCAAATATTCCCTTTGGGAAGATAAAATAAGGGTCAAGTAGGCTCTCAAAGCATTACCCTTCCTACTATTATATGGCTAGTAACCCATATTCCCCATTACACTTAAGCTGCCAACGTATTGGTTCATGGAAGATTACATGGAAGATGATCATGAATTGGCAAATTCAAGACTATTGGACATTGTTTAGATGGAAGATGCTAGAGAAGAGGATTTTGCTAATTTTATCAAGCACCAAACCATGGTGAAAATGTGGTATGATAAGTGACCAAAGATAAAGGTGTTCAGATAAGGAGACTTGGTTCTTATTTGGGAAAAAAACATTTAAACCTAAGGGCAAACATGAGAAGTTCACACCTTTATGGATTTGACCCTATCAGATTGCTAAGATACATGAAAATAATACCTTCAAGCTAAAATGCCTACAAGGATCTGAATTTGCATTGCCCACCAATGGGTAGTACCTTAAGCATTACTTTTATATTGCTCCCCTTGGGGTCTTCATGGAGTAATTTGTGAGGCTAGTTAAAATTAATGTAGGTAGGTTAGATTAGTTTATTTTTGTTCTTTCCTTCATATCCCTTGTTTGTATGTATGTTTGTATATATTTGTTTATTTTTTCATTTTATTTCTTATTTATTTTCTTTCTATTTTGTGTGTTTGATTTCTCTACTTTGTTTTTTGCTTCTAGTATGTCCTTTTGGATAGATTTTAGCACAAAGTTCAAAAAAATTAGGAACTCCATAGTTTAGGAATACAAGGATAATTCCTCAACATTTATTGATCATGGATATGAAATATAAATCTTAATTTTATAGTTAAATATACTTGTAAGAACTAATGGATAGATTGGTTATTTCATAAGGTTTTAAACCTTGTTTTGATCTAACTTTGATTTCAATAAGAATTACACATATGGGATGAAATCTTGAATCATTAAGACACAGTCATGCTTTCAATTAACAAACATCTTTGCCTGGGATAAATGTTATAACCATAGGTGACTATCTAAAGATCAAACACTTGACCAATTCCCTAAACTTGGTTGACCTAGTTCCTAACCTTTGCTAGAAACCCAAAATGATCTAAAAAGACAAAATAAGAGCTTATTAAAAAATCAAAAGCTTTCCAAGCAAAGGTGACTATGATATTCTACATCAGGGCTATAGATGCCTGGTTAGCAACGGAGAAAGGCCTTGAGCAAAACCAAAGGTATCTATGATAGAACTATGGATGCCTAAAAAGAAATAGAGCAATGCCCATGCTTTCCTTAAGCTAAAGCATGATTCTTAATGGATACCCAAACATGATGTAAGTTAAGGTTAATGGTTAAAGACGTAAAACTTGGAAATTATTCCTTAAATCCCATGGCAAACAATAAGTGGAATCAAAATACACACACAAGGTTTTGATGTTTGATCCTAATTATGTAGGTGAAAGGCTTGTTTTAAGCATAATTTGATCTTGATAAGGGAATTGATCAAGTGGAATATGTAATTTAGTTGTTTTTCTGAATTAGAGTCTCTGAATTCTAAAATATTGCTATGTTTCCCCCTAAAGTCACTATTTGTTGAGGTCAACATACCCCCAATTCTCTTAAATGAGGACCCTTGTATCAAATAATGAAAATTTGAACCTTAACACTATAAATTTACTCAATTAGAGTGCTAGTAATATGTTTTCACATTATTTATATTTTAAGATCATCCACACCTAATTGGGTTGGCTTATTTTTTCTCATGGTTTTGGTTTAATCATACCTAATATTGCTCATAATGGATCTTCTTATTAAAAGTTATAGGTTTAATGGAACCCTCAAAGAATGGATTATGGCTAGATTTTATAGTTTAATCCCTATTCAAGAATTTAATAGCCTTTGGTCTATATGAATTCAAGATAAATCCATGTTTAAATCTTCAAAAAAACCCTAGCATAGGTTTTTTTAGACCAAATAAAAAAATTAGAGGGAATAATTTACATGGGAACACTTTAAAATTGCCATGGGCTTAAGATTAATTTTTATACTAAGGCTTGGGTGTGTTTTTAAGCATAACCAAACCTTAGCTTAAAAATTATGCACTTGGTCTCTTCAAGTCCCAAGCCCCTCATTCCTTTTTAGTTTAGTATGGTCTAACTTTAATGTTTCTAGGGTCCTTTTATTATGTTCCTAGCTTGGTCAAACTTTATTTTTTTCATGGTCCCTCTCATCATAAACTTTGACTAATATCTTATTCCTAAGGCCCCATTAATGTTTATCAACATAAGAAAGACCTTAGTCCTAAGAAACATGTATCTGAGTCTTAACTTAAACCATGTGCTTCTTTGTAGGATCAAAACCCACATTTAATTGGGCAAAGTTGATTAGATGAAATGAGATGAGCCCAATATTCCTAAGACTTTAGCACAAGGGATCAATCCTGCTCAATCACTTAGATATTGATCAATATCCCACATTTGAATAGACATTGATGATCTAATGATGCTAAAAAAAATCAAAGTCTAAAGGGGTCCCTTTAATTATAACATAGATTTAGACTAAGACTTTGCCCTAAGGTTTTAGTTTTATAAAACCTTAGGATAAAATATTATACCATGAATTTAATTGTGCAAAGGGTATTTATTTTATTATGTTTTAAGGATTAGTTTGAGGACTTATGTTATGATTTGGTATAATTTATATATAATTATAGTCACACTTAATCCATTTATTACTATAGGATCCAACCACATTCAACTACTTGGATCATAATCAATTACCCATGTTTACTCGGGTGAGATCAATCGAATGATACATATTGAGTCAAAGTTTTTATGAGACATACTATATTTCATGTGACTAAAATTTGACATTATGACACCTATCATTTGATGCCTATGAGGCTATCATTGATGTCCATGAGACCATTAAATTTTATCCCCTATGGTTAATTATTCAAGTTTAATTTTGATACCCATACGACCATCAATTTTCACCCACGAGGTCATCATTGACATCCATGAGACCATCAAAATTTGAGCTCAAGAACCAATCTCATAGGGAGAATAAACATGCTTAGGGTTGTCTAATTCAATGTTAAAATCAATATTTCATTAGTTGTTGACCCATCATAAGTTAATTGGATCTATTTGAAGCCATGTTTCAATTTGAGACCCTTATAACTAAGTTTAAATTTTCATGGGAGAAATTTTAAACACCATAGAATTAACTTAAATGTTATCATAATATTTAGTCATGTTTTAAACATTTGACCAAACCTTAGTCTAAAATATTTTGCTTAGTCCCCATATGTCCCATGATCTTTTGGTCTATTTTATTAGCTTGATATAACAAATGTAGGGTCCTATTGTTATAAAACGTAGCCTAAACATTTTAACCTAAAGTTTTGTTGTATTTATTAATAAGATAAAACCTTTAGTTAAAAACCTTATGTTAAATCCTTATTTTATTATTTGGGGTCCCCTTTTACTATGTTCTAAGCTTAGATTAAATATTTTATCCTAAATTTTATCTCATGTTTATTAACATGAAATAAAACCATAGTCTAAAGTCTTTAACCTAAGATATTTATATATCTCAACCCTAACTTAAACATTGTGCATCTTTTCATGATCTACAACTAGCATTCACTTAAATGGGATCAATCTAACAGAGTGTATCCAAGTCAAAGTTTTCAATATGGCTCCAAAAAGGTGAGGAAGTGATAAGTGTCATGGTCATAGACAAGGAACAACAAACAACCAATGGTGGCCCATCCCACATATCATAATAAAATAACCCACGTTCATTCAAATGGTGCAAGACAAGGGAAGATATTTTGATGGAGCTTTGATCAAATACAAAATTTCCACTTGGTGAAAGTGTGCTAACTAGAAAATTTGACAAGATAAAAATCTCAAGAGGCCTATGAGACTACCAAGTGGCATGACCTTAGAGCCAAGTATACATAGTGACCAATGGTGTTTGACTCTCAACATCAAGATCACTAGCTAATGTTGATTTGTGAAATATGATCTATTAGAGTGAGACAAAGCATATTTTTAAAGGGAAATGGTCATGTTTTTTTTATGAGCATCTTACCATGAAAATACCACATAAGTTCCATGATGATACCACATCGATAAAAAGAAAAAATGAAGATCTTCTAAGCATAGAAAGGCAAAGGTATAAATGAGGATCCAAAATAAACATAAGGCAAAAACTCTCACTTAAGTTTAAAATCCATCACCATTAAATCTTGAAAAATACTTGTAGAAAAGCCCTAACATCTATAAAATCCCTAATTCAATCCCAAATTGACCCTAGTTGAACCTGAGAGAGTCAAATTACCATCTAAGCAGGTGAAAATTGATCCAAAGGTGAACTATTGACCACTAATGAACATTATTTCAAACTCACAATCATGGAAGCCCAAAAAAATAAGGTATAAAACTCTATCTGACCATAGATTCAGAAGGTAGACTCTTTAAAGATATGAAATTCAATGCTATGACTTTAAACATGAGAAATAATAATTGGTCCAATCTTTTCTAGACCATTTAGGAGCTACCAACCATCATGATAGAGGATGAAAGGAACACATTAGTTAAAAGGAGGTATTATGATCTAGTCTTTATTTAGATGACATGTCTGCATTATGCTATATCAAAACCAAAGGTACTACATTATATTAATGTCGTTGCTCCTATTTTCAAATATTGTAAAATTGGTCAGGGCATGTTAGTCCATGAATTTAGCTTTAGGAAGGTTAAATATATCTCTCCTATAGCATTTTAAAACTAATATGAGTTTCCAAATCTAATGTAGACATGACTAAAATCAATGAGTTGGCCAAGAAGAATTATTTGAAGACCACCATGACTCCCTAGCTATATTTTGGGAACCAAGTGGTTTTTGACCTCATTGGTAACATCTCAATCACCCAATATAAGCGTAGGATCAGGATGATTATGACCTTGATGAAAAAGATATGTGGGAGTCTGAACACCACTTGTGTGGATAAAATTTTGGTGCTTTGGCTTATTTTATGGTTGAAAGAGAGAAAACCCCTCCCCTTGGTGAAGTCATCAATAATTGTTTGAACATGCAGTTCTCTAGAATTAAAAAGAAGACTAGGGGTCAATTTTATATGATGTCATATCTATTGGATCTCTTGCTAGATACCACCAAAGTTCCCAAAATTAAAGAATGGTCACCTGATGGGAAATAAATAGTCTCCCAATACTTCTCAAAATTACACATATTTAATTATAGGAACCATATGAAATTCATATGTGATTGTGCCTATTCAACCTTGGTTGAGGCTATCATAGGGATCCCCATGATGATGGGAAACCCTCTAATCAAGAAATATGTTGAATTAATTGACAACATTTGGATATATCCTAATTACACTATAATTAGGATTGAAGGGACCCAATGCACCCCACTGAGATTACCAGTCCATGTACCAAACAAGTTAGTTAAACAAGAAGTTACATTCTAGATATGTAATGGTATAGATTGTTTGTGTAGAACCAAGAGGAAAGGTTTACTCCACACCTTCCCCTTAACCATTGGTTAGTTTATGTTTTAGAAATGGGATAATATGGAAGCTACTTATAGGCGTAAGAGATATTTTGTATTATATCATGATGAATTGAGATATTGGGACCCCAATGATAACGTTATGAAACATTTGAAGTCAAAAGGAAATATTATTACTTATGAGCACTAGCCTAGTCCTTATGATAACATGTATAATAGATCTTATTCATTCACTAAAGTATTAGTAAGATTGAAGAAACTTAACATTAAGCTAGAGGATAGATTGTTAAGAGACCAAAAACCAAGTGATGACATATGGTAGATGGGGCCCAAATAGTACCATTTGTTACTAGTCTATCTCTTAGGCCTTTAGCACAACCAAAAATATAAACACAAGATCTTGGAACACAAATTGAATAGAGGCCTAAAGAAAGAAGACCAAATGAGGTGGCATCATTTTTAGTGCAGCTTGAATAACCAAGAACCTTAATTGAGGAGTTTGATATAATAGAACTTGATCTTGAGGAAATAGTGGAGGATACTCTAAAAATGTTATACAAAGTCTATCAATTATATGATGAAGAGGCTCAATATAAAGAAGCACAAATGGAAAAACCTCAACCCCAAGCTGAGGAGAAAGAGAAAGGGAAGGAATTGGCTTTGGGTTTAGTCCTAAAGAGAAAGTCTAAATCGAATTTAGTATCAATGAAGATAAATATACCCAAGGTGACCTTCACCCATCCTATAAGTGAGTTTAATATTTTCGATGAAGATAACCCAATTTATGGCCCTTCCATTCTAGAGTATTTTATATATGGAAAGCTATAAAAATTTCCTACTCTACACCATTCATGGGACATTACTAAATCAATCAACATCAATGTCCATGATGAACTCAAACCTTAGATTTTGGCATTATAAAAAAATGAGAAGGAAATATAGATGGATGCTCCTAAAAATTTAGGCACACGAGTGGAAACTCTTGAGCCTCCAAAAGTGACATAGTAATTAGTTGGAATTAGGTTTGACCTAAAAAAAATAGATTGCAAAGATTTATTAAGAATAAATCCTTGGTTGGAGGAGAAGAAATCACTTTTCAAAAAGTGGAACATTTTTTGGCTTGACTCTTGTTAAAGGGTAGAGATCGGGTGAAAATCACATCTTTGAGGAAAATGTGCCTGAATTGGCTCAAACACAATAATCTCAGTTATAGGATACCATCAAAGGTATCCTATAATATAATATGAAATTGAAGAAATAATACATCTTGTCAATCCATGAGGATTGGTTCAAGAAGTTTGAAGACACCATGGTTGACTTATTCAATTCTTTGAAAGTAATCAGATCCAAAAAAAATATAGTGAGCAAACAAAGAAATAGGGATATAGACCAAGTTGAACAATAGTAGGCTATAATTTATCAAGTGAAGGATTTGATTGAAACCTTGAAAAAAAAATCAAGTCCCAAAATTAAGGACAATCAGCCTAGCCCACTTGAACATGGCTATGGCCATATTAGTGGACAAGATTAGTGCCTTAAAGAATTGGTCCAAGAAAATAAAGGAAATTGTTGGGGACTTAAAAAACAATAGGATAAGATGTTGTACATCTTAAATAGTCTAATCAGATAGCCTACCTCACTTAGTTGTTTAGGGATTATTATAGATGAGGAGTTTAAGCTCAAAACTACTCAATTTATGCAAGAAGTGAGAAGCCAAGGGCAAGACAAAATAGGGAATGAAAATAAGAGAGTCATGGGTCTAATATTGTCATTAGAATAGAAGATAAGAGATGCAAGAGGAATTTAACAAGCTATAGAAAAAGTTTAGAAAAATCTCAAGGACCTAGAGATCTAAGACAAAGATCTCTTCATGAGACTAGTTGTGGACCTCCAGCTCATCAGTGAACAACATTATAGATTGAAGATCCTATGGGAAAGAGAAGGGACTAGATCAACATAGGGTCCATAATGTTAGTTAGGAATCTCCTATTTTATAGATCTTTGTAATATTTTGAAACTAGAATATTCTTTTGTAAAGGCACATGCAACTTTTAAGCATATTCGCCTATATGTTAGTCTATTTTGGAAAGTCTAGTGTACTATAGAACTTTGGTATAAAAGGATAATTATCCCTAAATTTATACACTTTTAATTTGATATGACTAACTGACATACTCCCTTGCATTCTATAAAAGGGAGTATTACCAATTGTAAAAGGGGAGGGAGTTTTTTGAGCTAAAAACTAGTGTAAACTTCAAGCAACTAATGGGATCAGATAATTCTATAAATATTGTCTCATTTTTTTTGTGTGAATTATTATATGGATTATTTTTCACTTGTCTATTCTAATTTTGAATTTGAATAGTTATTGTAGACTCTTGATGAGTACCTTTGAATGCAAAATTATTAATTTATGCTTATGCTAGGATAACTAAGAGTTCTCTAGTTTACTTTGTTTTATTTTCTCTATACTTGTAGATATGCATCAACTATCTGCTTATAGGGATAAATATTTAAAGTAATCTTAGTTCTTCTTTTCATTATTTTTCCCATTTCTTAGAGTTTTGCCTAATGTGTGGTAAAATTCAATTTTAAGCTATTTCATATCATAAATTAGTTTTAAGTATATGCCTGGATGATATTTGAACTTTGTCATGATGTTTGTAATGAAGATCAATAGCCACACATTAGTTCTTAGACCTACCTTTCCTTTTGCTTCTTTTTTAACCAATTCACTTTAGATTAAATATTCATTATAAATATCTATCTTAATTTATATTTAGACTTAGAATTGAGCATAATTCACCTTAATTAGCATATATAATCTTCTTATTTTCCAAGATTTGTAGGCCACAGTGAATCCCAATCACCAAAATTTATAAATATTATGAAATAGTCATTTTTTCTACAACTATTCCATCATAGATAATAGGATTATCAAAAACTACAATTCATGCTCTAAATTATTTGATTTTTAAAATGAAAAGTGTTTATTAAATACCATGAGCACTTTTTGATACATATTTGGGCATCAGTAAGTTTATAGATAATCCATTTAGCTAATGATCACCATAACAATAATATATCAAAATAGGTACAATGTTGAAGATACAAATAAAGACTACATTATTTCATAGAAGTAATATTACAAATCTAGCCATGACTGATTCAACATTATAGCCACTATTGTAAATATACGTATGAATAAGAATTATAGTTTCAAAAATAATAAATGTTTCAATAATAATAATACAATGATACAAATATCTATGAAGCATGAGTCTAAATGAACTCAAAGTATCCATCGATAATCTCAAGTGTAGTTTCTAATGTAGTACTACTATGGGGAGGGAGAGAATCATCTAAGTGATTTTCCACACTAACCATGAACCATCGATCCCCTGCACTATCTCACAATAAGGGAATGGCCCTCCCCATACCATTTATCTTAATAATAAATTCTTGGCATCCCTTCCATTGAAATTTCTTGAGTTGTATTATATAATGCCTAAGCTTCAACTCTCTTTTCTCACCCTAAAATTGGGTTTGATTTCTAAAATCATATTGAAATTCAACCTTCTTTAGATATAAATCAACCTTAGCTTTATGCTTCATAATCCAATTAAATCCTAGGATAACATCATATAAACCTAATGGTGTAGCATATAGATCCACTATTTTAGTGAATTCAGGTAACCTAATCTCAACTTCAACTAGACACTTGTCAACCTTAAATTTTGACTCATTCCCATACTGTACTAACCATGCATTTGCCATAAATATATATTTTATAGATAATTTACTAAGCATTATATGAGAAATAAAAAATTCTATATATCCCATGTCAATAAAAATAGAAATCAAATGATCAAAAAAAAATTGACAATTCAATGGGTGAATCTGAATACTTAGCTTGATAATTGTCAATAGTTTCATGAATATACTTCTGAAATGTTCCCTATTGAGAAGTAAAACCCTTCTTATTCAACTTATCCTAAGTACACTCTTGAGTATAATGGTCACCTTTATAAATCAAGAAACATCCAAATGGTCCTTTCCTATTATACTATTAGTTTCCCTTAAAACCTCCCTTGAAACCATTATGAGGTTACATGTTCCTTGAGACATAATTGAATTTAGCATTATGGTTTTTAAAACTAACTCTTTGAGTATCCACTCCTTTACTTCTAGTTCTTCTTTTTTAAAGTTAGTTTATAACTTCCAAACTTTTTCTTAAACTTATCTCTAACTTGGGCAAGATATTTTAGCTTCGATTCCTACTTGAATTCCTTTTTGAAGATCTAATCCATGGAATATGTCCCATGACCATCTACTTCACAACCAATTTGAGGTTTTAATCCTATAATAAATTTATTAATCCTGAATGTCTCATCCACTTGAAATTGAGGTACATACTTCAAGAGATTGGTGAATTGATCCCAATATTAGTTCACATAAAGGTTTCTTTTCTTAAGATTCTAAAAATATGTAAGTTTATAATTGAAATATATCTATGGAATCCATCATGATCTAAACAATGTCACAAGCTATTCCCAAGTTGTGGTGGTAGAGTTGAGGTTCATCTCTAGATTCTTGTTTGCCCACCAAGTTTCTACTTCACCAATAAGCAAATATGCTCTCCAGACTACTTTGGTGACCTTAGATTAATTTTAATTCTCAAAATATTTTTCCATCTCTATCATCCATGCTTCAATTCCATCTCTATCATCCATTCGTCAACTCCATCTCCCAATAGATTCCATCAAAATTGGTTAGATTCACCTTTTTCATATCTTTTGTCAACTCTACATCTACCTCAGTTCTTACATCATGTGTCACTTCCTCATGCCTCTAATCTTGAGGATTTTCCTACTCATTAGGATGCTCTTTAAGTTCTTACTAAACATTCTCCTATACATGCCCATGCACTTCCTATTATAGGGTCATGCTTTGGTCCCAAATTTACTGAATGGTTGAGAGCATCTAATCTAACTTCATAACTTTCCTAGTAGCTACCTAATTTAGAACAATAGGAGGTTTGGTATTTGAAGTACCCTCACCTACTAGTCTAACACATACCATTATTATTCCTACTTAATATAAGAATAAGTTTACATTAGTGGAAAGATT
>JARHVA010005387.1:545000-547500 GCA_037957365.1 Torreya grandis
TATGTGTTAATTATCCATGATTCTATTAATCTACAACTTGATCTATTCATTCTCTAGAAATTATATGCTGTATAAAGAGGTTTGAGGTAGAGGTAGTCAAGGGATCAAATCAATAGTATTGTTTAGTGTACAATATGTAGGAACTTATTTAGGTGATTGAAAGATATCCTTGTATTCATCTATTTTATGGCTCAATTATTTTATCTTTTTTATTGTTGGATAAACCAAACTATGATATGGTGACATAAGGATGTTATTACATTTAATTCTTACCATTAAGAGTATACTTCTTACTAGAACTAACAAGATTATTGCACTTCTTGACACTAATGATTGAAAGCTTATGAATTAACTACAATATATGGTATTTTAGATCATGACAATTTATCACAACATTTCAAGGATTTACTTCATAGACTACATGTGAATGGTAAATATATGGTTGAACATATGTAAAAATTCAAACACCTCTAATGGTGAGATGTCATAAAATATTGTATCTTTAAAAAGTTTGATTTTGTACACCAAGTGACACTACTAGGTGATCCATTTCTTAAGGCTTATACTAGACCGTACACTAGTGTATGGTTATGGATGATGTATAAAGTTCAAGTTTAATTTTTGGAAATATGATTTAGGAGAAATTAAATTCTTTTGACTTCCATTGGAAATGATTAAATTTATTTGCTCACCATTGATCTACATTTTTTTAATGAAATGATATTTTTAGTTCATATAATTTCTTATTGGGGAAAGTAGAGATATTTTTAGTACCGACCATACCATTGGATTCATAATCTATTATCTACTTACCTTTTTATAGTTTTAGATAACTTGTACCCACTTATCAAGATGTTAAGTTAGAGATATCATAGTGTGATACTCTTCATTAGATTGAGTATAGAAGTTATGAATTAATCACCATTTTCCAACCTTGGACTACTTGTTCTAATCATTTAAAAATTATTTTACACTATCTGGTTTGATGACTCAATAAATATACATATAAATAAAAGGCATTTAATGTGATTATTTAGGTCATAAAATGTCTTCATATGGAAAGTAATTGATTGGTTTAGGAAATCACATAGCTTGGTGGTCCTCATGTATTTATTACCCATTTTTGGTGCTATGGTGGTTTTAATTGCTTCTCTTTTTCTATCAGATTTTCAATTATGAATTACATAATTTCTAATAGGCCCATGTTTTTTCACAGGTTTTAAGTATCTATGTTTCAAATTTGCCTCCACATTATTTTGATCACTATGTCTTATATATTATGCTATAACTCAACTCTCCACTTATAGCTCCTAACATTTATAAACCCCCAAAAAATACCACCATCAAAGTATTGGATGGAGTGATAAAGGATGCGGAGGGATGAGGAGGAATTTAGTAAAGATGATGAGGGAGTCAATAGGGATGATGAAGGATGGTGAGGGTTAATAAGGGAGTGATTAGGGAGGATGAGTAAATTATTAAGGATGACGAGTGATGGTGAGGATTGATGAGGGAGTGACTATGGAAAATCTAGGATGATGAATGAGTGATTAGAGATGATGAGGTATGATGAAGTAGTGATTATGGATGATGAGGTCATGTAGGAACATCACTACCCAATGTAAATAATGATCTAGTTTACATGTTTTAAATATTTATAATGTGGTAAATCTAATAAGAAGTCTGTAGGAATATTTCTATGTTTATAATTTTGTGTCAATTTTGAATTAAAATTGTATTGGACTTTCCCACCAAATATTTCATTTAGATTTTTGAACTTTCATAGAAACTTCAATCTTGTTTCAAGAAGTCCAAAGTTGAATATGGTGTGTTTATAATTTATTTAGGAGTTTAGGATGTTAAAACACATAAATAAATCCATATTTGAGAAATACGTTAGTATTTGAGTTAGTTAAAGACACTCTCAATATACAAAAGAAGTTAGACTTCAATTAGGATGGTTATTTGGTAATAAGAGTCTTGTCCATGTCTTGTTTTGTATTAAAATTAAGAGTCAAGAGAGTTTGAGGGGGTAGGGTTTAAAAGTATTAATGTAAATAACCCAAAATAAGTGAATAAAGATAAGTTTTGATTATTTTTACACAAGAAAGCAAATAAACCATGTGTCTTCTTGAATATGTGCAAAGATAGTTGATAGTGTGCATCATCAATGGTGAAACATGATTAGTAACAATTTATTTGTGATCTTGTTTTTAGTGGTAAGTTTAAAATACCTTTTATTTTATGGTGATTATAACATTTGTCATTTTAATTTCAAATCTTTTGAATTTTCAAATTACAAACTGTATACCTTGTGCTTTTACAAATTGTGCCTTGAAATCTAAGTGAAGGTCAGAGTTTTATGAAAGAGGAGATTATATTTGGTGGGATTTTTCAATGTATGATTAATTATTAAATATACATAATAATTCATTAGTAGTATTTAAACATTGTATGTTGTTATTTTGCTAAGGAAATTCTATGTTGAAGAACACAACCT